>OV651818.1:14403918-14898918 GCA_927349885.1 Psylliodes chrysocephalus | reverse complement strand
GTGTGTGTGTGTGTGTGTGTGTGTGTGTGTGTGTGTGTGTGTGTGTATAACGTATAACTCATGAACCGATTCACAAAAAACACCAAATTTTAAACTTAAGCTTTGTTTCAGCGTCCAATGAGCTGATTAGATTTTGGGCAGAGTCGGAACATCTGGGGGGGTACTTTATAGGTGGTCATTTTTATATTTTATGGAATATATCTGTTATTTACGTTTGGAGAAGAAAATTCTTCAAACAAAAGTTACTTCTAATATAATTATCTATAATTTTTGTTTTTTGCAAAATTTTCCTAAAATGGTCCGTATTCGAGAAATTTGAGAAAATGTAAAAAAAAATAATTTTTTATAAAAATTGTTCAAATAAAAGTTGTTTGTAATATAATTCTCTATAATTTTTATTCTATACATAATTTCTTTAAAATGGACCGTATTCGAGATATTTGAGAAAATGTGTAAATTTCGAAATTTGTAGAAAACTCAAAGACGGATAAAGAAAAAAACATTAAATTTTAAACTTAAGTTTTATTTCGGCCTGACGTGAAATAATTAGATTTTGGACAAAGTCGGAACATCTGGGGGGGGTACTTTATGGGAGGCCGTTTTTATATTTTATGGCATATATCTGTTATTTATGTTTGGAGAAAAAAGTGTTCAAATAAAAGTTACTTCTAATATTATTATCTATAATTTTTGCTTTTTGTAAAAATTTCCTGAAATGGTCCGTATTCGAAAAATTTGACAAAATGTGCAAAATTCTGATTTTTATGAAAATTGTTGAAATAAAAGTTGTTTGCGATATCGATCTCTATAATATTTGTTCATACATGATTTTTTTAAAATGGACCGTAATGGAAAAATTGTAGGAAAAGTGCTAAATTTAAATTTTTCAGTATTTTCATTTTCAATGAATATCTATAGAAAAATGTTTCGCGGTAGATGTATGTGGACAATGTATATATTTAGTTTATCCTCTAAACATTTATAGAGATGCTGCAATAGGTTGTACAAAATAACCGGAAAAAGCCTGTAATAACTAGATAGGAAAGTCATGTGTTGGACACATCAGATTTTTTTTTATTTACAATTAGTTTGGGACACCCGTCCGACAAGTGAAATAATTTTGATTCATGCCCAGCATTTTTCATTTCATCCCTTTGTAGGAAACCGTTGGCAATTTTTTTATTTGAAGCTGGATATAGGCTAGACTGTGAGTGCTCTCAATTTCGACGATTATATCCAATCTCTTTTAAGAAGCGCCCAGTATTTTTCATGTAAATTTCTTTTTCTTTTATTAATTCATTCAATTATATTTGAATCACTCCGTTTCCCCGTCAACTAATTATTGAACGAAGCCCGACGTATTCTATCATAATTAATTCACACACCGTTTTGATCGGCTTTGGCAAATTTTAAAATAATCTTTTCTATAACCATCGCCTTCGTTGTCCAAACATTACCGAAAATCATATCATTCTCGTTCGACTAAATTGCCAGCGTCGACCGCTCGGAACTAAGATACAGGGGGGTTCCGAAAACTTTGATTTCATTTATTTTCTTACATTTTATTACCGTCATATTTATTCAATAATTTATTTTTAAAATTAATTTTTCGTATACAGGGAGTTTCACAATTTCCGGACCGATTAGCCTCCTGTGCTATCAAACCGCAATTATTGTCCTATAGTTTTGTTTTTAGTTTTCAACTGTAATAATTTATTTTTAATAAATTTTCCGAATACAGGGAACCATAAATATTTAACTAGTTTTCAATTGTAATAATTTATTTTTAATAAATTTTTCGAATACAGAGAACAATAAATATTTAACTAGTTTTCAATTGTAATAATTTTCTTTTTTAATCAATTTTGCGTATACAGGGAACCATGAATATTTAACTCGTTTTCAATTGTAATAATTTATTTTTAATAAATTTTCCGTATATGGGGAACCATAATTATTTGACTAGCTTCAATTGTAATAATTTATTTTATTTAACCTCCCTATAGTTTTTCAATTGTAATAATTTATTTTTAATTATTTTTCTGTATATAGGGAGCCGTAATTACTTTCCTGTAATCTCATTCAATTGTAATCATTCATTTTATTTAATTTTCCGTTTACAGCCGTGCCAAAACCGTGCACTACCACCGATGTATTATTTTCTGTAAATTTATATTTTATTATTTATTCCTGCGTTTCTCTTATTGCTTGTTCTTAACCGTTCTCTTTCAGGGTACCGTAGGGTACGAGGTGTAAAGTGGCTACCTAGTTAGCAATGACCGCCTGGAAATATTTTTGACTTCACTAAGTTTACCTTGAGTACACGCTGGTGTACTACAGGGTCGTAGAGCAATCTGTGATACCAAAACTGGCGCCTGAGCAACCCCTATTCGGGAATCACCATCATAGCGTTACACAGACTCGCTGATTCACTGTAGGTGAACCAGAAGCCTGTCACAGTTCTCAATCTATTTTTGAAGAACCCGAACAGACCTAGTATGAGGGCTCTGGCAATATTTTAAAGACCAGAAAGATAAACAAAATGAATAAAGTTACTGCATTTATTTTTTTTCTATTTCAGTTTATATGGATGGTTGCGTTTATCTTATTTCCCAAGATTCAAGATTATTTTGCTTATTGAGAAAATTTATTAGGCATTAGTTTTTTCAAATCAAGTACCTGAATTATTTGTTTTTCAATTTCTGGTTTTCATTATTTTAATAATAATAATAATAATAATAATAATAATAATAATAATAATAATAATAATACTCTCCCTAATTCACCCCCTTATGAGTGAATTTCAACCCCTAAAGTCGACTGAACGACTAGTGTAGGGAAAGGGACGGCTATTATTATTATTTGCCGTGGCGCTCCGGGGCGACTTAAGGATGATTGATGGTGCCATTTGACTTACAGGTGAGGAAAACCCGGAAAACCTCATCCACCATCATCGAGACGAAAATGTATGGCGATTTTATAATCTGCATGTCATATCAATAGAAATTGAATTTCTATTAATACGGCACACATCAAATCCTAAACCGAACCATGCAATTTAATTAAAAATCCACATGGTCTGGTCTGGGATTCGAAGCCCAGCAGTCTCGGACTCATAAACTTGCCTATAAATGAATATAAGCGCGTTAGACCGCTACACCATCGACCCGAAACCAAAGATGGTTAAAGTACCCAAATAGTAATGTAATGTTTGTGATATTAGAGTAATTTTCTTAAAAATAATAAATATTTGGAGATAATTTATAATACTCGAATTTGTTTTTAAGTCAAACTTATTAGATAATCTTTAGAGAATAATATTTTCATGAAATTTTATAGAAACTAGTAAACATTTGCAAAAAAAGATTATATTGTGTATTAATGATGGTAGGTGGGGTTATCCGGGTTTTCCTCACCTATAAATAAAATGGCACCATTAGTCATCTTTAAGTCGTTTGGATGGCTATATTTCGTATTAGATAGAAAATAATAATTGCTGTAAATTCTCCTTTATGTAGAAAAAAATCCCGCCAATTTTTAAATTAAATATACTATGGGTAGCTACATTACCGACAGAGTAATAGCGTAATTAATATTACAGGTAACTGCATTACCGATAGAGTAGGATTAGTTTAACCACCCGCACCCACAGGTCGCTGCAAGCAAACTTGTTGGCAACTCTTAACTATTCTTCCTCCATGGCATTATCAGAGCCTCTGCTCTGCGTTGATTTCGGGTGCGCGAGAGGTCGGTAGAGGGGACGCGATGAATTTATAAATATATAAAATTTAACACCTGGTTAAAATAAATTATAAAATTATTTAAAAATCGCGGAAATTTCGGAAAATAATTTAAAAATCGGATAACTTCAACAAAAGGGTTGATCCAGTTAATTATTAATGGTAATTAATTTTTAGTTCATTATACCTGACAGACCATTCAATTAGTCCTTTTTTTTAATCCACCGTCCAATAAATCTGATATTTAACAACATAATGCCGAGGTACTTCACCTTGCTGGAATTGCTTTATGATTTTGAGTATCTTTACTTATTTCTGACATAAGAGTGTCAATTACATCTTCAAGCATGTTTTGAGTACCAGTAAAAAAAGAATGGGCAGTTTTGCCCCACCCCGCAGTAGGAGTAAGATATATTCCAAATGAAAGATATCGGTAAGGAAAACATTTGATTTTATTTTGACTTCTCCCAATTATCTGTTCGTTCCGCGTTAGGGTGTTCAAATTAAAGTGTTACAGTTAAATGCCGCCTTTTATATAAAAAAAAAACGTTTCAGACGAAAGTTTTATTTTTTTTTTGGGTAAACATTTTGGCTTAAATCTTTTTTTATAGCTAACCATAATGTGGCCAACTTTTTTTTGCGCAGCAAAATTTTCAAGTAGGTGTTACTCAATAAGTAAAAGTCCAATAAAAAATGTTTCCTTTAAAAGTTTCTTATTTTTTTATGAACTTTAAGAATATGTAAAAAAATTAGGTTTCAATTTAAAATAAAAAAGTCCACCTCGATACGGTCATAATATGTTCATCTATAAAAAAATGAATTTCGCCAAAATGTTTCTCCCAAAAAATTATAAAACTTTTGTGTGAGACTTTTTTTATAAAATGCATATTGTGATGTTTGTTTACTTTAAAACAACAGTTTATTTATAAATAATTTATTTAAACACTTATTTATTTTATAACACAACTATTCTAATTTATATATACTTCGAATGTCTTTAAACTGATCACTATTTATATTCACCACTGTCTATCTACTAATTACTATTTATCTTTACTGTCCATATAAAAACTAACTCTGATGGCTCTCCTCCACCAATTTATATACAAATTGGTGGTCTAGAATGCTCCCCCACCAAAATTTCCAGAAGGTACCAGAAACGTTATCACGCTATAGAAATAGTATCTCGTTGACTCTGGAATGTTCGCTAAAGTGTCTCCACCATATTCATCCCATAGGTTTGGTCTTAAGGGGTTTAATTATGAATATTAAGCGGACAAGTTGAGCCTCAAACGCCAAATAATACAGAGAGGGACTTGGAGTATTAGAGCATGACTAAATAATGAAATGACCCATATTACATTGCCCCCTCCTTAAGAGATAGTTCCTCCTGGAACTCTTAAGAAACTAAAATGGCATGGTTGTATCTGCAACTAAACCCTCCTTTACAATTTCCAGTTGCATGAAAGTAACAAGGGACTGTCTTCGCTGTAACCTGGGCACTGGGCAAATGGCTGCAGACCAGTATTTGGACTCCGGTATCTTGAAAGATTACTTCCACCATGTTCCTAATGATCCTCCAATCCAGCTGATTTCCTTCTATCTTTGGCATTGCTAGTTTTTGTATATTGGACTCCCGTACGTGCTCCCTTAGACTAAGTAATGCTTCCCATACATCCTCATAGGTGGATCGATCTCGGAAAATGTTCTTCGTTATTAAATAGAAAAGATAACGCGACCCGTCTTGAAGTTTCAAGGCTTTTCCAAGGGCTGGTAACTAACATTGAAGTTCTACCAGTCGACCAAACTTCTTACGGAACACATATGCCAGTCCTCGCGCGTTGTTGATGCTGGCGGAAGTACTATGGACCAGCGAGTAGTCTTTCGGAAGCGAGAGCAGACCTTGTTGTTGCTCGGTCGTAACACCATATCTGGCTTTTCCAGTACCTCCATATGCACCCATAAATTCTTTAAAGACAAGGTCTGGTGTTTCTTGAAGTTGGTTTACTTCTTCTTCATGGTCACCCTCAAATGGTGCCAACCTATTTTGATGCACTACCTTTGGTTTAACGTTTGGGATCTTACTTATACGGTAAATTACATCATTTATTTTATTCCTTATGAGGTACGGACCTTCCCAAGACCTTTGAAGCTTCGGAGAATAACCCTTTTGTCTTTTTGGGTTATGGAGCCAGACTTTGTCGCCTTCCTGGAAACCTCCCTCCATGGCTTGGGTATCATATCGCTTCTTTATTCTGTCGCTACCGATTTGAAGATGCGAGCGAACTAATTCATGTATGTCGTCCATTTTTCTTCGTAACTGGATCACATAATCTTCACCAGCTACATCTTCTCCAGGTCGGCATCCAAACTCGAGGTCACATGGTAGTCTCATCTCACGCCCAAACAAGACCTTTGCTGGTGTTTGGCCTGTTGATTCATTGACAGCGGATCTATAAGCCATTGCAAAGAGCGAGAGATACTGATCCCAATCTCGCTGATGGTTTGAAACCACTATTGACAGATATTTACCAATGGTCTTATTCATTTGCTTTACCATTCCATCGGATTGTGGGTGCAATGCTGTGGTTCTGGTTTTCTTCATGCCTAGTTTGTCACAGATTCCACGGAAAAGTTGACTTTTAAAATTTCTGCCTTGGTCACTATGGATCTCAAAAGGCACTCCAAATCGACAGATAAACTCTTTTATCAATACATCTGCAACAGTTGCGGCCTCTTGATTTGGAATGGCATAGACTTCCACCCACTTTGTAAAACAATCCATAAACCACCAAAATGTATTTACCATCCTCGGTCGCGGGGAATGGTCCAGCAATATCTAAGGCGATCCTCTCAAATGGGCTACCAACGTAAAATTGCATCATGGGAGCCTTTCTTTTTCGTTGAGGTCCATTACTCATAGCACAGGTGGTAGGTACATTTCTTACACCAGTCCTTTACATCATCGGAACTGTTCATCCAGTAAAACCTTTCCCGAACTCTCTGAAGGGTTTTCCTAACACCGAGATGTCCTCCTGATGGACTGTCGTGTTACTGACGAAGTACTTCGGCTACTCTACTTCTTGGAACGACCAACTGTCTTCTGTTCTCGGAACCATCATCATTTTCAAGTACTCGCTTTAATAAGCCATCTTCCAGGATAAAGGAGTCCCACTGAGCCAAATACGACTTAAGTACTGGAGAGAGATTAGATACTTCTTGCCAAGTAGGTCGACGATTTTCCTCTTTCCATTGTCGCATCTTCTTTAGAACGGAATCGTTTTCTTGTTCTTCCCTAATTTTAGCAGGGGCCCACTTATCGTTGACTACCGTTGTTCTTAGTAGTCCTCTTTCTTTGGATTCCGCTTTGTTGCAGTAGGAGCACTCTGCTGGACACGGTCTTCTAGAAAGAGAATCGGCATTTCTGTGGCTAATTCCGGCTCTATGTTCGATCTTAAAGTCGTACTCCTGAAGTCGCTAAATCCATCTGGCGATTTGACCCTCCGGATTTTTGAACTGCATCAACCACTTAAGAGCAGCATGATCGGTACGGATTAAGAATTTCATTTCATATAGGTATTGGTAGAAGTGTTCCACACATTTCACAACTGCCAGGAGCTCTCTTCTCGTGACGCAGTAATTTCGCTCGGGTTTCGAGAGCACTTTACTAAAATAACCCAGTACTCTTTCTTTCCCTTCTTGAATCTGTGAAAGCACTTCTCCAATTCTCACATTACTGGCATCAGTATCCAGGATAAATTCTTCCTCTGGTAGTGGGTAGCCTAATATTGGCGCTGTTGTTAAATGCTTCTTTAAAGTTTCGAAGGCAGTTTGGCAGTCTTCGTCCCAGCAGAATTCTCTTGCTTCTTCTGTGAGTCGCGTTAGTGGTTTAGCAATATCTGCAAACTTCTTTATTAATCTTCGGTAGTACGTACAAAGCCCAAGAAAACTTCTTATTTGGTGTTTATCTTTTGGTTGTGGCCACTATTTGATAGAAGCGACTTTTTCCTTGTCTACAGCCACGCCATCCTTGCTGACTACATGACCCAGGTAATTAACTTTATTTTGGAATAGTTGGCACTTCTTGGGGTTAAGCATCAGTTGGGCAGCTTGAAGTCTTTTAAAAACATCTTTTAAGTTCTTTAGATGTTCATCAAATGTTTTCCCCAAGACTATTTTATGTCGTCTAAATATACCAGGCACGTTTTCCAGGATAACCCTCTCAATACATTTTCCATAAGTCTTTCAAATGTCGCGGGGGCATTACACAGTCCAAATGGCATGACATTGAATTGCCACAATCCAGATCTGGTGGTAAAAGCTGTCTTTTCTTTGTCTACTGGGTCCATTTGCACCTGCCAATATCCAGACTTTAGGTCTAAGGTAGAAAATAGTTTACTTTCGGCCAATATGTCCAAGGTATCGTCGATTCGAGGAAGAGGATAACTGTATTTCTTGGTTACATTGTTCAACTGACGGTAATCCACACAGAACCTCGTAGTTCCATCCTTTTTCTGGACCAGGACTACCGGAGAGACCCATGGGCTGGTAGAAGTTTCTATCACCCTGTCTTCCTTCATTTCCTGAACAATCCTTTCAGCTTCCTCTCTCTTGGCCTTTGGTTATCTTCGAGCTGATTGACGAATCGGCCTGGCTTCACCAGTGTCAATTTTGTGTTTTACAACAGAAGTTCTTCCTTTTTTACCTCCTTTTGGTACAAAAATGTCACGATATCGTCGAAGAAATTCCTTTATTTTCTTCTTCTCTGATTGATTCAGAGATTGACCGGCAACTGCAATCATTTGCTCGAATTTGTCGTTGGAATTATCAGAAGTTGTTGTCTGGCGAATTATGGAAGTTGCTGGTACACACGTTCCGATTCTGGTCTCTTTCTTGATGGTAATTGGGTGATCATTAACGTTTATAAGACGGAAAGGAATCTCCTTAGCAGTCGTAACCAACCCCTTTCCGATTAGAGTTCTTTGACCAACACCTTTATTGCGCTTCGAAGGTTCCGCCATGACAGGCGTTGCCTTCTCTACAGTTTCTTGCAACTGCCTTACTCGTATGGTTTCACTACTTTCAGGTAACACCGTTCCTTCCTGTACAGCCACCGGCACGGTTTTTCGATTCGTAGTGTTCTTTGGACGTTTGCGCGAACTGCTTACTTTTCCCATTTCACCGCAATTCCAGCACCTAATAGTCTTCGGTTGCTTCTCAATAAGGCTTTTTATCATGTGAAACAATTGGTCCAATTTATTTCCCTGTTCTTCTTCTTTTACAGTCCTTACTTCACTGTATCCACCAGAAGCCAGCGTAGTTGCTTCATATTCAAGAGCAGTTTTTTACCCATGATTGTCCACTATTTATTTACACTGTTCCACTTCTCGACACCAATGTGATGTTTGTTTACTTTAAAACAACAGTTTATTTATAAATAATTTATTTAAACACTTATTTATTTTATAACTATTCTAATTTATATATACTTCGAATGTCTTTAAACTGATCACTATTTATATTCATCACTGTCTATCTACTAATTACTATTTATCTTCACTGTTCATATAAAAACTAACTCTGATGGCTCTCCTCCACCAATTTATATACAAATTGGTGGTCTAGAATGCTCCCCCACCAAAATTGCAAGGAGGTACCAGAAACGTTATCACGTTATATTTAGACTAGAAATAGTATCTCGTTGACTCTGGAATGTTCGCAAAAGTGTCTCCACCATATTCGTCTCATAGGTTTGGTCTTAAGGGGTTTAGTTATGAATAATAAGCGGACAAGTTGAGCCTCAAAGGCCAAATAATACAGAGAGGGACTTGGAGTATTAGAGCATGACTGAATAATGAAATGGCTCACATTACAATATTTTCGGCAATATTTGACTGTAACACTTTAATTTGAATACTCGGTATGATAGTACATCTGACAAAACACAGGTTTTTTTTTTTTGTTGAAAATCGTCTGTAATGACTCTGAAAATTCTTTTGCTAGTGGGTTCTAACATAAAATCTCCCCCCCCCCCCGCTCGTTTAGGTAATAAATAAACCCATCCCATAGTGAGGAAATGTGTAATCGTCAAAATGAATTAATTTTCACATGTAGTTTAAGAGATTAGACATTTTATTTATACCTCATCCTTCAATGCTTATTTGTAGATAAAATGAAAATTTTAGTTTATCTGATGGGCCTAATAAAAGTTTTCATTTAGATTTATTCATGTTTCCGTGGTTTTTACTATAATAAAACACTTCTTTGGACAGATAAGTTAGACTTTATTTATTCATAGCCGTATCTCATGTATTTTAATTAATTCGGAATTTTGTATTAGTATATATTATAATTTTATAGTTATATAAGAATAGCGAGTGCATTAGAAAATATTGCAAGCACAAGTACGCGTAAACGACCTATTGGACACAAAGCACTATCTTTAGAAAAAAAAATATTGTACTTATTGTACGGCCAATGTTGAAATTTGGTGAGACTCTTTTTAACTGAATGTATACGCCCAATCACTGTGAATTTAAACATTTATTTTATCCTATTTAAAGCTATTTTGTTTTTTTCGAGAATAAGGTACCATGTTCCTCTTAACTGTTCGAGTACAATCCAACAAATACGTTTTTTCTTTCATTCTGTTTACTAAAACTAAAAACAGTATTACATAAAGTTTACTGGTTCACTCAAATCCTGAAAATATAAAGCAAACATGTTCTATTTTTATTATTAGTAGAGCAAACAATTCAAATCTCACTTCTCCTTTTATAGAGTGCATTTCATCAGTCATCCTCACCGAAAGTTTGCTATCTAAAGCACTTTATGATAAACTGTTTTTAACTTTTTACTAAGTATCATAGTTTAAGAAGAAAATCCTTTTCTATCTACTTATTTTAGTTTTAACTTGAAAACTACTTGAGATCCTTTAAAACTTATAAGTTACACTAAACCTCATTTAAACCTTGCTCTTTCACCGAAATATAAATTTAAATTATGTTTTAGCACATTTTTAAACTTTAGGTATAGAGACATTTTTATTAAATTGTAGGAGTAGTACTTTAAAGATGTTCAACTAGTTTTCTAATATCAGAATAGACGATCATATAATAAATACTTAGATTAGGATCTGAAAATAACATCGCAGTGCCGTCTGTACTTGATATTTAAACTAATTGTTGTGGCTTGTTATTGTTTACATTTTTGTGTTTTTAAATAGTTCATAAAAAGTATTTTGTTGATATTGGGCATTTTCCAGGAAAAAAAATTGTTGTCTTTATTTTTTAGTGATTGGACACTTTTTTTTCAACAGTTTTTAGGTTAACGGTTAAAGTAAAAGATATAGGTTTTTTTATTTGGTAAGTAACCCCCTATAAATTTTGTTTTAGAGTTACTTACTTTCATTTATTTATGTTAATTTTGTTATCTTTTAATGTAATATAACGATATTAATATATTTATTCTATTTTTAGTGAGATATCTGAAATAAAGCTGAGGTTAGTAGAAGTATATTGGTGGAAGTGAACATTCTGGGACTGTTATTGAAGAGTAGAAGACTATTTTATTTAAATGCAAGCCATATATTTATTTGTATGGGGGAAGAGTGAATTTAGTGATAAACATATATCTGTTTCTGCACTTGTTCTCCAAACTAGTGCCATGAATTCAGATTCCTATACTGTTGTAGACCAGTTTTCATTCACAAGGTGTAGTGGAAAGAAGGGTAAGATCAGGTAGCTAACACTTTTCGGAATGTTGAAGCCAAACTACTCCAACTAGAGCTTGCTTGATTGAACGTATCACAATATAATGTTTTAGAAAAGTCGTAGATTCATTATACTTTTCCAGAAAAATATGTTTTTCTTAAAATGTCAAATCACCAGGTCTTATCCCACTAGTGGGGTAAGATCGGGTGCACATATTAACTTTATGGAAAACTATAAAAACTACATTTTAATTCAAAAAACTACATTTTAATTCAAAAAACTTTAACTTTAACAAAGAAATATTAATCTTAGATACAAAAATCACATTGAAAGAAGGTATCTTCTTCGCCCGCTCCACTGCAGCCTTCGTGAGCCCAGTCAAGACACATTCCACATTGGATCCATCCTTCTCCTTGTTTTGAGTTGGAAAAAGATTCGTTGCAGTATAAACAATGATCGTCGGATTTGTTATCTTCCCCATCAGAAGAATCATCAGTCGAGATCGAGGTCGAGGTTACAAAAATTTTTAAGAAGACTTTTTTCTTTCTCTGGGCCTTGGTACGCTTGTGTTTTTGATTGTTTGGTTTTGATGTTGTCTTCTTATTTGGTTTGTCTGAGTCATCAATAACCAATTTTTTTTTCTGTGACGTTATTTTTCTTTCATTTTCTTTTTTCTTTTCCTCTAACTGAGATTCAAGTTCTGTTTTGTATAGTGAAGAAGTTACTATTGCACATTTCCCTTTTCGTTTATCTGTTCTTTCTGTTTTCTTTCTTTCAGCAACAGGTGGTGGCATTAGATGTTTGTGGTTTGGGTGATATAGCAAAAAATATTGATGCTGCTGGCTTTTCAATTTTCATCCGTAAAAATTTGTGGGTCTAAACTTTTAGAACAGCAATATTCATTTAGAAATGGTTCGTCAATATTGGTTTGTATTGGTTTGTTAATCTCAACTACCGTCTCACACGTTCTTTGTACAGGTTTTTCTTTTGTTGTTGGGTCCACTTGTAGAGCAACATCTACTTCTGCCTAACTACTAAACTATTATTATATTAATAACAGAAATAATTAATTTGATCTCTTCTTGAATGAAAATATACAGCTTGAAATTTATTAGTTTTGTACTCTTTTTAATAAATATTTTTATTATTCTTAAGTTTACTAGTCATTGTGTACAGTTACATTTTGTAATGAGTGATTGTTCATTGATAATGTATTTTCATATTTTTTTTATAATTATGTAATGGGATAGTTAAATCTGTTGGTAAAAAAGGCTATTATTATAAGCAATAAACATAAAAATTTAATATTTTTTTATTTTTCCTTTTAACAAAATATGCCAATGTATACATAATAATTAACGCTGTATTTTCTAGTACAGTATGTTGAAGTTGATATTGCCAGTGAATGAACACAATTCGTTGTCAGATTTTAAAAGATCAAAATTGTTTTAATTTTTGGTGTATGCACTCGTTTACTCATGTCAATTACACTTGAAAAAGAGTATTTGCAACTTCTATGTCTTGTTTGGAGTGAGAAGCTAGGTTATATTGAAACAAATCACTCTCAACCTTTACTATCACTATCACATTTAACACTAATTGAACTTTCTTTATTTTGGATCTTCTTTTTGTTCTCTCAATATTTGATTTTGAAGTTTATCGAACAGAATCTGGCAGAAATAATTATTTTCACTTGGGATGAGGCATCTGCAACACAAAAAACTTAACACATGACTTTCCTTTCTAGTTATTATAGGCTTTTTCCGGTTATTTTGTTCAACTATTGCAGCACCACTATAAATGTTTAGAGGATAAACTAAATATATACATTTTCTAAATACATCTAACTCGAAATATTTTTCTATAGATATCATTGAAAATGAATATACTGAAAAATTTAAATTTAGCAATTTTTTCCATTACATTTTATTTTAGAAAAATCATGTAAAAAACAAAAATTATAGAGCTCGATATCGCAAACAACTTTTAGTTTAACAATTTTCTTAAAAATCAAAAATTTGCACATTTTGTCAAATTTCTCGAATACGGACCATTTCAGGAAAATTTGGCATAAAGCAAAAATTATAGATAATGTTAGAAGTATTTTTTATTTAAACAATGTTTTTCTCCAAACATAAATAACAGATATATATATATATATATATATATATATATATATATATATATATTCCATAAAATATAAAAACGACCTTCTATAAAGTACCCCCCAGATGTTCCGACTTTGTCCAAAATCTAATTATTTCACTTGAGGCCAAAATAAAACTTAGTTTAATATTTATTATTAAAAAATATCGATAAATATTACTTTTAGGTATAGGGAATGCTTTATAAAAATGAAAGAGTTGGAACAGATGATTTTACTAGTGATATAACATATAGGGTGTCCCATTTAAATAAAACAAGAAAATCAAGGGTCTAAGTATATAAATAAACAGATAATAAAAATATAACTAAAAAAAAATTTTTCTACAGTGTGTAATTGGCTGTTGGACGTTGAATTATGTACGATACTCTCACAAAAATGTCAATTCCTTGAAAAGTACCCTATATAACATATAGACAAACCATATATTAGAAGAATGGAAAAAAGATGAGTAAACAGAATATAAAATAATATACTGGGGTTATCATTAAAAAAAAATATGTTTGGTTCATACTCAATAATTTTAAAATGTTAACCTCAAACCTGGGCATAATTTTCTTAATACACTTTTTTAATGTCTCTTTCAACAAGGAAGATATCGAACTTTTCCACAAGATTGGTCCACCATGTATATGGAATATATTAAAACTTAGGGCTTTTATTTTAAATGAATAATCTCACTGATTTATTTTTTATAATCGTACTTTGTGGAAATACCATTTCGTTACGGATTCTTTCTGTTATTATTTAATTTTTGTATCCTGAACTAAATCATTGTTATCTATTTGTATGCAGAACGTTCTAGAAAGTTTGTAATGAGTAAGAAGATTTTCGCATTGTTACTTGGAAAATGATTTAGTTATACTTATTTATCATGTTTTGTTTTCATTTTTTTATAGCTCTACTATTACATAGGTTAATAAATTTATATACTTTGTAAAACCCAAACCCTTGCTGCAAACCAGGGGCGTGCGGTCCATGGAAGCGGATGAAGCACCGCTTTTCTACACATCGAAAAGAACTCGCGCCTTGGACATTCACGTTCAAAAAAGGTGTCCAAAAGTTGCTCCAACGCGATGGAACTACAATGGACGTTTAGTTCAAACAGTGTTTCAATGCCGTGATTCTTTGATACACTTTTTTCAAGACGTTTGGGATAATAAAGAAACAAGGGATGCAGAAACTGTTACTGCCGCTAAAGGGTATATGCATTGGCTCAAAAAAATTTTAATTTAAATTTTTTGTTCAACATTTTTGCAGAGATTTTCCCTTCTACTGACATTTATTCAACATTTTACAAAGTCAAATGTCATTGGCTTTTGCAATAAACAAATTGATAATTTTAAAAATAAAATGAATAAAAAGCGAGATCAGTTTGAACACTTTTGAAATAAGACTCGAAACATTGGCTTAGAACCTGAAAGAAAGAGAATTAGAATTGATTATGTCGGCGACAGAGAGACCTCCTATCGTCGGTTATACGCCGACATTTTTGATAATAATTTACAACAAATAAACTCTCGATTTCAAAACTTTAAAGAATTAAAATTTGTTGAATTGTGCAATTTTAATATTAGTAACTACGATTTATCAAAATTTCCATCGGAAGCTTTTAATTCACTAAAATTAAATTAAGGAAATTTTTTCGATATTCCAGCATTAAAGTCCTAGTTAAGTGTTGTTTATGAAACATCTTAAATTAGTGATTAAAAGACGCCCATCCATGTGTTAAAGTTTCTTATAACAACTGGTTTAAATAAGTCCCTTTGTGAAGTCGTCAAAGTTGTGTGCATTAGTACTAACCATCCCAGCCACAAGTGCGTCAGTTGAGCGAGGTTTTTCAGCTTTAAAACGCATTAAAAGTTTTATACGAAATTAAACAAGTGAAGACAGACACTCTAATTTAGCACTAATATCCATTGAAAAACAGCTTGTTAAACAGTTATCAGAAAATCCAAAATTTTACGACGATGTTGTAAACAAATTTGCAACCATTGACGACAAGCGAATAGATCTTAAGTATAAATAAATGTCAACTGCTGTGTCAACTGTGCGAAAAATGCTGGAAAAAATAAAAAAAAACTTCAGTTAAATGTTTTTTTTTACCTTTAAATAAACCAAGGAAGCTTTTCAATGGTAAGATTTTTTATAGCTTCTAGTACTAAACTAGGTAATAAAGTAACACTTCAAAAATCTCAATCTCGAATATCCGTATTATTGAAAAAAAAAGCAAGGTTTTGACAAAATGGTAAATGCGCCTCAAAAAATTTTCGTCTGCAGCACTGTGTATACTGGCCTGCTGTATTTTTATACCATCCCTTCCCCTTCCAAAAATGTCACCGCACGCCACTACTGTAAACTTACATGTTTTGGAAGCAATAAAGTAGTATAGTAGTAGTAGTAGTAGAAGTAGTAGTAGTAGTAGTGGTAGTAGTAGTACATCAAGGTAATGTTGAAAAAATCTGGCATTAATTGGCCTCAGTTATATTCTACTTTCTATTAACAACCGTTTACCTATGACTAGACTTACATTGTTGTGATCGATCCTTAATTAAAAATTTTTGTAACGGTACGAGCCAATGAGATAGAATAAAGAGGATACTAAAAGTGTCCACACCTAGTCAGATTTGGTGAGAATAAATGCCATTTTTTTAAAATAGTTTCATTTAATTGATACAAAAACATTTTCTTGTCACCAATATAAAATTATTGACTTCAAATAAATCAAAGAAATCTAAATCTAAGTCGCCATTTTGATTACACTTTTCCGTCATCAAGACATCGCTAAGTGCGTCCATCTTTTATATTACAAAATGGTGTTAATGTCGTCTCCACTTCATACTATCTCGATGGTACGAGCAAATTGATACCGTCAAATCAAACATTAAAATTTGTAAGAAATTTGAATTTTGATTTTTCATTTTAATAAAGATCCGGTATCCAAAATTTTGTAACGGACTCTCATATTAATAGACGCTTAATACACTAGCTCGTTAAATGACTAATACATTTGTTCATATACCTACAGCTGTATTTTAAGAATTAAAACTCCTAGTTAAATTAACCATAAAATAATTTCAACATTGGAAATAAATCCGGCACTGTTTAATGACACAGCATCATCTAAAACCGACTTAATGCGCATGCTCAGTAGTGCCGCAACTAGCTGCTTGTTGATGGCAAAAGTGAATCATGATATTGGTGATATACATGTACAAGAACGAGATAACAGGACGAGAAGTTGCTAGCTATAGTACCTACTATAAGATTTTTAAATCATTTAATTTGTCATTTAATCGACCGAAAAAAGACCAGTGTAGTTTGTGCTTACATTACAGAAAGGCCGAAGATAATGAAAAAGAAAAGCTGGATTTACTACTCACATAAAAGAAAAAATTAGAGATATAAAAGAAAAATGCAAGAAAGACTCACAAAATAATCCAAAAGTAATAAGTGCTGTTTTCGACTTGCAGCAAGTGATATATTTACCCATGATTGCAAGGTTTTCTATAAGAATAGACCAAGTAACTACAACTTTACAATTTACAATTTGGTATAGAGACTGTAACTGTTTTGTCTGGCATGAAGCTGAAAATAAGAGAGGTTCCTCGGAAATATCCATGGCAGTGTATTTATTTTTACAATTAAATGACAAAAGTGGGATTCAGACTGTGAATCTTTTTTGTGACGGCTGTGCAGGTCAGGCCAAAAATACCATTATGGTTTTTATTGCAAAAAGCACTTATACAGGGTGTACCAATAAAAACTCTCAGGCCGGATATTTTGGTAAATAATAAAGATATTTTAATTCTGCAAAAGCCAGTTCACAGAGCACTAAGAGAGCTTTAGTTTTAGATATAAATTAATTTTAAATAGGTCAATATATAGATGCGCTCAATAATTTTTTTTACTTGTAATTCAATAAATCTAGCCAATTTTTGATATACAGAGTGGGTCACTCAAAACAGTTTCATTCTGTTTTTCGGCATTAATCGTTGAATTTTAAGAAAATGCCAAAACAGGTCGATTTTTATTCCAAATTAAACATATTTTCACAATGCAGACATCTGTCATGTGTCAACCCCCTCCCTTGCACTTCGCCAACATCTTAATTTTAAATAGGTAATGTACCATGTATGGCACATCATTGAAAAGGTAGTTTAATGGGGAATTCAGAAATGTTTTTGTACACTGCGTTACTTTAATTTTATCGTCCTCTAGCGGAAAAAAAAAACTATTACGTATTATAGAGTGTGACAATGTGTAGTACATCATTAAAAAGGTAATTTTATTCGGTATTTATAAATATGATTGTTTATTATATATATACCGCCCTCTATCGTATTATACAGCAAATTTAATTACTAATTCAATGCACTACATAACATTATTATAAATATCCTAGATATTGCATTTGCAATAGTTTGAAAATTAGTCATGCATCATTTTAAACATTATTGCTAACTTTTATTTTGTTGCAAGTGAAATATGGTAATATTTAAATTAATCATGTGTGGTGCATTGAATTAGTTATTAAATTAGCTTTAAAATAAAGTGTTACACTTTATAATAGGTTACATGTTTTGTATTCCGATAGAGGGCGCTAAAATTAAAAGTATCGCAATAAACAATCGTATTTGTGACTTCCGCACAAAATTACCTTCTCAATGATGTGCCGTACATGGTACATTTCCTATTTAAAATTAAGGGGTTGGAGAAGTAGAAGGGAGGGCGTTGACACATGACAGATGTTTGCATTGTGAAAATGTGTTCAATTTGGAATAAAAATCGACATGTTTTAGCATTTTCTTAAAATTCAATGATTAATGCCGAAAAGCAGAATGAAACTGTTTGAATAACCCACTCTGTATATCAAAAATGGCTAAATTTATCGAATTATATCTAAAATTGAAGCTCTCTTAGCTGAGCTGATTTTTACAGAATTAAAATATCTCTATTAGTTACCAAAATATCTGGACTGGGAGTTTTTATAGGTACACCCTGTATAGACGAGATATTCCTAAAATTTTTCAAACCATATCATGGGCAGAATGAAGGGGATTCTGCCCACAGTGCGATATTTTATGCCTTAAGAAAATGTGAAGAAATTTTCATGCCGTCTCAACTCATACCCACATTTCGCCTGGCAAAAGAAAACACCCATATAATGTGACCCAGTCTAACTATTTTGGGAAATTTTAGGAAATTATCACAGGAGATTAAATAACTAAACATAAGGATTGATGATCAGAAAGAAAAAGTTAATTGGACAAAAATAAAAGAATTAAAAATTTTAAAACAAAATTTACATAAAGTTTACTTCAAAAGTTGCCATAATACCGGCATAACTTTAAAAAGAAATATCTGTTTGCAAAATTTCGCCTTAATACCTCTCAATTCTAGTCCAAATAAAATATGTACAGCAAAATATAGGGATTTAAATTCATATGCCGGTTTCAAGAAATATAAAACACAAAATATTTTACGAAAATTTGCCTTATGAAAACTAATTGTTAATTTTGTTAAATATAATATATTCAATTAAATTTTGTTGTGTTATACCATTAAATAGTTTTTATTATTGTTAACTACTAATAAATGTTGAAATAAAAATGTAGTTACTAACTGGCTGTGAGTTGTAATTAATAATATGGCATATTTTTTATGGCTATTGGTCGTAACTCCAACAAACTTGTAAAAAAATATCTTTAACATCGAACAACATAAAATAAAATGTACATAGCCCCCAGAATGACCAAAGTACAACAGAAAATCAGAGGAAACAAACCAATTTACTTTAAAATTTATCAGTAATAAAGTGTTTCATTCCACGAAAAATCTAATTAAGGGCCTCCTGGATATTATTGTAAATTTGAGATACGACCAATAGCCAAAACAACGACGATATGTTCCCTACCATCCGTCTATAGGCCCATAGTATTCTTACAGCTTTTTTTGATGTTTTTTCTACATAATTGCAGAAGCTAAGATTGCCTTCAAGAGTGATTCCAAGAAATTTAACCTCTTTTGCCATTTTTAGATGTTGTCCTTACATATAAAGCTCCTCTATTCCTTGAAGCTTCCTTTTTCTTGTAAATGCAACAAGAGACGTTTTTTTCGGGTTTGTGGACAATCCCTCTTTTAAAGTATATTTAGTGTCCCAAATGTAACGTTTATTACGATGCTTATGCCGTCTGCAAATGCTTGCATGTATGTTTTCTCTCTCTTACTCCCATAAGAGGTCATCAACCACCAAGGTCCACATAAGAGGAGATAACACTCCTCCCTGCGGGCATTTCTTGTTAAATGAGACCTTTCTTGTTATGTTGAGGAGATTACTGGTAATGGTGCTTAAGTGCTTGAGCATAAACTCAACCCACTTCGTATTGCAGTGAGCTACTCCACGCCTGTGCATAGATCCCAGTATTAAATTGTATGAAGCCGAATCAAAGGCTCCTTCTATATTTAGGAAGACTCCTATTACGATTTCTTTGCTTTTTAATGCTTGTTCAGCCTGTTGAGCTAGCCTACGTATGGCTGCATCGCAAGACGTTCCAGATTGGTAGGCAAACTGGTATCCCGTAGAATATCGTCCCGTATAATATTAATAATAATAATGATAATAATAATAATAATAATGTTTATTCATTTTATTTAAAATTTTACAAATTGTACAATTAACAAATAAAAAATAAAATATAGGTGTAATTATTGGTTTGAAATCAAGAACAAACAAGACTTATCTTACCATTAAAGCCGGTAGGCTGAGCATGGGCAATATAAGTATATCTTTCTTTTTTTCATTTCCTATCTCTTACACAAATTAACCAATACAGAAAAGTAAAAAATAAAGTAAATTAAAAATATAAACATTATTTAAACACCTAGTAATAATTCTAATAAACAACTGTCATCCAAGTTCATAATATATTTTTTAAAAATGCCTTTTACCATGTCCATTGAATTCAGAGTTAATAAGTACGTTTTGTATATATCCGATAAAAATTAAATATCCTATCCATTATGTAATTCAAACACCGTTGTCCTATTGCTTTCTTAGTCATTTTTGTTTGAACGTTGTGTTTTTGCTTAGTTCTTGTGTCATACTTATGTTCTATACTTTTGAGCAAGTATTTGTGTTTGTGAGTATATATAATCACCGAGTACATATAGCTTCCTATTACTCATAACGTAACTTTCGACGAAAAGAAGATCTGACGGGTAAGTATTTATTTTATTAGAAATTATTTTTAATATTTTATTTTGCAAGACCTTAATTTTTTGTAAGTTGGTAAAACACCCCCCCATGAAAGGATCCCATAACGTAATCGAGATTCTATAAGTGCAAAATAGATTATTTTAAGATGAGGTATATCCAAATTTGATCATAGGAATCTAAATTTTGGTAAAAAGCAACGCAATATTTTCTATATGTTTACTCCAGTTAAGATAAGAGTCAATTTGTACTCCAAGATATTTGATATCATTTGTAATATTTATGTCAAACTCCTGAACGTTACCTTTTACTGTTATATTTCTAAAGGAAGGGAGCATGTTCTTGTAACTGCAGAATGGAACAACATAAGTTTTATTAAAGTTTATTGTGAGTTTTTTATGATTAAACCATTTGACAATTTTTATAAGATCTGTTTCCATTAATACTTTCAGTTGGTTCCAGTTCTCTGCATTATACAGGATAGCTGTGTCGTCTGCAAAACTTACAATAGTTCCATCTGTATTTAGACTATACAAATTATTTAAATATAAATTAAACAACATAGACCCTAGAACAGTACCTTGAGGTATGCCATATCTTACTATTCTTTTCTCGCTTAAGACATCATTAATTCTAACTATTTGTGTTCGATTCTGTAGATAGCTTTGTAATAATTTATATGAAATGCCTCGTATTCCTACATCTTCCAAAGCATCCAACAATTGGTTGTGACTCACAGTGTCAAACGCCTTGGCAAGATCTAGAAACACGCATGCACACGGTTTACTATTATCTATGTTTTTATACAGGGTGTTTCAGAATGTAATGTACATACGTTAATGTAGGTGTGGAACACTTGGGTGCTTCGAAATCATCCATTATTAATAGGTCTATCACATCTCATTACCCAGATACAGGGTGTTTTATGAATTTCGCCTGAATTTGTTTTTAGCCAAAACTCAACAACCACTCAGTATAAAAAATAAAAATTTGGCAGGTAAACTCATTTCACTATAACAAAATTAATGCCGTAAAAATAATAATTAGATGCCAGGTCCGGCTTAACAAAATTTGAGCATTTCTGCCCGCTTCAAAAACAACACCCTGTATGAGCAAATTTAACATATCTGATTAAACATCTTAAAAGAGCGGAAAAAATCAATTTGGGTAGGTGTCTTTTAAAATTTGCGCATGTCGTTTTAGAGGCACTAATTTTTTGATAAAAAATGATTTTTTTAAAAATTTGTTAACTTCAGAATTTAAACACGATTTTTTGATTATAAAACATGGAAAATATTACTTTTTTAAGTAAGCACTTTTCAAATATCTCAATTTTACACTGTTTCAGTCTTTGATTTAATATTAGAAATAAATTACAGGCCCGTATAGTTAGCTAAACCAATAATTTTTTAAATACCCTGTATAATGAAAAATAAGGAAATTAAAGATTAAAAATATTATTTCTACTTAACAAAAATGAGTTTAACAGCAAGATTCAATTTTAAACATAACTTAGTAATTATTACTCATACAGTTAACTTTTTATTGTATTTAAATATTTAAATTTATTTCCTAAATAAAGGGAATAACTCAAGAAAAACCTAAGTATTAAAACAACCTTGATCAACCTAATATTTGATCAAATGACAACTATTTTATGAAATAAGCCATTCAATAAATTCTTTGGATTGCCAACCTTAGGATTATTTTTTTATTTTTTCACATGTTTTATGTATTCTCTGTTTTATAAATAACTTTATCTAGAAAGCAAGAAAACAGTTGAAAGTTTTTGACAGCTAATACATAAGTTTAATAGACTATTCATTAAAGTTTCTTTGTTGCAAACATTGGTGTTAAATAACCAAATCTAGAAATGCCTTTTCAATTTTCCAACGAAGAATATGCCGATATTTTGTTTGTATACGGATTTTGTAATGGTAATAGTCGAGCCGCTGTAAGGGAATATGAGAGAAGGTTTCCAGGACATTTTTAATTTTCTTAGACAGCACGGTCGTTTTCCTACAGCAAAATTCAATGAACATAATAGAATGGCAAACATTGATGTAGAAGAGAATATTATCAATATGGTTGAAAATGATCCAAAAATTAGTACTCGCAGAATAAGTAATGCATTAGATCTACCACACGTTACTATTTGGTGAACATTAAAAAGAAATAGGTTATATCCATTCCACTTTCAACATGTACAGATATTGGAGATGGGAGATGAAATACATAGAATACATTTTTCTAACTGGATTATTCGAAATAGAAGAATTCTTAATCGATGTTTATTTTCGGATGAATCACAATTCACTAGGGATGGTGTATACAACTTAAGGAATTCTCATTTTTGGGCACAAGAAAATCCACACGTTGTAAGACAGAGCCACTCGCAAAATAAATTTTCTGTGAATATTTGGTGTGGTTTGCTAAACAACCATCTGATTGGGCCGCATTTGCTTCCTAATCGACTAACAGGTAAAGCATACTTAGATTTTATTCAAAATCATTTGCCAGTACTGCTGGAAAATGAAAATATTGGGGGCATGTATTTCCAGCATGATGGTGCTGCGCCACATTTTAGAAGAATCGTAAGAGAATTTCTAAATGAGAATTTTCCTTATACGTGGATAGGCCGGCAAGATCACCAGATTTTAATCCCGTCGATTATTACCTTTGTGGACATTTAAAATCATTAGTTTATAGTGACGAAATTAATACACCTGATGAACTTCTTCAAAGAATAAACAATGCTTGCGTCGAAATACGAAATAAACCTGAAACAATTCGAGCGGCAATCCAAGAAATTGTGGAAAGGGCAACAATATGTATTCAGCAGAATGGTTTTCATTTTGAACAATTATTAGGTTAGAATAGGTTATTTTATTAATTAGGTTTTAATTGTTTCAAAAAGTTTATTTGTGAAATAAAATTAATAATTATTTTTTTTTATAATTATTTTGTTTATACATAATTAAATTTTCCTGGTACCTTAAAGAAAATACCAAACTCAAAGTCTGTTAATGTTTGCCATTAATTCAAAATTTCCTTTTTAATCGTTACTTTCCTTATTTTTCATTATACAGGGTATTTAAAAAATTATTGGTTTAGCTAACTATACGGGCCTGTAATTTATTTCTAATATTAAATCAAAGACTGAAACAGTGTAAAATTGAGATATTTGAAAAGTACCTACTTAAAAAAGTAATATTTTCCATGTTTTATAATCAAAAAATCGTGTTTAAATTCTGAAGTTAACAAATTTTTAAAAATATAATTTTTTATCAAAAAATTAGTGCCTCTAAAACGACATGCGCAAATTTTAAAAGACACCTACCCAAATTGATATTTTCCGTTCTTTTAAGATGTTTAATCAGATATGTTAAATTTGCTCATACAGGGTGTTGTTTTTGAAGCGGACAGAAATGCTCAAATTTTGTTAAGCCGGACCTGGAATCTAATTATTATTTTTACGGCATTAATTTTGTTATAGTGAAATGAGTCTATCTGCCAAATTTTTATTTTTTATACCGAGTGGTTGTTGAGTTTTGGCTAAAAACAAATTCAGGCGAAATTCATAAAACTGGTTAATGAGATGTGATAGACCTAATAATAATGAATGATTTCGAAGCACCCAAGTGTTCCACACCTACAGTTAACGTATGTACATTACATTCTGAAACACCCTGTATATACTGTTTGTAATTTTTATAATTGCATCATTTGTAGACATTCCTTCCCGGAAACCATATTGTAGGTCTGAGATAATATTAAATTTTGAAAAACAACTAGTTAATTGTATCTTTAATGATTTTTCAAATATTTTAGTTAGAGTTAAGATTAATGATATTGGCCTATAGTTAGACATGATCTTTTTGTCACCTTTTTTATAGATTGGTATTACTACCGATAGTTTAAAGGAATTAGGGATTTGTCCCTATTTAAAGATGTGATTGATGAGATTTGTAATAAGAGGTGCTAGTTCAGTAGAAACATTTTTTATTAAATTAGTGGTAATACCATCTAATCCGGGGGCTTTGTCACTTTTTAAACTTTTTATTATATTTGTAGTATCTATTTCGGTTATAGTACTTAAATAAAATGATTGAACTACAGAATGACGTGGTGGTAGTGGTGGTGGTAAATTGGATGATTTTATTTTGTTGGCATATCTTTCTCCTACATTTGTGAAATATTGTACAAATTCTTCTGCTATAGATATTTTATCGGTAATTAAAGAGCCAACATCTGTAAAGATTTTATTTATTTCATTGGTTTTCTCTGATTTTTGTGTTTCTTTAATTACGTTCCAAAGAGCCTTTGAGCTGTTTTTATTTTTCTGAATTGCATTTCGGTAATAGTCGCATTTTACCTTTTTAATTAGTTTATTTAAGTATTGCCTATAGTTAAGATATGTATTTTGTATATCTAGATTGTTTGGGTTATTCATATGATTGCGATGTAACATATTTTTCTTATTAACACATTTAACTAAACCACTGGTGATCCATCTTTGTCGTTTGATTTCTTTTTTTGTTGTTTTTATTATTTTCGTATTTTTATTTATTAGCTGTTGTAGTGTATTACAAATTTTTGTAATTAATATTTTTTTTAGTTTTTTCAAGTGTATTTTGTTATTTAGTTTGTAGAGGAATATTTAGGAGAGTGGTTCTGTGGTCGATTATGTTTAGATCTGCGATAATTGCATTACATGAGTCATTCGTATAATTATTTCTACATTTCACAAAAATGTGATCCAGGCAGCTTTTCAGCATTTTTATTTATGCTCCGTATGTTTTGGTGTATTATTTTAAATTTTGATAAATTTTGTTCCATTATATTATTTAGCTCACTAATTGTATTTACCTTAAGTGTATCATATGGTTCATAATTAAAGTCCCTAATAAACTGATCCATTTTAAATATTTATTTTAAAAGAGGAATGATTTCTTTAACTAATATCAAGATAAATATTACAGTGGCTAAGTAAGAAAATGGTACTTACAAGAAATAGTAACTATATAGGATTATTATTTTTGAGAAGATGTTGAATTGTTTCTTGATAAAGTTCCTTGCAATCGTGTTTTTGGCTTATTATCTTTCAACTTATTGTTATCGTCTTTGGTTTTCGATTACTTGATTATTTTCGGTTTTTTGCACTATAGAATTCCTTGGAGTTGTGTGGACGGAGCACTATTTACTTTTGTTTCTTTGTGGTCCCCAGTTTCTCTAAGATCTTCAACAGTGTAGGCTATGTTGTTTACGATTAGCTTATTTTTCTTAATAAAGCAGTTTTGTTTGTCCTGTTTAGCTAGGTATAAGTGCTTTTTTAGTACTTTGCTGTCTTCTCTTTGTTGCAAGGTTAGATCTATATCTATCGATCAATTTCTCCAATGTTTTTAGGAGAAAGTAAAGTTATTTTAAATGAAAGTTAGATTTAATTATGCAATTATAGCCATTTAGTATTAAAATTCAGGTTTGGTGATTATTTAATTTATAACTACAAATAATTTATAATGTAAAACGTAAATAATTGCGTTACCTTAATTTTTATGATAAATGACCGTAATTGAATACTTTTATATAACTTTTAATTCAAGATAACTTTAGTTTATAACATTCTTCGGTATTGTAAAAAATAAAGTACTTTACACTCTTGAGTAAAATTCATATTTTTTTGTCAAACTCATATAAGGCTTAAAAAAATTGATATCTGATAGTTACATTTCAAATTTTGAACCATGCAGAACTTTTTAACACGAATGCATTTTTTTCACAAAACCAATAATAAAAATGTTTTCCATATGGTTTCAACTCAAGTAGAGACCAGAGCTGGGACGAATCCCCAAAAATATTATTTGAATCACGAATCCGAATCACGAGATGTGATTCGAATCACGGATCATATGTCCGAATCCTTTTTGCAATAAAAAAGGGTTCGAATCAAGTGATTTGAATCCATTTTTTCGGATCACGGATACGAATCACTGACAACATCATACCACGGTATTATGCATGGGCATCGTTTGGGGGGGACAAGGGGGGACAGTTGCCCCCCCCTGGCTTTTAGCGACTTAATCAACAACGCGTAAGATATGCCTTACGAACAACAATCTCATATAGAAATAATAATATTCAGGCTAATATAGTTGAAGAATATTATAGGTTGAATATATTTATTGCATATCTGGATTCCCTTAAAACGTCGCTTACATCACGCTTTTCCGAAGACTCTGTTAGTTTGTCCTTAAGCCTGTTACATCCCAAAAGTATAAAAACAATACTTTTTTCACTACCTAGAAAATAAAAGTAGTGGAATAATTTGGAATCGACAATTTTGAAGCTGAATACCAAACTGGAGTACGAAAGAGCTTTCTACACACAATGAGCTCTCCATTAATGATATAGCATCCAAATATTGTGAATTTTATCCAGACATACAAAGTGGTTTAAAAAATATTTATGGCTCTTCCACCAACAACAGAGTTAATCGAAAGAACGTTTAGCTAAGGCATGTTAAAACATGGCTGCAATCTATTCGAACAGTGCGAAGTCATGGTAGGGAAAGCAAAAGCGATACTAGCGCAAGCTACGGATAATTCGAGTACTTTAGGGCGATATTTTGTAATTTTGGCGTATCAAATACACGTATACATTTTAATTTTTACTAAAAAATAGGTTAAAAACAATAAAATGAGCAACCGGAGTTGCTATGTTACAATTTTCAGTAGCAAAATAGAAATTAAATCAAAAAATGAATAGATAGCTGTATAATAAGAAGAAAAAGCCTTTATTTTTTTAATAATAACAGTAATACTGGAAATAATAGACATCAGAAAAGGTTTTAAATAAACAATAAATTATTATTTTATGATATTCTTTAACATCCCTTAAGTCTTAAATGTTTAGCAAATGATTAGATTTCTGCCTTTAATTATTGTATATGGCTAAAATGCAATCTTGTGACTTATTGATAGGAAACCAGTTTTAATCATTAATTTCTATGGGTTCTTTCGAACTAAAAATGAAGAAAATATAAATTAAAATTGCAAATATACCAATTATTTTTGTTAATACGTTTTAATTCTACGTTATTATATAATAGTAGTGTTTTTATTTTGACATTATTTAACCTATTCTTCAATGACAACTTATTAGGCTTAGGCAAGATCTCATACATTTTCTCGTAAATACCTACCTGTTTTATTATTGATTTGTATTGATTATACTACTTTTTTTAGCTGACGTAATAAAAATATATAATATTAGTATTATTAATAATTTTTTCACTTGTTTTATAAATCTATATACTTTTATTTTGTCTTTTTTTGTTGGGTTATTTTATTTATTAGAGTCTTGTTATGATAACTTAAGTATCAGTTCTGTCCACTAGGTCGGTGACATTGTTAGGGTTACTACTAGTTTCACTCCCCCTTAGCTTCGCTATTCAGTGATATATCGGATTAATTTTGTTCCGTTTGAAAGACTCTCTTATGATGGATTCAATTGTTCTGTGACGTCATGGCTTACTTCCGATTTTTCCGAAAATAACAGATTTTCTTTTATTTTTCAAAGGAAACCCTCTTTTTTATTGTAAATTTAAATTTCTGGGACATTTTTGTATAATAATCGTGTATTGACAATTTTCTGTCAACTGTCAAAATGGTTGCCATATTGGATATTTTTTTCTAAATATGTTACTTTTAATTCGTTTATCGAAAAACATATAGGAATGTACATACTTCATAAAATCTTTTTAGGCTTCAAAATTCCCATTGAGACCCATTTACCGTATACCAGTGGCGTATCTAAGCATTTTTATTATTAGCCAACCGATTAATAATTATATCCGCTTTTATCTTCGTTGTTAATTGAGATATTGGAATGAAAACTTATTTGTTTAAAAGCTTGGGACAAATAATCTCATATACTGGATTCAATTGGTGTGTGACTTCATGCCTTACTTCTGTTTTATCGGAAATAACAAAATCTTAATTTATTTTTAATTTTTAAATAGAAACCCCCGTTTTTATTGAACATTTGAATTTTAGGGACATTTATGGATAAGAATCATGTATTGAAAATTTTTTGTCAGCTGTCAAAATGATCATCATATTGGAACATATTTTTTTTAATATGTTACTGAGAAAATTTTCAATACACGCTTCTTATACAAACATGTCCCAGAAATTCAAATTTTCAATAAGAAAAAGGGTTTTCATTTAATAATAAAAAATAAATTGCGATTTTCTGTTATTTCTGGAAAAACCGGAAGTAAGCCATGACGTCACAGAATAATTAAATTCATCATAAGAAAATTCTCTTCTATGTTTCTTTTTTTTGTTTTCCAATAAATAAATATGCTATTTTTTTTCTAAATTTTGCCCCCCCCCCCCCTATAGAATTGAGTAACGACGCCCATGGTATTATGCATGCTTCCGAATCTAATATCAATATCAACTATGTGTCTATTACCGACTATGACTTGCATACAAATGGTTGATATAATACAAGAAGATGTTGAAAAGAATAAACTTATTTTTTTTTCTATAAATATTATTACGACTGGCCCTTCTTTTATCAGCTTTTACTATATTTAAATGAGCCAGTCAAAAACAGAGTTCTGGAACTCAAATATTTTATAATTTGCTCTCGGCTAAAACTCAGTTTAGTAAAATTTTATTGCTGCTGAACTGGAGAGTAGTGGTCTGGGGTCCTATTTAAAGAAACAAAATATCTTAAAGCTTTCTTTATGTGCAACAGATTAAATTTCTGATTAAAATTGAGAGAATATGATTTTAACAAAACCGTAAATGAACCTACGTAGTACTATGCGGTTTACAGTGCAAGGTAAATACCTTTTTAATCTAAAATTATTAATATTGATGATGATATAGTTTATCTGGTAAAATATAATATTAAAATATGGTTTATTATAGTTATCTTGTTTTGTAGGTATTCCTGTACCCAAAGGAAATTGAATTGGAATCGCTCTGTTATACACTCGAGAGTTATAATTGGAAATTTCTTACTTGTATCCTTGCAGAAAAAACAATTTAATGGTTCAAAAGCTCCAAACTAAACCTGAATATATCTGTAGAAGTGCGTTGGGGTCAGTATCAAACAGCTACAGACTGGCAGGTGAGTGATGCTATGAAATATAATTCTTATTTTAATGTTTCGTCTAAGAATATGCGATAGATGAGAGGTATTTGCAGATATGATAACTAGTCCACAATATGGTAGTTAGCAATGAATAAAGCTAGTTGGTAGTTGGTAGTCAATAGTCAATAGTTGATGGCCTGAAAACAGGATGAATCCAATATGTTGAAAGTTTTTATGATGAGATGAGATCAAGGTAGCTTACCGTGAAGAAGTAGCGGCCTTTTAAAGATATTGTATGCAAATCCACTAATGTGTATAATCAGCTTTGATTAACTTTTCGTTTTACAATTATCTTGATGGAATTTCTTTTGTTTTGGGCTTTTTAAATCCGAAATAAATTTCGATTTTATTAATGAGTCCACATGGCCCAATATCATCCAAAAAAGAGACAGAACCAGGAAGTGAGAGAGAAAGTATACTTCCTTGATCTAGGTAGGAGATTTTTGGTGACAATAATTAACCTAACAGAAGAGTACCTAATATTTTGAACACTAATGGGAAAAAGAAGAGTTCAAGGTCAATATTGTTTGTACTTTGGAATGTAAACAATAATTCAAGTAAAATAAATAATTATAAAATATGTATTAGCATTATTTTAAACTGTAAGTATTTATTTATATTTTTCTTTAGTTTATTTTAATTTTAAAAATCTCTGTTGCACAAAAGTATTGAGCCCGTAACAATATGAACCATAAATAAATTAGAATCTACAAAAAATATATTTTATTTTAATACAAAAACAAAATAAACAATGAAATAAAAATGTTGGTTGGCCTTACATAGCACCGAAATTTCGAGATGCGTCGATTATACCTACAAACAAAAATAATCGTTAGACTGCACCAGACGAAGGAAGGCAAGTGTTAAATTTTAGGATATTTTTATGTTAGATATTTATTGCTAATTTGTGATTTCAAAGAAGGCAGCAGAGAGCACCTAGGCAATTTTGAGTTGAAACCTATGCCATATTTTTAGGCTATTTTTATGCAACTGTTTTTTTTTTGCAAAAATCAAGGTGCTCTGCTAGCTTCGAACGAAGTCACCAGAACACCTCAGTTTTTTAAGTTTTTTTCCAAAAACAACGACACAATATTTTCAGGCCATTTCTAGGCTCTTAAAATATTATTTTTAAAAAATACAGGGTACGAATCCAAAAAAGCACCTCTGTTTCAACAAAGCACTCTATTTTTTAAAAAACACTATTTTTTTCAAAAAGTTCTATAGTATTTTTAGAGCCCAAAAATAGTTTAAACATGTGACATAAGTAGATGTTTCTAGAAAAAAAAACTGAGGTGTTCTACTAACTTTGTTCCAGTAAGACCCTGTATTATTTAAAAATAGCCAAGTTTTAAAATATTTTAAGAGCCTATAAAAATAGTCTAAAAATTCAGTGTGGTTGTTTTTAGAAAAAAACTTTATAACATTTTTGAATGGGGTATGAAAATAGCCTAAAAATATGGCATAGGTTTCAACTCAAAATTGTCTAGGTGCTCTTCTGCCTTCTTTGAATTAATTTGTAGATTCTTACGTTTATCTTCTAAATATTAACAATCTTTCTTCAGTCTCGGTCTGTTTTAGTTTACACTTCGCTTAAGTCAAAGCGTGAGTCAACCGTTCGCGCCGGCGTAGTTTAGTATCTAAAAGGATCCGAGACTAATATTGGTGATTCGAATACGAATCCTTAAGAATCTCTTCGGCGAATCCGAATCACGGATCCTTTTTTTCTTAAGTATTCGAATACCGCTCGCGGATCCTCAAAAAGGATTCGAATCCCAGGATTCGAATCCTATGTGATTCGAATCCTCCCCAGCTCTGGTAGACACACTGTATAACTCGGAACGGACAGAGAATTGAGAAAGGTCATAAAAAAAATAAATGCTCTCCTTATTGATATCTTTCATTTGATATGGGTGAGTCGGGAGGAGCACACCAAACTCTAGGAGTATATTATACACGTGAAAATAATGTAGAAAAACTCATATTTTCTTATCCGATTTTCCTTTTTTTTTTCAAGTTATGGCGTAATTAAAAATGTTCCTCTAGCTTTCCACTTCTGTATTTTAACATTATCAAAGTATGCCATATGTTCAAGGCTCAAAGGCATTTGATAATTCTGACGTTTTGATGAACTGTCAGTGTACAGTAAACAGTAACTAAACGATCAATTTCGAATTTATGTGATTGTTAGTGTTGCAAAATGCCAGATACTTATTCAAATTTAGAATATACAAATATGGTGTTTGTTTATGGTTTCTGTAATGGAAATGCTACAGCTGCTGCTGAAGAATATCGTCAACGTTTTCCACACCAAGACATCCTGATAAAAACGTATTTATTAGAGTTTTCAACAAATTGTGCGAGACTGTGCTTCCCAGTGCTTTCATAACATCTGAACGCGCTACTCGACAAGGTTTTGTAGAAGTAGAAAATATTCTGCATCTAGTAGAAGAAGATGCAACTACTAGCTCACGGAGAATTGCCACTCAATTGGGAATTTCACAAAAAAGAGTGATAAACACACTCCACGAGCAAGGCTTATATCCTTATCACATACAACCACAGGATTAAGCTAACCGTATGGAGTTTTGTCGGTGGATAAATAATAATCATCGTGTTGTATCGAGTGTACTCTTTACGGATGAAGCTACATTTACCCGTGATGGCATTAATAATACTCGTAACTATCATGTATGGTCAGACGAATATCCCCACGCAACAGTCGAAAGTGTAGATAACTACATAAAGAAAATGGTTTGAACTTTTAATGATTTATTCACAAATAGCAATTCTAATTTACAAAGCTTTCAGATATATAAAATTAATGACATAACATCATGACAATTCTACCTGCCTCGTTTTTTTGTTACTTGATGTAGTTAAACATGGCGGAAAATATGAATAACGTCACTAAGTGGAAATATGTGACTAGCAGGAAATAAGTTACTAGTCTAACTATCACTAGTTCTAATTGCCAATGGTAAATTATATAATTCCCTAGATTTGCATTGTGTTGGATAGTTTCCAACATGCTGGGGAAGCACAACAAAAAAAATATATTAATATTATAGGTACAAATTGATGAGTTGTACACTAAAATTAGTATAAAAAGAAATATTTTTCAAAATAAATTAATTAGAAAACTGTCCGGTGCACCAGAAATAAACTCAACTTACACACCTATACACTATTTACAGAGTATATGCAAAAAAGTAACGTAATATTGTTAAAAGTAGAAAATATTAATTATTTTATAACAGTAATATTTAGTCATTAGAGACTAGCTACAAATGAGGAGTTGGTCTTATAGAGACCTTACCAAAAAAAAAGTGATCTTTTAGAGACCATTACGAATGACAAGTTGGTCTTATAGAGACCATTACAAAATGAAAATTTGGTCTTATAGAGACCATTACAAATGAAAATTTGGTCTTATAGAGACCATTCCAAATGAAAATTTGGTCTTATAGAGACCATTACAAATAAAACTTTGGTCTTATAGAGACCATAAGAAAGTGAAAATTATTAACAAAAATTGTTATTAACAAAGTAAAAATACATATTTGTTTTTTTTTTTTTTAATTGTAAAGCTAAAACATTGTATTTAGCAAATGGGCAATACCGCTATTTTTGTAATTGATCTTAAATAAATTCCGTCTTTTGTTTTAACCTCTACTACCCTGATTTTTCCATCCTTACCAGAAATAACTTTAGTAATTCTGGCCATTGGCCACTTTAACGAAGGAGTATTTTCCTCCTTTAGAATAACTAGCATTCCCACTTCTACATTAGGCTTATTATTTTGCCATTTGGGTCTGCTTTGAAGTAATGCTAAGTAATCTATATGCCACTTTTTCCAAAAAATTTGTTGCATGTGGGTGCAAAGTTGCCAAAATTTTACTCTGTTTGTGGGTACCTCTGAGATGTCTTCTTCGGGAAAACTAGTTATGATTCCTCCAGTTAAAAAATGTCCTGGAGTAAGATATGAAAGATCTGAAGGATCTGCACTAATTGCCGTGATAGGCCTTGAATTTAATATTCCCTCAATTTGAATTATTAGGGTATTTAATTGTTCATATGTTAATTTATGTATTCCCATTGTTCTTTTTAAATGATGCTTGGTGCTTTTTACACCAGCTTCCCAGAGACCACCAAACACTGGAGAATAACTCGGTATAAAATGAAACGTAATGTGTTCTTCATAACAAAAATTCTGAATTTTATCTTTATGTTTTTTGCTTTGATGAAGCTTATATAAGTCATTTAAAACATTTCTGGCACCTTTAAATGTTGAACCATTATCACAATATACTTGTGTGGGCTTTCCCCTTCTGTAAATAAATCTTTTAAATGAAGCTAAAAACGTATCAGTTGTCAAGTCTGAAAGTAACTCTAAATGAATAGCCTTAGTCGCAAAGCACACAAACAATGCTATATAAGCTTTTGTAACTAATGTTTTTCTTAGCCTTGATTGTTTGATCAGAAAAGGTCCACAAAAATCAATACCTACATGTAAAAATGGTTTTGCAGCTATAACTCTTTTCTCTGGTAATGAACCCATAAGCTGATCTGAACATTTAGCTTTTGCTCTAAAACAAATAACACATTTGTGTATTATTTTTTTAACTTCTCTGGTCCCATTAATAATCCAAAATTTTAAATTTAAGCTAGAAATTACTTGTTTTTGTCCTGCATGAAGCAATTTTAAATGTTCTCTAATTATTATTAAATCAGTTATATAATTGCTTTTTGGTAAAATGATGGGATGCTTTTGGCTATATAACACATGAGAATTTTGTAGCCTTCCACCTACACGCAAGATGCCATTATTATCTAAAAATGGCGTTAAATTTTTTAAATTGGATTTGATATTGAATTTTTCCTTTAGACACTTAATTTCTTGATAGAATTCATTGAATTGTTCATGTTTAATAATATTTAACAGTGACCTATCCAATTCTTGATTAGTTAATGAACCTAAACTAATAGGTTCTTTATTTACTTTTTTCTTTAAATTATCATAAAATCTAAAAATATATGCAACTATCCTTTGCAATTTGCTCATGCTAGAATAGTTTTTGAAAAAATCTGAATGTAACTTGTTAATCTGAACATTACAAACTCTTTTTTGTTCGGGTAAAGGAATTGGTATTTCAATTTCTTTTTCTGAAATACAAAAATTAGGATTTGATAAAAAGGCTGGGCCCTTAAACCATGTGATATTGGTATGAATTTCTTGAGGTTCCATGCCTCTCGATAAAAAATCTGCAGGATTTTGCTTCGTATGAACATATTGCCAAATAAAACTCGATGTAGATTTTTGAATTTTTAAGATTCTGTTAGCAACATAAGGGTTGAGAACAAGAGGATCTGTTTTGATCCAAGCTAAAACTACATTCGAATCTGAAAACAATATGGTATTGCTTATTTTGTCTTTTAATTGCAGATATACCTTTTCTGCTAAATTTGCTAGCAGAAGAGCACTATTGAGCTCTAGTCTGGGTATTGTTAATTTATTATTTAGAGGGTTTATTCTAGATTTGGAGCAAATTAAATTAACAGAAATATTTTGATCAAATGTGGAACGTAGGTACAATGCTGCTCCATGAGCCATTAATGATGCATCACAAAAACCTATAAGGTCTATTTTAATAGCTCCAATACATTGTAAATTGCGTGGAATAGGTAAAATTGACATATTCGTCAAGTTTATTGCAAATTTGGTCCACTTAGACAATAAATGATCTGGTAACGTTTCATCCCATTGGATCTTAGTCTTCCAGATATCTTGAATTATTACCTTAGCATATACTAAAATAGGACCAATTAGTCCTAAGGGATCAAAGAATTTACAAACAAAACTTAAAACTTGTCTTTTTGTCCTACAATTCTGAATATCTAACTTAGGGGGAACAAATTTAAACATATCTGAGCTTGGATTATATGATAACCCTAGTGTTTTAATAATTGAATCGCCTTTATTTATATATATGTCATCAAAATGCTGGATTTCTTTGGAAATGTCTGAAAGTAAATTTAAATCATTTGAACACCATTTGTGCAGTTCGAAGGACCCCAGCTTTAATAAGCTGATTAATTCGTTTTTTAATTTATTGGCTTCAATAAAATCATTACCACCAGCAATAACGTCATCAATATAAGTATTATGCAATAGAGCATGACTGGCTAAAGGATAATCTTTTTCGAATGTTTTTGCTAAATGTGTTAGACATCTAGTAGCCAGATAGGGTGAACTTCTTAGGCCATATGTTACGGTTTGAAGTTGTAAACATTGTAAAGCTTGATCAATATTGTCCCTCCACAAGATATTTTGAAAATGTCTATGCTCAGGATGAATGAGTATCATTCGATACATCTGTTTAATATCAGTCATTAAAACAATTTTATAAGTTCTAAATAAAAGCAAAACCTCAAATAGTTCATTTTGAACAACTGGTCCATTAAATAAAAAATCATTCAATGAATGTCCAGCCTTTGATTTCATGCTTCCATCGAAAACAACACGAAGTTTTGTCGTTTTTTTATCTTCCCTAATTACAGCATGATGTGCTAAGAAATATACTGCATTTAATTGCTGATAATTATTTATGTCAACAATCCTCGCATGCTTTAATTGAATATATTTATGAATAAATTCTTTATATCTTTCAAATAATGCAGGATTTCTTAAAAATCTGTTTTCTAAATTTTCAAAACGTTTGACAGCCACTGAAAAAGAATCACCTAATACTATTTTATCAGGACTTAGCTTTAATGGCAGTTTGACCTGGTAAACATTGTTTTTTAATTCTACTGATTCATTAAACATTTTTTCACAGGCGGCATGTTCATTACTATATTCTGTATAAACTTCAGGTACCTTCTCAGTAGCCCAGAAATTTAAAATTAAATTTTTTAATGAAATTAAAGAAACAACCATGTTGCAACTATTATCTTGTATCTCAGAAGGAACCACACCACTTACAATGTATCCAAAAAATGTATTTTGTAATACCAAATTATTTTTTCCCAATTTAATTGTACCAGTTAATAATATTTGAAAGAACACCTCAGAACTTAACAAAAGTTCTATGTTTTGGGTCTTATTAAATGTTTTATCTGAAAATTGAATCCCAGAAGGTATATTAACATTATTTAGATCAAAAGTTGTCTGAGGTAACGGAGTAGTAATGATATAATTATTTAAAATACCAATGACATGTAAATTATTATCATATGTAATTAATTTTAACTTTCTAACTAAGTCAGATGTAATAAAGCTTGTTTGTGACCCAGTGTCTAGCAATCCCCGCACTATCATAAAATTTCCGTGGTTTTGCTTAATTTTGACCCTCACAGTTGGTAACAATACTGTGTTGCTGTTATTAACAAAACAATTTACCTTTGCAATACTAGAAACTGTTTCTACATGTGGCACTGTTGAACTCAAATGCAACAAACTATTGTGATCTTTTTTACATGTTTGACACTTGAAAGAAAACTTGCATTTATCAGTATGATTGTTTAAACATATTTTGCAAAGCTTATGTTTATTAACAAATGACAATCTGTCATTTACTGATAATATTTTAAATTTATAACAATTAAAATTTTTATGAGAATTTAAAGAACAAAATTTGCAAGTTTCAACTTTACCTTTTGCTGACAAGTGCGATGCCACCTTTGAGCTTTTAGCATCAGTAGCTATTGCAGATTCTAAAGCTGTGGCTCTATTCTCCAGATAATTTAAAATTTCATTTAAAGTTGGCAATGTTTCAGTATTTCGGTCTAGCTGATAAGCTCTATTTGTATATGCATCAAGTTTTCTGGATAGGATGCAAATAAGTAATGTGTCCCAATTTTCTACAGGTTGACCTAAATTTTTTAAAGCACCTACTTGCTGTTTAATTTTGCTAACAAAATCCCTGATAATAGCGGTATTGCTTCTCTGCATTGACGGTAAATCTAAAATTGAAAAAATGTGGGAATTAATTAGCATTAACTGATTGTCATATCTACTTTTCAATAAATTAAAAGCCTCTGCGTAAGATTCATTTACAAGCGGTAGATTGTTAATTAAGGATAATGCTTCTCCTTTTAAATAATTTTTTAGATAGAATAGCTTTTCAACATCAGATAGTGACTGTTTATCAATAACTGCCACAAACATATCCACAAAGGGTTTAAAATCATTAAGGTTTTTTCCATCAAATGATGGGATATCAATTGGCTTTAATTTTGCCATAGAAGTAACTGAAAATTGAGAAAAATGAGATTTTAAATCTGCCTGCTTTTTCCCTATAATAACATTAATTTTAGCTAATGCATCAAAATAAACATTTTCAATATCTACAATCTCTGTGTCTGGGTCTGTATCTTCACCCAAACTAACTAGTTCAATATAAAAGTTTTGAATTTTATCATAATTTTCCTTGAGGTTACCTTTTCTCGCATTTATTTGTTCAATAAAATAATCAGTAATTGCATCATTTTGATGCTCTTCTAAAAAACGATCAATTCTTTGAATAAAATTCTCACATTGTTTTATTTTTGCCCAAACTTCTGCCGATGCCGACGCTCTTTTGGGTGACATTTTGGACAATATAAATGATATAAATTATTAAAATACCTAACTTTTACGACATTAAAAGTTGATCGTTTACTATTCTTTGTTGACACAACTGGATTGAAGTGTACAGATGACAGGCTTATATCAATCCACTGGTACCAAGTACTGCACGCCCTAGGATAGTACACACTCTGCACGCCACCTGATGACTCACTGCAGCGTGCTTCACCACCATGCTGCCCTCTGTTGAAACTGCCTCGTACTTCTTCTTATAACTTGTAACCACACGGCAAGGCAACCCAACTGAATAACTTCTTTGTAAGCACGTGAAAATGGAGACGATTGGGGTTATAAAAATAGTTTTTGACTTACTGCCTTTTCTTTGATTTTTTCAGACTGTACACTTTACACATTTTACACTATTTTAATATTCCATAGATCTATTTTTCTGGTTTAACATCCTACTCGATTGGACCAATTTTATGTAGATAACTACATAAAGAAAATGGTTTGAACTTTTAATGATTTATTCACAAATAGCAATTCTAATTTACAAAGCTTTCAGATATATAAAATTAATGACATAACATCATGACAATTCTACCTGCCTCGTTTTTTTGTTACTTGATGTAGTTGAACATGGCGGAAAATATGAATAACGTCACTAAGTGGAAATATGTGACTAGCAGGAAATAAGTTACTAGTCTAACTATCACTAGTTCTAATTGCCAATGGTAAATTATATAATTCCCTAGATTTGCATTGTGTTGGATAGTTTCCAACAGAAAGCAATTTTCAACATCGGTTTTCTGTAAACGTGTGGTGTGGTATGGTTAACAGTTATTTAATTGGCCCTTTCATTTTGGAGAATCGTCTCACAGGAGATAACTACCTCAATTTTTTACAAAATGAATTATAAGGCCTGCTAGAGGATGTTCTTGTAAATATTAGAATGCAGATGTACTATCAGCACGATGGAGCTCCTGCACATGTCGCTCGTCAGGTCAAGCAACATTTGGACGAACGTTTTCCAGTGTGTTAGATTGGTCGTGGAGGTCCTATTAATTGGCCTGCAAGATCTCCAGACCTCACACCATTAGATTTTTGTTTATGGGGCTGGATGAAAAATGAAGTCTTCAAAATAAAAGTGGACACACGGGATGCACTAATTAGACGAATTGAGAATACTGCAGCGCATATTAAAGAAGAAAGAAATGGCGGTATTTTTGAATATTTATTGAAAGGACGCTATGATTAAGAGAATTTTTATGTGTAAATTTGTTTATTTGTTAATATGCTATAACTTGAAAACAAATGAAAATCGGATAAGAACATGAGTTTTTTTACATTATTTTCACGTGTATAATATACTCCTAGAGTTTGGTGCGCTCCTCCCGACTCACCCTGTATATCTTACTCCTATTGGGAGATGGGGCAAAACTGCCCATTTTCCATTTAGACGCATAATTTTCAAAGAAACCTCTTGAAACCCTTGAGAGTTTTATTATTTTAATTATTGTATAAATACGGTTTAAAGTGGTTTTTAAGAAACCTAATAAAGTATAAATTATTTTAAAAGTTTATACTTACTACTCGTATAAATCTCAGAATGTCATAAATTCGCTCACCTGAAACAAAAAACAGTTGATTATATAAAAATCAGATAATCTTATTACGTTATTTGAAATTAGGATTTCAAAATATCAAGTTTGTTTTGAGCTGGGATATTGTCGAAATGCGATAGAGGTAGATATAAGTTTACAATCATAGGTGCAACTAAGATGGGATACAAAGCGATAAAACCACATACTTTGATTTTCTTTTACTATACGGAGAATGGTCGTACTGCGCAGCTTTCTGAGTGCCTTTAAAAGGAGATAGAAAACTCCGCCATTTTGAACCCTTATTACGTGTTGCCTATATCTTGGCGCAATATTTTTAATAGGTGCGTTTTAATCATCCGCTTCTGCTTCGGAATTGTCGGTTTTCTTGTTTTAATCTGACAGGTTAAAACGACTAAACCAACAATTCCCGAAGCAGAAGCGGATGATTAAAACGCACCTGATATTTTGCTTGCTGCTGTCAGTGTCAGTGAATATTATTTTTGAAGTCACAGTTTATTGCTAAAGAATCAGTTAGCTCACTCGGACCAGTTGAAAGTTCCAAAATAACATCCACTCCAGGGATACAAATTCAGGATACGCAGAAGACTGCTGTTTTATTATAGGCGGTTGTCACATATTGTATTATCCGAGTTGCACAGTGTATAAACTGAAACATTGAGATCAAAAGTGCCGACGCAGAGTGAGCGATCTTCTTTAGCTGTAAACTGTGTCACAGGGTTCAAAATGGCCGCGCCCTATGTTGGGCGTGTCGGACCTCTCTCTTGCCTCGTATAGTAATCAAAGTATGTGGATAAAACCGTTAGCCGACTGCAGATCACCCGCGGCACCCGTTTAAATTGATTTGTTTTATATTAATATAAGTTGATTATTATGAGACATACAAATGGTTGACGTTTTGTTATGATCTAAACATATTTTAGAAACTTTTATGAAAAGTAACTTTTTTGTTTTAAAAGCTTGTCTGTCTCCAGTTTTAGCTATTGTGATTCCCAAGTATTTAAATTTTTGCACATCTTCGAATTCATGTTTTCCTATTTTAATGATTTTTGATGCTGCTTTATCTAATCTCATGTTTTTTATTTTTTCTTGTTTTAGCTATAGTCCTATAATTTTTTTTTTCTTTTACAATTTCGTTCAAGATGTTTACCATGATTTTTCATATTTTTAAAAGTATCACTATATCATCTGCATATGAACTGACTTCCCCTATTAGCAGTGTTTCTTTATTAATATTTCTCGTCACATACTCTAATGAGAGGTTAAACAGAGTGACTAATAGCGAATATCTCTGCTTTACTCCTTTATTAATTATGAATTCTTCTGTCGCTTTAATTTGTGTTTTAATGTTAATATTTGTTTCTTTTATTGTCATTGTTATTAACCGCCTTAACTTTATTGGTATTCCTAATTTTTGTAGGGCTAACTGCAGTTTTATTCGATTAATTGAGTCAAAGACTTGTTTAAAATCAATAAAAAACATCACTAATTCTACTTTATATTTATATGCCTTTTCCATTATTTGTTTATTGCATAGATTGCATCTACGGCTGATTTCCGCTGTGTGAATCCACATTGGTACTGTCTCCTATTACATTTTTGGTTGTTTGCGCTAGCCGTCTTTGTATCATTGCTGAAAGTATTTCGTAAGCTGTATACTGGATGTACATATATGATCAGAATCAACAACATCACCGGCTGTTTTTAGAGCTTTGTCATAGCAGAATCAATGACCACATCGACCATACACGCTGGCGACAATAGAGACAGGACCGGACATTAGGCATGTAAACTTACAAAAAGCGTTTACTTCTAATGTAAAATATGCAACTTTTACTGACATTTAATTTAGCAGCCACTTTAATTAAAGACCTATTCTCTTCCAATTTTGCTATAGACTTCGACTTTTGAACCTCAGTTAAATGGTACAGCTTTTTTGAAAATTTATTTGAAAAAATTTAAAGTGCTTTGAAATTTAAATGAGACCACCGACTATGATGCAAAGTCAAATCGTACCAATACATTTTGGGGTTGAAGAGTTCATCTATTTCGTCAACTGTACATTAATGCAATAAAACCTGGACCAATTTTTAATTGGAAATTAAAATACCTGTTTAAATTGTTACTTTGAAACAGTTTGGCATTTCCCCGTTAAGATTTCTAAAATATCGTTGCTCTTCTAAAATAGGTACAACAGTCAATTCGTTCCTTTTTTCCTTATCAAAATCTGAGGCGCCATGTTAGCGTCACTCTGAATGAAGGACCGAACGGTTTTGGATTAATTACCAAAACTTTCTAACGAAACTCCGTTCATAACTTTAGTGAAAAAAATTGTGGATTAAGTGCTAAAATTTAAAGATTTTGAATGAATAAGGGTTACAAAATTGATATCAATATAAAAAAGGTATAGAGCATTCAATATTTGGAAGAAAATAATATGTTTAATAGTAATCAATCAGGATTTCGGGGTAAACACAGCTGCGAGACTGCACTACAATATGTATTAAATGACTGGAAACAGAATCTTGACAACAAGTTAATTACAGGTGCTCTTTTTTTAGACCTACAAAGAGCATTTGAAACGGTAAATCGATCTCTACTGATTAAAAAGTTAAAAAGTTTTGGTATTATTAAAAATTCACTAGAATGGCTTATAAATTACCTGGACAATAGAAAACAAAAATTAAGGTTTAAAAACATTTTATCAAAAGAACAAAAAAATGAATTAGGCGTACCACAGGGGAGTGTATTGGGCCCACTATTGTTCCTTCTATATATTGATGATATTTCTCAAGTTGCAGGTGGTTGCTCCATGCATATGTTTGCAGATGATACTCTGCTGTATTATTCTGCTAATAATTTGCAAGAAGTAACCGCTACTATAAATACCACATTAAAGCAAATATATTATTGGTGTTGTTTTAATTCGTTAAAAGTAAATATTAACAAAACTAAATTTATGATTATCGGGAATGTTAGGTATTACAATGAATTTACTGATAATAATATGAAAATTAGTATTGAAAATGATGTCATTGAAGTCGTAAAAAAAATTAAATATCTGGGAGTAATAGTAGACCATATGTTGTTTTTTAAAGATCATGCAAACTATATCATTAAAACAGTAGCGTTTAAAGTCAACTACTTATACCGGTGCTCAAAATATATTAATAAATGGTCATTGATTCTTTTATATAACAGTATAGTTTTGCCTCATTTCACTTATTGTGCCACCATTATGTATTTACTTAATCAGAATGAAACCAACAGACTTCAGAAATTACAAAATAGAGCAATGAGGATATTATTGTCATGTGATAGAAGGACCAATATATTAGGTATGTTATAAAATTTGAAATGGCTTTCTGTTAAAAACTATTTTCTGTACTTAACTTTAATATTCATTTATAAAATTAAACATGGACTGGTCCCCTCTTATTTACTTGATAAAATCAATTACAACTTTGACTATCATAACTATAACACAAGAAATAGATCTAATTTTCATATTCCACAAGTTGCACGTAAACAGTCCCAAAATTCAATATTTTTTAAGGGACTTCAAGCTTTTAATGAGATACCCTTAGAACTCCGAAATGTCGCCTCATTTAATACCTTTAAATATAAACTAAGAGATTATATGTTAACGAGCCAGCATCTGTGATATTTTAGTGTTATATTTTATATTTTAGATATAGATAAATATTTTTTGTAATTTTATTTATTTGTAATGTACTATTAGCTTTGCTAAATAAACGAGATATATATATAAAAACCGATGCACGTCAGAGATGACGTCAGTGACAGTCATTGGTACCACACACACTAATAAAAATAACTAAATTTTATTTTGCAAATAAATGAATAAATTTAGACGCATGGAGTTCATTTTTATAAAATTGCATATTAAAAATGTATTTTTAATCATATAACAGTAGTAAATGTACTGTAGGCAGATTATAAACGAAATACTTTCTAGTGAATTTCATAATATAAGTTGGAATCAAATGTGTCAGCATTCAATTTTAATACATTATTGTCAATTGTTATTTGTTTTGTATTATTTTGCATCGATCGATTTTTTTTCAACAAATTATTTGTATTTTAGATAAAATTTTTAACAAACTGTTCTTTTCAGAACAAATTTTTTAGGAATTTAATAGTGGTGTTCGTTTATTGTGTATTTTTTCATTGAAAAATGCCAAAACAATTAAATAGTCGCTGCAAGGAACTAGTGGCTTCTCTAATAAATTATTTTGAGAAAGAACGTAATAATAATGGGCCTTTGTTACCTTTAACAGCTGTAAGTGAAGTGAGTTGATTAATAATGTATCACCGTCAAATTAATATAATTATTTTGTTTCAGCGTGTCGCAGAAGCACTTAATCTCAATTTTTCTAATGTTAGTTCTATTTCACAAGCTGTAAAGAACAGTGAAGTTCTAAAGTCACCACCAAAAAAGCGCCCTAGGCAAAAGAAAGTTACCAACACAAGAATTCTGAATACCAGTGCTATTCGAGATGTTATTTATAGCATGTACGAGTCTAGTAAGTGTATATGTATATAAATTATTATTAAACAATTAAAAATTAATGTATGATTTCAGAGGAGCATGTAAGTTTAGATTCTTTGTTGGTGAAACTTAATGAAATGGAGTTGTTCAATGGATGTCGCACATCATTGCATACCTTATTATTAGAAATAGGTTTCAAATGGCAGAAAGATGAAACAAGGCGAGGTCTTATGGAATTTCCAGATATTGCCGTGAAACGGGCAGAATTTTTAAGAAAATATACCAAAGAAAAGGAAACAAATTTGTACCAGTTTGTTTTTATTGATGAGACTTGGATTTTCCAAAATGGCACCATAAACCGTTCTTGGCAAGACAGCAATAAAAGAAGTATAAAAAGTACAAAAGTTGATGGTAAAAGGTTAATAAACTAATGAATATATACATGTTAACTGTATATTGATATTTTTTAACCGACTTATGTATGTATGTATGTATGTATGTATGTATGTATGTATATATGTTCAGCGATTATTCTTTAACACGGTGTCCGATTTTAATGATTATTTTTTTGTTAGAAAGGGGGTACTTCAGGGGTGGTCCCATATAAATTATGTCGAAATCTAATAATTGGGTCCATGAGAAAATTCTCAAACTCTTCATTTTATATGTATGTTTAGCGATACTGCTTTACCACCTTGTTCGATTTATATGATTATTTTTTGTTAGTAAGGAGGTATCTCAGGAGTGGTCCCATATAAATTTGGTTAAGATGTGGTGATGGCATCTGCACGTTTTTAAAGTTGTTTTTTTTTTTAATTTTTAATTTCTAATACTTGTATAGATATATAATTCTTCATGCTGGAAACGAAAATGGATTTATTGATGGTGCCGAGGCCATATTTGCTTCGAAAAGCAATGATTGTGATTATCACGGTGAGATGAATAATGAAAATTTTTTAAAATGGTTCGAAGAACAATTGCTTCGAAGACTACATGAACCATCTTTAATTGTAATGGACAATGCTTCATACCATAGCACCTTGGCACACAAAACACCCAATAGTAATTCGTCTAAGGTTCAAATTCAAGAGTGGTTGACGAATCAGAACATACATTATTTTTATTATTATTATTATTTTATTTTTTTAGTAATAAACCACCAAAAATATATGTAGCTGATATACTGGCTGATCAGTATGGACATAAGGTGTTACGTCTTCCTCCTTACCATTGTATTTTTAATCCAATAGAATTGATTTGGGGTATTTAAAAACAATATTATAACAGGCACATTGGTCGGGATGGAAAGACACAAAGAGATTGTATAGACATGTGGTCTGAAGCACTCCGAACCATTACCCCACAAATGTGGGCAAACAGTGTAAGACACATTGAAACAATTTTTTTTTAAATGGTGTTAAAGAAAGCATATACTGGACCGATTAGAAATTGCTCCCATTATTAAAACCCCAAATAAAGATGATTCTGATTTTAGTTCTGATTATTCTGACTGATTTTAGCTTAAATAATAATAATAATAATAATACTCTCCCTAATTCACCCCCTTACGAGTGAATTTTAACCCCAAAAGCTGAGCTTGTCCGGAGAAAGGGACGGCTATTATTATTATTTGCCGTGGCGCTCCGGGGCGACTTAAAGATGATTGATGGTGCCATTTGACTTACAGGTGAGGAAAACCCGGAAAACCTCACCCACCATCATAATATTATTTAATATTATTTAAGTTTTAAAATGTCATGTGTTGTTAATTTTATTACCTAACTGTTCTAATTATTGTTACTTATTTCAAATATGGATGTTTACAAACTAACTGAACATAATTATTTTTTATTGTAAATTAAATCAAGCCTAAATAAAATTTGTTTGTTTTTCATCCTTAACCTAACCTTTTTTTGTCATTTTAAACCTCTTGTGCAAAATTTATTACTATTAAATTCAGTGTTTTTCTAAAACTTCAATTTAAACATTATCAATGACCTTCATTGGCTTTTATATAGAATTCATTATACATTTAAAATTAATTGTCCCTAAAAACATAACGTCATAGTTTTAAAAATTCCTAGATTCTTAGACTATTTTGAAGATTGGGCAACACTGCAAGGCTATGACTTCACAACTGATTGATGACGTGTATCGGTTTTTATATTGAATGCTCTATAGTATTTTACTGCTGTGTTAAAATATTAGTTTTAAATATCAACAAAGTAATTTTCGCCAAAGGCGTCTAAAGTACATATTTATAGTCAATAATATTTTACGTCAACATTCTTCATTTTTTATTCCATTTTTAGCACTATAATTTATTTGCGCTTTTACATAAAATATCCAACAAATTGAGTAAACTTGTAGTGTTCTTAAATTTAAAATTTTAATATATAGTTTAAATACATCGCTTTGTTTGTATAGTATACAAATAGGGTAAGAACTCTAACTGGCAAATAAAATAAAGAACGGTTTGCCAGTGACGTAACAAAAAAATGTTTTATCATTGTTAAACGTATTTATTTTTATAATTAAATAGGTTGTTAATAGTATATTATTAAAAGAGCAATTTATGGTAGCCATTATCCACGCAGAGACGTTCGCGTCCCGAGCCGTAGGCGAGGGGCGCAAGTCACACCAGTGAAAAATGGCCATAAATTACGAGTGTAATACTATAATTTGTCCACGACCATTATGATTTCTTTATTAAATAAAAGTAAAGTTTAGAATTGAAAGTTTTTATTAAACATAGGTAACTACTGTTTTTTTTTTTTGAGAGCTTCGACTGCTAAGGCAATTAGCTCTGTAGTATTATTCAACGTTCGTGAAGTTATATTTTCTTATAAAGACCACTCAATTTCATAAAGGTTAGTAAATGTTGTATTGAATCTTTTTCATTTTTTAATGCGATTTCCATTTCAGGGGATACAATTCCGCTCTGGCGCCTGTAAGGTTCGTAAATTGGGCAGGTCAAAATATGTTGGACTCTTAGGCGAACTCTACATGTTTCACATCTTGGTCTCGCTGAACCCGCTAGGAGATACAAGTGTGTAAGGTTAGTATGTTCTATTCTAATTCTACACAGTACTACTTGCTCTCGTCTGGATATATTTTCGAGTAGATCCATTTTTTGATGGAAGGTTTGATTCTCTTTAGTTATCCGTCATACCTATCCCATTTTTCCTGCCATACATTTGGTAAATTTTGTTTTACAGCTTTTTTGATATCATCTAGGGGAACTGGGATACATTCGTCTACTAAACCAGTAGTAGCATGCTTTGCCGCAGAATCTGCTAAAACATTCCCGGCTTTACTTACGTGACTTGGGATCCACATGATTGTAACTTCATTATTTATGGATTTTAAGTAAGTATAAGTTTCTATTATTTTAATTGCCCATTCATTTTGTGTGAAACGATTCTCCAAGACTTTGATAGCGCTCAAAGAGTCTACACAAATGAGACATCGCGAATTTTCTTACAAAGAAAAATACAGCATTGCCTGCCATATTGCGTATAATTCGGCTGTAAAGATGCTGCACATTGGATTAAGCGTCCAGTAGTGGGATTCATTGCTTACGACTAAAGCGACACCAACTCCATTTTCTGAGCGAGATCCGTCTGTGTACATATTTAGGTATCCTTGGTACTTTTGGATTTGGTCTGAAAAAACAAAATGATAGATTATAGGTGAAGTATCTTCTTTTTCCCATTTACTCAAAGACAGATTGATGTTTGGAATCTTCCTCAACCATGGGGCAATAGTTTGGTCGTAATATTTTTTTAAATATGTTACTTTCAAGTACTAAAGAATTTTTGGTAGCTGTCTCTAAATATCGGATGTTTATCGGTTTTGTTGAAGTTGGCCTATAAATGTTTTCCATGTTAATAAAATATTGTCGATTTAAGTGGGTTGGGATGGATTGTACTTTTGCTCCGTAAGTAATTATATTCAAATCCCTTCGTATTCTCACAGGTATAGAGGAGGATTCAGATAAAATAGCTTCTATTGGACTAGTTCTAAAGGATCCAGTTACTAGACGTATTGCAGTGTTTTGAATCCTGTCAAGAACTTTTAGTTTTGAGGGTCTATCTTACCCATATACGGTGCAGCCGTAATCGATTTTGGACTGTACTAATGTTTGGTAAATTCTAAGTAGAATTTCTCTATCAGAACGCCAGTTAATGCTTGATATGCATTTCAAAATATTAATGACTTTTTTGAATTTTGCTTCTAAATATTGTATATGTGACGCCCAATTCAGTTTCTTATCAAAAATGATCCCTAATAATTTTATTTGCTCTTGACACGTAATTTTGTTACCTCCTAAATGCACTACAGGGTCGAGATGTGGTGTTCTTAATTTGCAAAAATGTAACATATGCGTTTTTTTCAGCTGAAAATTTAAAGCCAGTTAATTTTATAGATTCTTCTATTCTACTGATTTCCGTCTGAAGATTATGTTCGAGGGTTTCCATGGAGTGGTTTCTGCTGAAAATGGTAAGGTCGTCAACGTACAATACGGACTGAATATTTTGTGAGATGTTGCAAACAAGATGGTTAATAGCAAATGAAAAAAGTGTTACACTAAGAACTGATCCCTGTGGTATTCCATTTTCCATGCTTCTCTCTGTTGATTCCCAGTTCCCAAACCGCACTGAGAAAGTTCTGTTATTAAGAAAAACTACTGTTGTTTTTTAACAAAGAAATGCTTAACTTACAAGATAACAGCATAAATAACTAGGTATTTATCATTACTTATTTACAATAATCGTAACGTTAATACCGGAACAATTTTTGAATTTTGAATATTTTAAAAAACCCGGTTAGACATTGAGACACTGTTCACAGATTTAATCAGTTTTTTCGGCAGTGTTCATTTTATTATTAATTGATTCGTCGATGTAGCTTTCAACGACCGCTGCACTTTTCTATCCGCCGTGTCTTTTTTATGAAGTAATATCTCCACCTGCGTGTACCTACTAAAATCTGCCAAAATTACAAAAGCGTGAATTATCATAATTCACTCTAGTGATATATGGGTAACATATGCTCCCATTCCCTCTAAAATTTTCCCCAATTCCAATCACAAATTTCCCCAATTTTCCAAAATAGTGCACAATTTTCCTCCATTCCCTCACTCTTTCTCCTATTCCCCCAAAAATCCAAAAATAATGGAATTATTGAATGCAGCCATCTGCTAGCCCTGCGAGTTAAGAACAATACTTTTTTATTCGCTTATGCAAAACTGCAGAATGTATATTTGTTACGTAGTTGCTAATTAGAGGCAGCACCTACCGGGTAACCTTATTTTGTCTCTTTTTAAGAGGACTTTCTCATACTTCTCTCTTCCCTTGCACGGCCTTAAGTTGCTTCAATAAAACTTAAAAAAAAATATACATTTCCTTAATGAATTAATAGCAACTAGTTTATAATAAACACCTTGTATTATAATATTTTTAGTAGTATATCTGTGTTTACCAAGTAACGCTACTGAAAATATCTATGACAAACAATGGTAAATGCACGGCGTCGACTTGGCACATAAACAATTTTCTTAGCATTTTCCATTGAATTTATAGCATCTGATAAAAACTATTTAAGTCGTAGCCCAGAGAAAATTCCATTTTATTTTAGAGAATATAAATCATTTTAAAGGCGTTCAAAGAAAGAAGCTGCGTGAAAACTATTGATAGATTTGATGTATGATCGAATTTTCCTATAAAATTATTGTTTCCTTGTAGCAACAAAATGTGCTTTTCGTTTGCTTATCTAGGCAAAGACGTTTCACTACAAAGTAAAACCTGTGTGGTATTTCTATTCAATAAGAATTGGCGACCGAAAAAACTCATAAAATCAAAAGTGTAGGTCGATGTGTTTACAACTCTGCCCTCCAATGGTGAAAAGCGGTATGTAAGTTTTAGCTGTTTTGAGTAAAACGTGTTTGAATTTTATAATGCGACATTATCAATATTTAACATTCATTTGATTTGAAATTTTTACAGGCTTTTTAAAACATTAGGCTGTATTTATTTTTCTATTTTGACATCTTGTGTGCACAGTTAATGCTATGTAATGTCGCATAATTGTTTTTATCATTTTTTTAAATTTATTTATTACAGGAAAAAAAAACAAAATAAAACCTTATGAAACTATTCATTTATTTTCCTTTGTATTAAACAAAAAGTTTTACAATCCTTCCAAAGGCTTTTGTATTTATGTAACTTTTACGTGTTTAAACCTATGCATATCTATCAATCTCTTTAATAATTAAAAAATAAACATAAATTTAATTTTGAGTTAATAAATAAGATGATATGTTTTAAAACATGTAAATGTAATAACGAAAAAAAAATTAAAACTAAAAAACAAATATTTATACTAAAACATTTAAGTTTAAAAATAGAAATATTACTCCTTCTTCCAGAAGGTCTTCATAACCATCGTTCAGATGTAAATTGACTCAAAATTGCTTTCTACTGTCGGCCATCTTTGGTACTAATTCTTTTAAAATTGCTTTCTTTCTGGATGATTGAATACCACGTGGTGTAGTTTTTTTTTTTTTCAGGAAAAGTGCCTACCTCAACCTTCCGTTTTAAAATATTGGACGAATTTATATTTATAAAAAAAATCATGCAAACCTCTTTCAAATTTAACTTCGACTACATCTTTTAGGTATAGAAGAGTATCGCTGCTTTCTTTTGATTTTCTTTGTCTTATTATAGATTTTAAATGCATGAAGTCTCCAATAGTTAATCTCAAAATCTGGTTTTTCTTTGCTGCTTTTTCACACACTTCAATAAAATCTTGAACGTCACAAACGTTTTTCTGTTTTCTCATTTGTTGTTCGATCTTTCCATGGATTCCGTCAGCTGCCATAAATGTGTGCCCTTTGACGAGATATTTCAAACATATTTCTTCAGAAGAAGATAAACCTGAATTAACATAATTTAATATTGTACTATATAAAACCTAATTTTTGTTCTGTCCCGTACAATTATCAAGCCACAGAATTATGTTACTAACATATCTGTGTTTCTTCAAGAAAGCTAAAAAAGCACATAAAACGTCTTCCGCATTTCTAGCAGCTATAGCCTCGTGCCAGATTACCAGTGTTTATCTTTAGGTTTTAGAGAAACAAAACTTTTAAGTTGAAATCTTCATGCATAAATTTTATGCTAAGATCGGGCGGTAGATATCTTCTATTCAGTGCGTGGTATCTCCTATAGTGTGAAAGTCTAGGCTTAAAGGAAAGTATGTGAGATTCAAGTACGTCTAGGTTTTTCTTATGATGATTTTGATGCTTGCCCCTTTTATCGGCATTAGGTGTCACTACTTTATTACCTTCACTATCCTTGCATGCAGCAAGGACCGTTTTCAAAATTGTATCTGTTTTAAATCCTAAAGTAGCCAGGAACATTTTCTGATAAACTCTAACACAATGATCCTCGTTATTTTCAAAATGTTTTGGAAAAAAGAAAAGCTTAGTATTTTAACATCTTCCTTCTTGAACGCGTCGGGATGCTGGTTTTCAATGGCTTTTGTTGAAAGCCAAATTCGTTGTTGATGTCGATCTATTTTCCAGAAACCCTCATAAATTTTTTCAGAGCAAAACGGTTTGCACATTCCTGTCTTGATTGTTCATAAACTATCGAATGATGGTACGTCAGCATTTGATAGCTCCTGTCAAAATTTAAGTTAGCACCATTCGATAGCTTCTGTCTGAAAAACCAAGATAGGAATGTGCAAACCGTTTTACTCTAAATTAAATCGTTTGGACTTTATGGCGTGTCAAAGTCCTCTAATCAATCCTCTGCTGAAATTCTTCTAAATCATAGCCCATTAACCCTCTAACTCCAATAATAACTAAGTTTCTTTTAATCAAAATCAACTAGGTGAATATCTTTGTAACTAGTTATGTATTGACTATTAACATTTATACGAAATCTCCGTACAGGTCCACTGCTAAATAGACACACAACCTTAAACTGTGAAACTTAAATTATATATACAAATAACAGATTAACCACCTTACCTTTCCAGTAGCATTTCTTAACGGCAATATTCACCAAAACCTCACAGAATAGGTACACATACAACACTGACCTTGCCGTTAGGAAAGGCCTCTGGCAACTAAAATGTACCCGCCAAACTCGGGTCAAGACATGTATAAAACTATAACGGTTGGAATTGTTGAAATTCAAACGCATTGAAAAAGTGGTAAAAACGTGTATATCTATTTTACGTTTTTTTTTTACAATGCAGACAACTTAAGCATGAAATATAATATTTATTAATATTTGCTAGACGTTACGGTTCAAAAATGTTACCTATACAGCAGGAGCGGTTTCTCCATTGGTTCATTTGTGCAGTAAATATCCAATTACATTTCATTAAAACACATAATTTTAACATAAAAATATTAATTCAATTTTAAAAATTTTACTTTTCACTGAATTCACTGAACTAATTTTTTAAATTGATTGCAAACATTTAAAAAAATCGCAATAATTTACTTTCACTCTGTATAATTTTCATCATTTGCATTTGAAACATAGCCGAGTTTTCGAATTTCAAAATAATTGATCAAAGTTATTGCTGGTGCTCATCAGTCTCATCTGAAATATACATATTGCATATGTAATGAGTATAATATAATATTATTCCGTTTCGCCTTAGTGACGTACATTGAAAATGCGTGTGAGTTTGTTGTTTAACTTCATGTTATTTTGTTTCAGTTATTCAATCAATATTTTGATTTTCAAGACCAGCACCAACAAAAGACCTTTTTAGGTTTAACGTCACGACATAGGCAATATATAATCATATAAAAAACGATTTATCATTTTACGAGTCATTAGCCATACGTCTTTGTCGTTAAATTAATCGAAAAATACACCTATAGAATTTGGGATTCGATAAAAAACAAATTTTATAAATAAAAAGATTTATGAAATTTTGACAAAAAAAAAAGGATTTTTTTATCACAGGGAGTAATAATAACTTGGTATTCGTGTATTAAGAAGCTTGTTTTTAGTTTTTGGATCTCAAAAATCCAATAAAATGGTTTTAATGTATCTAAACATTGTCAAAAACCTTGAAAAAAGTCTAAAAAAATCCAGGTACCCAAAATTAAAAAATAACTACCTTTTTATTGCCTCTAAATGTAAAATATACGAAAAAATGACGATTAGGACTAAAACTGACGCAAAAACAACTCTATGCCAACATATAAAAACCTTCGAGCATATAATTATATGTCCGCATTAAATAGCGTTTGCTTGGATTTAGAGAGGAAATACCTGCGAACACTATAACCAGTATCGCATCATTTTATGGAATTTGCAAATAATATAAATATTAAATACCTTCACAATACATTTTGTTTATTTAACACATGTTTTATAGACTTGCATTTAAGTATCTATCTATCTATTTAAATCAAATAACGAAAAGATCTATTTTTACTTTCCTGTAATCAGAAGAAAAGTATAAGCCCATAATAACTTTAGGCAGACAAAAGTCATGTGTTGGACTTTTTATTACATCAGTATGTTTAAATAATGGACAGTAAAAAACTAAAGCTTGATTTTCAGGAACAAGCGTAATTCTGCTGTCATTTATAGTCAGTTTTTTTCCGTATGGTTACAATAAAAGTTACCAATAGCTGCTTTTTTTTGATGAAATAGAGAAGAAATTAATAGATCTGCCCCTTCCGTTTCTTTTTTTTTCAAAAATGTCCGGTTCTTCATTTTTCAATAGCTTCACTAACAACTCGTCTTTTTTATCTGCACATTTTTCCTGTAATAATATCTTCTCCAGAAAATCCTCTATAGCCCAGCGCAAATCCTATATTGACTTGCATATTTTAAATGGCGTTAGTTTTTAAGAACATTCCGAAATAAAAACAGCAGACAAAGTTCGACTCATTTCTGATGACTGTTTAATTCGACGGAAATTATAAAACGGTCTAGCCCCATACCCCTGTTGATTTTTGTTTTAATATCTGAACTCTTATTATTTACTTCTTAATTTTGTTTTACTTTAAATTCTATACTTACTGTATTTGACATTTTTTCACTAGTAGTACAAGTAGTGATCGACTAGTTACTTAATTAATAATTTAGATACCCAAGTTGTGATAATGTAAGTTAAGATAAACCAGGATTCGATGGAAAGTTTGGTGCAAATTGATAAATAAAACCATACAAATTTATATTTAAACTATTTAAATTTTCATATTTTTAATGTGATGCAATAATTAGCAAAGTATATTACAAATGGTACTATTTACTGGGATCTCACCTAAGTCCCGCTTAAACGCTGATCACGTTCATTTGTTATCAAAATATATTTTATTTGACTTGATGGCCAACGGAGTTAATGAACAGCATTAATTCGCCAGTTGGTTAACTTAGGGCCGGTTTTTCAATGTGTAGTTAACTTTGACTTTGAGCTAACTGAATGTTAATTAACACATTTCTGTTTTTCAATTAATAGTTAAAGACTAACTGAGAGCTAACTTTAACCTTACTTTCAGGGTACTGTTAACCCATTGTTAAAAAAAAATCATTACTATAACCAACATGTTCTTTGACATTATGAATGCTTTAAATATTGTTAATGCCTACAGTAGCGAAGAAAAAGAAATAGTGAAAAGGCCAAAAATAATTCGACAGAGAAGAATACCACAGAACCATCACAGAACACATAAAAATACAACGTTTCCAAATTGAAATTCATTTAAAATCTAGGTCAATTAACAAGAAGTACAATTTGCATTGAAAAACGCTTCTTATTTTAACTAGAGGTTAACCTTCAAGTAGAAGTTAGTTAAACTCCATGTTAACACTGCATTGAAAAACCGGCCATTACTGTGTTGATGTTTATATTTTTATTTAGCATGATTCTATCCTAGATATATATAGGATTGTACCCTCTTGGGTAATTATTTCGACGTATATAGAGGTGGTGACCAACGTAGGGAACGAACAACATCAATTTGCCAGTTGGTTACCTTACTTTATGTTTCATGAAGAGCGCCGTCAAGGATATAGGGGTCTATTCTGTAACAATTCCTTTATATTTAACGGCCTTTAAAAATATTTTCTTCTTTACTTCTGTCATTATTTAAACGGATCTTTAAAATACATTAGAGGACTATCTTAAAGAAATAAAAACTACAACTATATAATACATAAAATGTGAGCAATACAGATATATAAAACCTTCTTGCTTTCTTTCGCGAAAAATTTTCTACCGTAGGAAGTAGTTAGTCTCCCCTCGATGGCGAGCAGGGCTAGTGATGTCAAACTGTTGTGGGTATAATTGTGAATCTCAGGTAGTTCTTCACACGACGAAGGGTGGAAAAGGATCTTTCTGCTAAACAGTTAGTGGCTGGAGCACTAAGAACCATTCTTAACGCAATGACAATGTTAGGGTAGACATCAACCATGTCAAAATTATACAAAACCTTGCTAATTTCAGTCATACTCATTCTGGTATTTTCGTTTTCAGTTTTTCAACAAAAATGCTTTTACATGTAAACACTCGTCCACAACAACAGGCTCAAGATCTTCATGATACGTACTCGATAGTTTTCTTGCACATTTGGTGATATCAGATGTCTCAAGACTTTTGATAGTTTCAAGAAAATCAAACCTATTGTGAAGATTAGAATATTTATACTCACCTTTCTTAATTTCAGAGTATAGGGAGTCCAATATGCAGTTAAAAGTATTAACCCGTAAGTTTTCGGACCCTGTAAATTGATCATCACTGCTAGGTCCACCATATTCACCAAACTTAGTAGGTACCTTTCTTTTGCGCCGATTATTAGCCATATACTCTTTCCTACACTTCTCATTTGCTGATCATTCCAGGTCATCAAAGTTGTTCCTTACTTCTTGAAGAAAACCACACAAAGAGTCGTAATAGGCAACTATTTTCCCTAGCTCTGTGATTTCGTACTGCAGCTTTACATTTACTTTATTAAACCTTTCCAGAATTGAGCCCCACAGTGCTGCCATAATGGTTGTCTCTTGGGAACTTAGCTTATCATTTATAGTCTTGGCTTCATTTCTTGTGGAGTGCCTCTCGTCACAGTCACTACCAATTTCATCTAAACTTTTAAAAAGTACCTCTTTGCTTTCATCAACAGCTCGGCAGGCGTCGTGACGAGCAGACCACCGAGTCTTTGAAAGGTTTTGCAACTTTAATGCTCAGTTTCTTGTCAAAATAGTCCATCTATGTGGTGAAGTGCTAAAAAAGTTATACAGCTCCTGGAGTAATCCAAAAAAGGAAATAGCCTCCTTGCATGACTCAGCTGCACACGAGCCTACTAGGTTTAAGGAATGCGCAGAACAAGGTACATACTTCGCCAGAGGACTAAGCTGTTTGATACGAGCTTGAACTCCAGAGTAAATGCCTGACATATTCGAGGCGTTATCATATGATTGGCCTCTACAATTGGAAATGTCCAAATTACATTTTTCAAAAAGGCCCAATACTGTGTTTACTTTCTCGTCTGTTTTGTGACCAATATTTGGCACAAAATAAATAAATATCTCTATATCGGCATGCTATCAATAGCAACATATCTAATTACGAAGGTAAGTTGGTCCACATGTGAAATGTCCGGCGTGGGGTCTAATTTAATGCCAAAATACAATGCCAAAGTATCTTGCTTCTTGAACTTCTTTCAAAATTGTGTCCCTAACTTCTTTATAAGTAGTTTTAGAAATGAACGACGTACTACCCGAACCTTGGTCGCCGTATTCACGTAAATGTTCGGCCATAAAAGGGTCGAATTGGGCTAGAAATTTCAGAAGTTCAATGAAGTCATCTAAGTGTTCATCAGATCCTCGGAGAGCACAGTTAAATATTTAACAGCTGCCACCACTCTCTTGAGTACCTTCCTACAATAGTGGACTTCACGTTCTATTTTTAGTTTTTCTAAACTGTTTCCATGGTTAAAACTGTTTTCATTGTCTTTTACACATTGGTTAGCATTTTCCAGTCATTGAAACCGTTTGGAAATGCGCCCTTGTTATCCAACTCGTCAAATATCATACACGGAACGGAACCTTTTGATGGTGAATAAACCATCCACGCTCTGTTTTTTTCTCCATTTTGAAGTTTTTTCGTAAACAAACTCTTAGACAGGAAGCGAATTTTATCTGGATACGGTCTTTTGGATTCATTAAAATCGGAGTCACTATTTTGCTTTACACTACTTTGGGTACAAATATAATCTCTTAGTTCATCACTTACATCCCATAAACACGGATCGGAACTGAAAAAGTCTGCACTACCTCTGCCACGTTTTACATGAACTCCGTCTTCAGCATCAGCAGATTTATTTTGAAGTTCTGGTACAAGATCGGGTTCAAAAGCAACTTCTTCGGCGTTGAAACTGTTAGAAGCGTCATGGGAAACAGCCTGTACATTTTCACGGTAACCATCATTACTAACTTGACTTTGAACATTTCGTGAAAAAAAAAAGCATTTTTCTAAACTCTGAACCACTAGGTTTTGATTTAAAGCTCATTATTAAACACTCATGATTACTTTAACAATAATAAATACTTATTTTCAACAACAAAGTAATGCCGTATAGACCACATTGTAAAAGTTGAATATTAAGATAACGCAAATCAGCATTAGAAAACACTCTAACAAAGCACAGATTTAAAACAAAGAACTGGGGTGACTTGACTAGTGACAACGACCCACGACAACGACAAGTGACTAACTAACTGTAAACTAAAAACATTTAATTTCGATTTTGTTTATGGCAGTGCGCCCCTTGGTGCCGTGCGCCCCTAGGCCCGGGCCTAGTGGGCCTAGTGGTAAATCCATGCCTGGGTGCGGGACGTGACAGCGGTAGGGAGGACGTTGGGCGTCGGACGTTGACCGTCGGGATGAATAAAAGGTAAAAAATACTTAGGTGGTGCGAGATGTGACAGCGTTCATGGGATAAGGGGTATTGTAGGATAGGCGTCGGATAGGAAAAGCGTCGATTTACAAAAGGTATTGAACAGTGAACTTGAATTATAACTGGATTCAAAATAATAAATGCTTCTTGATTATAAAATATTAATCCATTCCACGAATCCTCGGGTTCGAGTCTATCTACCCGTTTTAATATCTTTTTGTGACGTCAGTTTGTCGTAGCTCCGGTGAGAACGAATTTCGATGGATAAAAAGGGGTGGTAGATTTATTATAAGCCTTGAGAAATTCTCGGAATTTTATATCGAAATCTTGTCGAAATTGGTCTTAATATTTGAAACTAGAAACTAGTGCTTCAATGATTATTACTTCATTAACAGAAATATGTTTATGTAGGTTTTTTTGGATCGAATTTTCATGGGATAACTTTTTATCTTTTCTGTAACATTAGAGACTCTACGAACAGCAATATTAATTTTATTTATTAGGCATCTTAGATAGGATTAAATTATCTAAAAGATTTCTTGTAAATGTAGTAGAAATTTGAATTTAATAAGAAGGCAACTTTTCTTTAATAAAATGGAATTAATAAATTATAAAAGTACATGATTGAGGTAGGTTATAATATGATAGATAAAGGATTTTTTGGAATTTGCAGATGAAGACGATTGCTGAAAAATTAAGAACACGACAACATTTTTAAAACAAGAAAAACATAAGGAGAAGATTCACGAAAAACCAGAAAACCTTGAAATAGGATAAATTGAACTTTTTAATTTACAGTTATTGGTAATGTGCATTCAAGCGAAAATAGTCTTACCAAATTTCAACATTGGCCGAAAATATTACGGACGTAAACTTAAATATTTAAAACAAATCCTACAACTAGCCCAATAAAAATTAAGAGCTGAAATTCCGCAGAGGTGTTTACCTTGTTATTAGGGAGGACTGGGAGCATGGGTTTTCTTTTACATATTTAATTTTATGTTGCTAATATGAGTGTACATTTTTGCACAATGTTGAAATTTGGTAAGAATATTTTCTGACTGTATACTGACTGTATACGCCCAATCACTGTAAATGAAAACGTTCAATTTATCCTATTTTAAGCATCTCTGATTTTTTCATAAATAATACGAAATACGTGATTGAATGTTTGGCTGTTCAAGCATTTGTTGATGGACTTCGTGATCATGAAATGCAAAGAACACTCTGTTTAGCCTGTCACAAAACATTGGTCGATGTCTTGTCCTCTGCTCTTGAATACGAAGCGGCTACGCTGGCTTCTGGTAGATACAGTGAAGTAAGAACTGTAAAAGAGAAAGAACAGGGAAATAAATTCGATCAACTGTAAAAGAGGAAGAACAGGGATATAAATTCGACCAATTGTTTTACATGATAAAAAGCCTTATTGAGAAGCAACCAAAGACTATTAGGTGCTGGAATTGCGGTGAAATGGGAAATGTAAGCAGTTTGCGAAAACACTCAAAGAAGACTAGGAATCGAAAAACCGTGTCGGTGTTTGTACAGGAAAGAACGGTGGTGCCTGATAGATGTAAAACTATAAGAGTAACGCGGTTGCAAGAAACTGTAGAGAAAGTAACTCCTGTTATAATGGAACCTTTGAAGCATAATGAAGGTCAAGGTCAAGGAACTCTGAATGGAAAGGGGTTGGTCACATCTGTTAACGAAGTTACGATACGAAGAACAACGATTGTCAGCTAGACAAACTTTTACTATTGTTCAAATTTGTATAAAAAATACAAAAATGTTTATAAAACATTAATAAAATCACTTATAAGATGCAAAAATAGCTCAAGATTAATAAAAACCAAAACCAAATGACATTTCTGATAATTCAGGAAAATTTGTCATACCAAGTAAATCGAAACAGTCCAATAAGAATGCTGGACACTATTTTCCCCTTGTACCAAAACAAAGTAAATTTGGACGATGGCTCTAGTAATATATGCTCAAAGATTACACTTAACACATAATACGTCTCTTCAGTTGCATCGAAAGTGTAGCACTGTGCTACGTCACTTCTGAAAATATCGTTCCATCCATACAATTTGTATTAATGGAACGATATTTTCAGATCTTATGACTTTCAAAATAGTCCTGTCAACCTCCTTTTCATCAGTTTTTTTAATTTAAATTTGGAGGTTGTGAGACTTTGAGGACGAAATAGCCTTAAATAGGTACCTTTTAATTCGTAATATTGCTCTCGTTTAATTTTGAACCTCATTCGCCTTGAATAATCTCAACAAAAGCTGTTAAAAACACTACAAACTTATTTTTTCGTTGCCAAGTATATGACAGATATTTAAGAGTTTGAAGGGCCTGTACGATTATTTATAAAATATTGATTTGGTTACAATAATGTGTGATAATGCTCCAGGCCATTAATCCTTCTAGCTAGGACTATTTTTTTTTCTCTCCTGGGCTCGTCTGACTATGTGTCTCCGAATAACACTGAAGCCTATTGGCTTATTGTGTTTTACCCTATGTTAGTTCATATCACCCACTCTATCACCTTTGTACCTTGTACAAGTTGGTACAGATCCTTGGGTGAGTGGGTTCTATACGTTGTTGGATCAACCTGGGGTTGTCCAAAAAGAGCCTGTCTTTTGCGATCTAGAGCTTCGCATTCGCACAGTGTGTGTTTGGCCGTTTCTGGTTTCTTGTGACATAGTCGGCACATGAGTTCCCCATTGTACATGCCAATTTTGTTCAAGTGTCCCTTTACTGGGGCGTGCCCAACCATGAATCCTGTTATCACTTTCAACTGGTTCCTATTCATTAAGAGTAGTTCTCCAGTTCTTTTGGGACATGGTCTGCCTATGAAGGCTTTTCCATGTGCCTGTTTTGGGGTGCTTCCCCAATAGTTGATATGTTGTTCCCGAATCCAGTCATTTATAAAACCCCGGACTGTACTTTTTGGTACTCCTGGGTTTGTGTCTGGTTCCGGTGTTTCTTCTGACCCTCTTTTTGCAAGTTCGTCAGCCTTTTCGTTGCCTACGATCCCTTTGTGACCTGGCACCCAAAATAGTTTTACTCTATTTCGGTCTGCCAGTGTTCTTAGTTCTTCGATGCATTCCCATACCAGCCTCGACGTAACTTTCTGACTCGATATGGCCTTAAGTGCCGCTTGGCTGTCTGACATTATTTGAATATGCTGATTTTCGACAGCTCTTTCATTGTTCGTTTTTGCACATTGCAAAATTGCGTATACCTCGGCCTGAAATACCGAGGAATGTATTCCTATAGCATAGCTATGATTAGTATAAGGGTTTTTGGAGAATATTCCTGCCCCAGTGCCGTCCACAGTCTTAGACCCGTCTGTATACCAGGTTTGTTCCTGTCGTTGGGCATTGGGCTCCCTTATGGTGATCTCCGCTCTTTCCTGTATTAAAACCTCAAAGGGAGTATTAAAAGAGTACCTCTTGGTTAAGTGGTCTGATCTCATGTCTAGCACGTCTCCTTTCACTAACCTTGAGATACTCATGTGACCTGGCCTAATGTCAAGATTTCCCAGTATATTCCCTAATCTGTATGCACCTAATCTTGCCTTCCCTTGTATCACATAGTGAAGATGTGGGAGTCCTATTAGTGCTTCCATTGCAGCAGTGGGGGTTGTTTTCATTGCCCCCGTTATTCCGAGGCAGGCAAGTCTGTGTACCTTGCTGAGCCTCGTTATTGCTTTCCTTTGCTGTGTCTTTGGCCACCACTGCAAAGCTAGGACTATACGCGACATCCTTGAAAGGGACTGGAGAAGAGTCTGACAATAGTTGGAAAAATAATAATAATACTCTCCCTAATTCACCCCCTTAGGAGTAAATTTCAACCCCTGAAGTCAACTGAACGACTTGTGTAGGGGAAGGGACGGCTATTATTACTATTTGCCGTGGCGCTCTGGGGCGATTTAAGGATGATTGATGGTGCCATTTGACTTACAGGTGAGGAAAACCTGGAAAACCTCACCCACCATCATCGAGACGATAATGTATGGCGATTTTATAATCTGCATGTCATATCAATAGAAATTAAATTTCTGTTAGTACGGCACACATCAAATCCTAAACCGAACCATGCAATTTAATTCGAAGCCCAGCAGTCTCGGACTCATAAACTTGCCTATAAATGAATATAAGCGCGTTAGACCGCTACACCATCGACCCGAAAAAGATTCGCAAAACTGGATTGGAGTTGAATTTTATGCTTTAAAATAATTGTTAGGATGCTGGACGTACATCGCTCTAGTGGTCTGATGGTTATGCCGTTGGAACGACAACTCAAAGTCGTAGGTTTGAGTTCTGCTCGAAACAACATTTTTCCAATATTTGTTATTAATTATTATTTGTTATTATTATTTATTATTAATAATTATGTACTATATATTTCTATGCAAATAAACATTATTATTATTAATTGTGAATTTTTAAATTATTAACAGTTCTTATACCTTAGAAAGTAACCAATTTTTCAAAAAACATTATAATGTTTATAATGTTCTACAACTGTTTTGTATGATTTTAACAAGTATGACAATTTTTCAATAATTTGGAAATAATACATTTTTCACATCTGTAAAAAATAAAAAGGTCCATGAATTATTTAAGAACAATTGATGCGCCACTGGTTAAAGACCATAATAAACGGTACGCACACTTACAAAATAATAGCGGTATAAAGTTAGTTCACTTTCAAGTTGCTCACCATCTGGATTTTCCATTTGAATCAAAACATCTAAAGACACTTTACCCTGAAAAGCCCGCGGAACTGTGCTTGCACCATCAAATGAGAAATCGTCTGCTTTTCACGATGGAAATTACTTTTCTTTTACTTTATAATTAGAACAAACTTCCAAAGAACAAGTTGCGGTGAGGAGTGTACTTAGTAAATTGGTTTTTATCTAATGGATACTTGTAAGAAGCTTTAATTAGGAGCGATTCTGTTAAGGGCATGAGGAATGATGTAAATGTTACGTGTACGAGCCCTATCTTAATGAATATAGCCCGCTTAAATCGGATCAATTACTCAAAATATAAAATTTGTATATTAATGCCATGACAAAACAAACTAAAAAATATTATCACAGATGCAAAAAGCATCATTTATTCAACCATTATAAAAAGTGTTTTGAGACAATGACAGACATTTAACAAGCTATAGAGATGATTTACAAAAATAATATGAAGAAATTGCGGTAAAAAGTTTCTTGAGTAAGTTATATCTATCAAAAAAACTTTTGTAGATACTATTTAAAAAAGGCGTTACTGCAGATAACCATAAATGTTAAAGATGTCCTCAAAGGTGATGTACAAGAAGAATACGTTGTAAAAGCGCCTGCACAAACATTGAACAAACTTTTAAAGATAATTTACAAACATAATTGTTTGAGAAAGTTTCTAGAGATGATACATGATACTAAATAAGTGTCTTGAGTAAGATCCATCTAATAAACTGCTAGAGATTGTGTACAAAAAGATTTTATTGCAGATAATGAGAGTTGTTAAACAGTCTGTAAAAATGATTTACAAGAAGAATACGTTCGAAAATCTTCTCAATATGATTATATGTATTAGATAGAAGTTTTCTTAAGATAATGACAGACATTGAAAAAACATCTAAAGATAACACAGTACAACAAAAAAATATTTTTTTTTGGTGCCTGGGATTTTAGAGCTGATTTTAACTTGTAACGGTTGGAACCGTTTTCGTTATTTAGACCCAAACATTGTAACGGTTAGAACCGTTTTCGTTATTTTGACGCAAACATCTCTAATGTCATTTGTCGTTTATGCCTTGCGTCAAAAGTTGATTTTCATTTCGATTGTCAACGAAGCATGTTGATTTAAATTTTTAATTATCTGGGTCATCCGATGTACTAAATAAAGTTTATCTATCGTTAGGCCGTCTGATTTTATAAGGTAAGCTTTTATACCGATATATTGTTGAAAATATATATATTTTGTACAAGAATTTCTAATTAAAATGTCAAATTTGAAACAATCTCAACATGAAAAACACAAGAATCACATGTTTCATATAATTTTATCAATTATTTTGATAGAAAAGAGACACTATGCTTTACTATATTTAAATATGTTAAATAAGATTTTTCCTTTTCATATTAATATTGGTCTCTGTGAAACTATTCACTTAATAGTTTAAATTGTTCTATGACAGTGAGTGATTCTTTAAGTCGTTCAGTTAATGAGATTTCTATCTTAGATGTTGCAGAATTTAAACCTGACAAATGGTATAAATCTATGTTACATAAAGTTGATTCATGTCCTGAAAAATATCCCTCTTTCAAAGTTGAAAATAGAATCTTGTATAAACATATTTTTTCTCACAATCCCTTGACATCCATTTTAATTAATTGGAAAATTGTTGTACCTAATAAGAATCGTTCTGAAGTTCTTAAAATTTATCATGATGATGTTACTGGAAGCCATTTGGGTATTTCCAAAACTATCTCTCGTATTTCAGAAATTTATTATTGGCCAAATTTAAGGAAAGATATATATCGGTACATTAAAAAATGTAATATCTGTTCGTCTTGTAAAAGCACAAACGTACCTAAAGCTGGTATTATGGGTAATTATAAAAATATTAATCATCCTTTTCAATGGACATTATCGGACCATATCCCAGAACAAAGAATGGAAACAAATATGCTCTTATAATAACAGATTGGTTTACTAAGTTTTGTTTTGCTTATCCTATGTCTAAAGCTACTGCAGCTAGTATAACTAAATTTATAGAAACACATATCTTTAATATATTTGGAGTTTGTCAAATTGTTTCTACACACAATGGAAGTGTTTTTGTTTCTAAAGAATTTAAAGCTTTGATGGACAAATACAAGGTTCAGAAAATAATTTACAATCCTGTTTATCATCCTCAAGCTAATCATACTGAAATAATCAATAAGACAATTGTCTCAGCACTTCGCTGTTATATACATGATAATCACCGTTCTTGGGATATATTTTTGACTAGAGTAGTTAATTCCATAAATACAGCCAGACATGAAGTCACAGGGTAATTTCCATCCTTCCTTAATTTTGCTCGTAACGTTCCCTTTTCTGGAGATTTTTATGGTTTAATTTCAATTAATTCTAATAATATTCCGTCAGTATCTGAAAAATTACAACGTATCCATGACACACAAAATTTACCTAAATTGTTTATTGATGTTAGGAAAAAACTTAAATCAGCCTATGATAGAAATTGTAAATATTATAACTTAAGAAAAAGAGATGTGGAATATCATGTTGGTGATAGATTATGGAAAAAGAATTTCGTGTTATCATCTAAAATTAATAATTTTAATGCTAAGTTTGCACCTAAATACACTCCGTGTATAGTACATAAGGTTCTCTCTAAACTAGTGTATAATATTAAAGACTTAGATAGAAAAGACTTAGGTAATTAGCATGTCTCTGATTTAAAAAAAAAATTTCGTTGATGTTGATAACGATTTATCTGAGGATGACGATAATGAAGTCATACCTAACGTTAGTAATGATACTTCTGACAGTGAATAATATATTATATAATTTAGAATTATATCTCCTTCCTTGATGTCTATACCGTTCCTTTTAATACAGTTCATCAAATTTCTAGAAGTGTTCGACGCCCAGACAGAGAACGCGCTACGTGTGACTAAGATAGCTATTGTACAGTCTGCTAAACAAGTTATTTTAAATAGTTTTTAATATTTTTAGGTAATTAAATTTTAAAAGTGTGGAATAGTTTAGGGATTAAATTGGTCTGATTGGACTTTCTTAGAACGTTTTTAAAAGCAGCTAAAGATAGTATGTAGAATTGAAAATAATTATTATGCCATAAAAGGTGTTTTGGAATTCCTTCAACCTTTTGAAATTGAGTCAGAAAATATAAATTTTATAGGATAGCGGAAAATACCTATAATTTTTTTGTAGGCCTTTGTAAATCGTGGAAATAGTTTATATTTTATTTCTTCTAAGGAAAATGGTACTTATTATTAATAACGGTTGTTTCTGAAACATTACTAAAATTTTCGAAATTTTGTTCTTCTACAAAATAATAAACTATACTATTTAGAAAAAAATTTATTTCTCTTATAATTTTATAAAAAATAACAGGGGAATATTTACATTTCTTGATCTATTAAACAAAACGATAAATTATCTCGACGAATGACACCATGTTCTAGTACGGAAGCTAGCTTTACATTTTTGTTGGTGGTTTCATGGGTTTCATATCAATTTTTTGTAATTGTAGTTTACACGTACATATACCTCTTGACACTTGTTTGCTTTATTAAAAAAGTGTGTTGTTGTGATTTACGTCGAAATAAATCAAAAACAACTTGAAACCCCATATAAAATCAAAAAGGAGAAACGGAAAAAAATTGAGCCTGTAAATGAACACAACTCCGAAACAAAAATAGCTATCTAATAATAAAAAAATAAAATTTGATTCTTGTGCATCTTCGTTGTAAAAATAGATAATACTTTTTTGATCTTAGGTACAGATATAATTTTAATGGTCTTCCGAAAAACTTTCTTCAGTTTCCATATCAGATTCAAAATCAGTCTCAATGTCACTGTTTAAGTTAATTATAAATCTATCAGTTGCCTCATCCAAAGTAACTTCTCTATCATAAAATTTAGATTCCCACATTTTAGCATTATTACAACGAGATTGCCACTCCTCTTTAGAAAACGTATCAAAAAAGTCTTCACACAACAGTACGGTGGCAAACGCAAACAACTAAAACCATGTTCATTTATCATTTCTTCAATTGCATACCTCTTAAATCGTGACTTATGCAATAGCACTAAACTGTATAATTGCGTTTTGAGCATATCCTCTTCGTAAGCAATATTATGATTCCTTAACCAATCCTGCATGTCAGCTTTTTTAGAAGTTGACGTTGGTGTTTTATTTACCTGGACATTATGGTAAGGAGCATTATCAACAATAATGACGCTTCTTGGAGGGAGGTTCGGAAACAGCTTTTCTTTCAACCATTTAGAAAAATTATTAAAATTCATTTCATCGTGGTAGTCTCCACTTTTGGTTCCAGATTTGAAAATTAACCGGGCATTCTGAATAAAGCCCATTTCACCTCCTGCATGGACAATAATTAGTCTATCACCTTTATTAATTGGTTTCTTTAATCCCTCATTTGAATTATCACTCCAAGCTTTCTGGTGTGTGTGGGAGGCATGAATGTATGTTTCATCTAAGTAGACAATTAGACGGCCCTCTGCTCGAATCAGATAGTCTAAACGTAGCTTTTTAATATCAAACCTTTCCATTAATATTTTTCTGTTTGTTTTGGTTTTCCGCCAACGAAATCCTAGCGACTTTATTATTTTTCTTAAACTTTCATAGCTTCCTTTGTACCCTGTAGCTTCTCTAAATTTAGTCAGAATTGTTTTTAATGTTGGAACAATATTTTCCGAGATTAACATGAACAGAATAATTCTTTTTAAAATACCTTTGTCAGCTTCATCGATATCATTAACTGTTTTTGGTTTTTTAATGGTTTTTCTTGGTGATGAAAATTCCGATATCTCACGGTTATCGATTCTTTTTTTCTCTCCAGAAATGCGGACGACAGTGTTTTTAGATACTCCTGTGGCTGCAGCAACACGATCATTTACATTTTTAAATGGTATTGAAGATGAATTAAAGTTTCCTTCTCTTCTTATAAACTCTATAACATTGGCTATTATTTCGCGAGATTGACTGTTAATCACGCGGCCTCTTAATTTGCTTAGGTTCTATTAAACTGTAATGAGCAAAAAACACAAACGAAAATAAAAGAAATGTTTTAGCGAAATTTACATCTGACATTTACGTCTGAATAAAATAGTGAAATACTTGATGCGCAGAGTGTACTTTCATTGCGTAAATCCGTCGGCCCCGCCAACCGATGCCTCTCAGTAGTGCTTTCTCTGTCTAGCCGTCGAAAGCCTCTAGAAATTTGATGAACTGTAAGTTTAAATATTACTAAATTTTTCATATCTATTGTCAGGCTGGAATATTATATCTAGTTTATTATTCTGCTATTACCTACACGCCCAAGTTATACTGCCTGTAGTCAATTATTTCAAGTATATCAAGAGGTTCGTTCGAGTCCTCTAAAGAAGTTTATGAAATTTAAGTTTGGTACTGTCCGAAGAGTATCGTACGAGTCCCTTTGAAGAAGGCCTCTACAAGTTACTCCTTATTTACTACCTCTTGTCCAACAGATAAGTCTCTTTTGAATAAATCGTCTAAATTTGAATAAGTAAATCTCTGTGAATTAGAATTTGTTTGTACCTTATCTGAAACTTTATTTAATTATAATATCTTAATGGTTAGTGATTTTCTATATTTTTATCACTGATCCATACTCAAGTTTAGTAAGTTTTAAATATAGTGGCGCTCAACATTGTTTTTCAAATTACGAGTTATTTAATAACCTGATTCACTCCCCCAAAATCATTAGAGCTTAAAACACTAAAAAATAGATAAAATAACAAGTATCATGTTACAAACTACATTTGGGACGCTAAATCTGTACATGCAATCTGTTTTTCTCTATCAGCTCTACTTTTTTAGATACATCAACTTATCTACCAATGTGGTTTTTATTCAGTATATTCATTTATGAGAGTTCTAAAATTATTATATATTCATTAATGTAGGTACAATGGTTTTATTGTCAGTCTCTAATTGAGTAAATTCCAGGTAAATCTATAAATAGTGGAACCATTGCCTATCAGGTACCTGAACTGACCCTTTTAATCCCCTAAGTCTCGTCAGTTTGTGCGTTCTTACTAATGAGAGTAGATCGAATTTGGCGTGTTATTTTATGTCAAGAAAAGAGTGTTTTTGTGTTATTGAACAGAATTAAAATGAGTTCAGGTTCCAGTTCAAGAAGAAGTTGTGTAAATCACCCTGATGTGTTTTGCTATATATGCGGAGAATACATAATTCAACAAAACAGACAAACTATTACTGACTTTGTAAAGCGAGCGTATCTTAGATATTTTGGAGTTAACCTTGGTAATCAGGACAAAAAGTGGGCCCCGCATATGGTATGTAAAACTTGTACAGATCATTTACGGCAGTGTACTATCGGGAAAAGAAAATGTCTAAAATTCGGCATACTAATGGTTTTAGTAAATACTAAAGGAATCAATCGAAATAACCGCAATAAGTGGACTTATCTCAATGTAGACTCAGCAATACGCCCTATTCCGCACTCAGATGAAATACCGATTCCAACATTTCATCAGCTACCAGATATCTCTGATGACGAATATTTTCGCTCTGATCGCTGTTCTGATGCTAATAAAAGTTCTGATGCTAATGAAACTAACAGTGACTATAAAGAGACGTCATCAGTTCCTCAACGCTTTAATCAAAATGAATTAAATGATCTCACCAGAGATCTCAATTTGTCGAAAAAAGCTTCTGAAGTACTGGCTTCTAGGTTGAATGACAAAAATTTATTGGAACGAGGAACCAAAGTTAACTTTTACCGTACAATACAAAAGTGTCTGCTACCATTCTTTTCTCAAGAAGACAATCTTGTATTTTGTCACGAAATTAATGGACTCATGAAAGAAATGGGACATTCTGAATATATTCCAGATGATTGGCGCCTATTTATTGACAGTTCAAAGCGAAGTTTAAAATGTGTCCTTCTACATAATGGAAATAAATATGGTTCAATACCACTAGCTCACTTAACGAAACTAAAAGAAGAATATAATACCGTAGCTTTGGTCTTGCAGAAGATAAAGTATCACGAAAATCAATGGATGATTTTTGTAGACTTAAAAATGGTAATCTTTCTTCTTGGGCAGCAAAGTGGTTACACGAAATATCCGCGTTTCTTGTGCCTCTGGGATAGTAGGGACAAAACACACCACTGAGAAAAGATTGGCCTCAAAGAGAAAACATGGACGTTGGGGAAAACAATGTCATTAACGACGCTTTGGTTGAACGAGAAAAAATCTTACTTCCTGCCTTACATATAAAGTTGGGCTTAATAGTTTAGGAGCCCACTGCAAAATGTTGGGTCGATCACTAGTATGGCTAAATTTTCATGAAAACGTCGGGTAATATATTGTACAATAGTAATCCGTCGGCAGCCGCCCCAATATCGTTTGCGTTTTACGTTATAAAAAATTATTAACAATTGAAAATATGTGCCACCCTCCACCTATCGCTTTTTTGCCAAATTTTCTACTTAATCGATAGATAGTAATTAAATATAATTTTCTATACCCGACTGCTGACCATCATTCTCTGCGTTAAGGGTGGCTGATGGGGCTGAAAAGTACTATATCGATGTTGCTTTTATACACTCATCGCTTTTATAGTCAAACTAAATACCGTTGGAAAAGTCGCAAAATTTCCAACATGAAAATACCCGGCTGCTGCCGCGATATTGTGCGCGCGCAAGATTCGATCATGTATAAAATCCGCGCTTTAGATAAGGAGTTTGGGAGTGTGCGCATAGCTGACGTTTATTTGACATATATTATTGTCTCTGATTGGAACACGCGAGTTTACGATTAAAGCTAGAGCGTCTCGCTTTCATGCATTCTTTGAATATTTGTTATTCTGTTGTTTTTATAAATATATAGTTTATGTGTTGTTTTTTATTGTTTTTATTTTTAGTTATGCTTAAAACGTCCCTATATATTTAAAGCAGAGGAAGTAATTAATGTTCAAGAGAGGTAAATAAATATAGAAGTCTTAATTTTGTTTTGTTTTTTGCAATTTATAAAATTATACATTGTTAAAGTTAACAAAATGTGAAAAAATAAGTTTAAGAATATACAATTAATTCCTCAGAATAATCGCTTTCTGAGTAATTGATATCGGAATGGACACCGTTGTCACCCAGATAGCACAGGACGTCCCATGGACGTCCTGATTTGGTCCCTTGTTGGTCCAGTTGTTCCCGGACGTAAATAGGACGTCCAGTGGACTTCCGATTACCGTGAACACTGGAACGCCCTTTGACAGACGTCCTATTTTGGTCCCATTTCGTCAAAGCGTTTAGTTTTCGGTCCGAGTCCAGGACGTTAATGGGACGTCCATGGGACGTCCATGGGACGTCTATGGGACTTTCTATGTACTAACATCGTTGGTCTTTAAATCGATAACTTGAAATTCAACATTTTGTTTTTGCAAGAGTATGAGGACAGAAAACCTAACCTATTCAAATGAACAACAACAGTTACAAATTTCGGAATTAAATAATTAATTTATATAAGTGAGTTAGATTAACAAAAAAAAAAGGTAATATAGTGTTATTTGTTATTTTTTTTTTATGTTGGTGGTAAAGAAGTTATAAGTGAGTGTTTTTTGTTAAGGTGAGAATAAGTGATGTGTATTGGCGGTAGCCGCTGGCCAAAAGAAAAGACCTTAATGGCGGAAAGTTGGAACAAAACAAATTTTGACAAAATTATAAAACTTAGTTATATCGACACAAGCTATAAGTAGGACCCAAAGTTTCATCTTACCAGCCCTGTGTGTTAAATTTAATTCATTCCTGTTTTTTTTTTGTAAACTGAAAACGTTTTACTCTAGCTAGTTATTTCAGGATAAAAGCCCTTTTGATGTTAAAATTTTTGTTATTATTACCCTTTATGAATTATGGTCAAATATCGTCCCTCGGACGTCTGATTTACGTCCCTAGGATGTCCCTCAATGGTCCCTATGACGTCCTTTTGGGATGTCTCAGGGACGTCCCTAAGATGGACAGAAACGGGACATTAGGACGCCAATTGAACGTCCGATTGACGCCCCGGTACCAAAATAGGACGTCCCTTGGACGTCCTTATGTCTCTGTAGGACGTCTTTTAGACGTCCATAAGACGTCTGTGTGCTATGTGGGCATATTGCTCGATAATTTCGTTCGCGTTGATAAATAATCATTTATTTGAAATACAATTATTTTCTTACGGGCAATTCCACAACCACTTAATGCAGTAGATAGATTTATAATCACATAAAAAGTCAATACGTACAGTTGTTTGCAAATTAATATTTTCAAGTTTAAGTTCATCTCGGTATATTGGGTTGAAAGTTTGTTATTTTCTTTAAACATTTCGAATGATATTCGACGTCATATTGATTTAGCAACAACAAATTTCCGTATTTAAATTTTTTTCTTTGCGAAATTCTAGTACACTGGTTTTTTTAAGTTTCATCGCTGCATTTCGAGAAGTTACCGTCATTTTTGCATACAAAAAACCAGGACGGCTATCCTCGACAATCCCTAAAAAACGAACCGTTTTCGAAAGTGTGTGGTTGAGAAGCGAGTTGTTTTTGAAATCTATATCCCTGACTGGCGTTCGATGAGCATTTGTTTTTTAAAACGTGTACGTTTTTAACAAGTAAATAATATGTCTGGCTTTACCGTAAAATGTCTCTATTGTTGAATTCAAGTAATGTGCAGGCCATAAAAAAATTAGGATTATTGCCGGGTTTGAATATCCACATCCGATACATTTTTAACATCTCGAGCGTTTGTTTATCCACATCGGAAACATCTACCACACCTACATCTGCGTTTGTTTATCCCAGATGTAGCTGTCCAGATTACATTTTTTTACATCTCGATTTGAAATGAGATGTGAATGAGATGTTCGTTCCATGCCAGAAAGTAGGTGTTCTGTGAAGACAAGATTAATTTATCCTTTTTTTATTATAGCGTGAATATAAAAGTGATTAGTGTGTTTAATTTTTGTTTAGATTTCAAATTTAGGTTGATTTTTAGTCTCAGAAGTCAAATTTAAAAAATATTAACTTCTAACTTATCATTGTCATTTTGTCACGTGACCAATAAGGTCTAGAGCGTTTGTTTATTACATCTACGTTTAAATTTAATCCACTATCACGTGATAAAAATTCACAACATTTCAGATGCATCCGATGTAGATATTCAAACGCAGCATATGTAATTTAATTACAACAAACCATTTGTAAATTTATCGAATGATGATTTTTTCTAATCACATAATAAATAAATGTTCAGAAAAACCTGAATCGTTTTTTTTTTGCGGAAAAATAGTTAGACGGGTGCAGTTAATACAACCTAAAATTCTAGGAAAATCGTACGTCATAAAAAACCTAGTTTTTAAAGTACAAAATTAATTTAAATAATAACTTGACTTATCTCATTTAGTTTTTTATTATTTTGTGCCCAAATTTTTTAAATTTCTTATCACAACGTGTGATACAGAAGAGCTTTGAACTACCACTTGCAAGAAACCGCAAGCAAATTAATTTCTGTAAATAAAACAGACATGAATTAATAATTAAATTCGTGCACGGTAAGATATAAAAAAATATTCCTTGAATTCAAAAAACGAATTCTGCCTCTGCCAAGTTTTCTAATTGAATAATTAATAAAAATTGAAAGAAATTCTCGGTTATTAGACTTTTTTAGTACTACAAACCATATTTCTAAGAAATTAGATACTTTCATAGATATTAATAAAAAATAGTTTACCTAGAATTTCTTAAAATCAATCAATATTATTATTTATCCTAAAAGTGACATTAGCTAAATCCTTGAAAACATGCACGTTTGATCAAAAACATGTGAAAAATCCGCTGGCTGTAAAATACCCGTTTTATAAACGTACACGCTTTTAAAACGAATGTTGAGAATAGCAAATATCTCGCATGTTGCTAAAGCGTATACGTTTTTTAGAAAACGATAGACGAGGATAGGGCCCCTGGCCATTGTTAGAGGGCGTCCATTAATTACGTGAGGTATTTTTGAGGATTTTTTGACCCTTACTGCTGCAGTTTAAAAAGGGACTGTTTAAAAATAACATTCAAGAATGTCGCGGAAAAGAAGCTTTCGAAATGTTGAGTGACTATTTGATTTCTGTAATGTTTTTTTTTTTGTTTGTAAGTACGATATAATATTGTATTTTGTATAACTAAAATAAAAATTTCGTATCTACTTTTGTTTATTACACTTACGGATTTGAGTTAAAATAATGTAACTTAATTTCTCTAAAATTGTATATCTTAAAAATTTGAGCTCCTAGGTAAAAATGAATACGTTATTTGAATTCAGTACATCAAATTGATATAGAATCAGCTCAAAAAATCTCGACACCAAAACAGCTGCTTCCCTAGGTAATTTATTAAAATAATCATTTGAGAAAACTTCTAGATTATTGTGATAAATGTTGTTATACAGGGTGAGTCATGAGGAACCTTACAGACTTCTGCTATATGTAGAGTCCCTTAAGGGGTATATCATATGAGCATTAAAAAGTGGCAACTCCCCTTCGTTATTAATATACGGGGTGTTTTGTGAATTTTGACCAAACTTTATATGGCCGTAAAATCTACAAGGATTACTAGATTTCTTTAATTTTTTGGTGAAGCTTTACACTAGTGTCTATCATTTAATTCATATCCTCAAAAGTTAAAAATTACAGGATTGGCTTAGAAAAAATTAATCTCGACGATTCATATCAAAAAGTTCGCCCTGTATAAGATTTTTTTAAATTACATAGATAGGCAATCAAAACTGTGTATGTGACATTTTTGTCACATTTTCTTTAATTTTTTTATTAAGTTTTGATTTTGGGCAAAACTGAAAAATCACCTTAAGGGGTCACATTATAATGTTATAACTTAAAGAAAAAATTGTTAATGGTATACATTTGAACTAAAACGAGTCTAACATAAGCCTTTAGTACCTACACCGCTAATATCATTTTATTCAATTTCCAGGCCTAGTTATAAATTTTCAATTAATTTTTAAACAAAAATCGCCTTGTACATTTTTGGAGACTCAAATAAATTTAAACATAAGTTCATATGTATTTATTAGAAATATTTTATTTTGTTTAAATTTCATCAACAAACAATAAATAAATTTTAACGAATTAGAATAACGAACAACTAAGAAATTAAAAAAAAAACTAATACTACATACATAGAATAATGATAACATGTATACTAGAAAATAAAATCATAGTAATAAATTAACAATTACAGTAGTTGTTCGAAATGAAACCCTCTAGCTTCTACGCATTTTTGTTGCCGAATCGTTAAGTGCCTTATTGATTTACGGATAGTCAAGGGATCGTTTCTAATAACATTAGAGCAAAGGATAATTCTATCAATTAATTGTTGTCGGTCATTAATATTTTGTGAATAAACTAATTCTTTCAATCGTCCCCAAATATAGTAATCTACGGGGTTCAAATCTGGGGATCTTGGAGGCCATGAAATAGGACCTGCACGTCCTATCCATCTGTTGCCAAAAACATTATTTAGATGGTTTCTTACCGCAACTAAAAAATGAGGCGATGCTCCATCATGTTGGAAATACATCCCTCAGATACCTACGTTGGCAAGTAAATTAGGAAAAGTATTTTGCAAAAAGTCTAAGTAAACTTGTCCTCTTAAAGGACCATCAAAAAAGTGAGGTCCTATAAATTGGTTATTTATCACACCAATCCACACATTCACGGAAAACCTTAACTGAGACCGAAACTCTCGAACAGCATGGGGATTGTCTACTGCCCACACATGTAAATTACGGGAATTATTTATCCCATCCCTTGTAAACTGTGCTTCATCTGTAAACAATGTTCTATACAGTACTGGTCTATGATTTGCAATCCACCTACAAAATTCCAACCTATGGATTTCATCTCCAGGGTGTAGCCTCTGAACTAATTGAATATGATATGGGTGTAAATTATTTTTTCGTAAGACTCTAGTCACTTTTGATTGGGTAACATAAAGTTGTCGACTTACTTTCCTGGTGCTTATTGTGGGGTTCGCAATAACAGCATCAAGAATACTATCTTCCTGCTCATGATCTACATTTCGTTCTGTATTTGCTTTAGGGAATGTGCCATGTTCTCGCAAATAATTAAAAACTGATTTAAATGTTGAATGACAGGGAACTCGACGACCAGGAAATCTTTCATGATATTCTCTTGCTGCAGCTCTGCCATCCCCATTACAGAATCCGTACATAAAAATGATATCTGCATATTCTGCATTTGAAAACTTATGGGGCATTTTGAATAACAACACCAACAACAAAAATTCTAACACTATTGTAAAATAGATAAAACAAAGCGAAATATAATTTTACACGTATAAATATTGGTTGCAAATGACAAATAAATAAGAACAAACAAACGTCAAACTATCACAACCTACCTTGATACATAGGTACCTACTATGTATTTATAATAAAAATAAAACCACATAAATCTTAGTTGCAAGAATAAAATGTGCAGTTTTTATTAGAGGTTAATAAATAGCATTTATAATTATTAATTAATAAGTGTGAATTTATTGTTCGTTATTGTTATTCGCTACAATTTATTTATTGATTATTGACATGTTTAATTTAGTTGAGTAGTTTCTATAGTCTACAAAAATAGGCCAATTTCTATATAAAATTTAAAAATGAACTAATCCGGATCTGGAAATTGTCGAAAATGAATTTAACGATCTAGTAAGCTCACTAAAAGCTTATGTTTGGCTCGTTTAGTTCAAATGCATACAATTAACAATGTTTTCTTTATGTTATAACATAATTTATGTGACCCCTTAAGGTGATTTTTCAGTTTTACCCAAAATCGAACCTTAATAAAAAAAAGGTGACAAAAATGTCACATACATAGTTTTGATTTTCTATCTATGTACTTTAAAAATATCTTATTATAATTTTAAAAAATCTTATACAGGGCGAACTTTTTGATATGAATCGTCGAGATTAATTTTTCCTACGCCAATCCTGGAATTTTTAACTTTTGATACTATGAATTAAATGCTAAACACCAGTGTAATGCTCCACCAAAAAATTAAAGAAATCTAGTAATCCTTGTAGATTTTACGGCCATATAAAGTTTTGTCAAAATTCACAATAACGAAGGGGAGTTTTCACTTTTTAATGCTCATATGATATACCCCTTAAGGGACTCTACATATGGTAGAAGTCTGTAAGGTTCCTCATGACTCACCCTGTATAAAGAATAACTGAAGAGGAGAAAGCAATGTTACGCAGCACCCTTCTGCGTGCTGCAGTCTCCATGAGTAAAAGTACGGGTAAAAGAAGATATTTTCGTCCAGAAATGTCTGAAAATGTCACTACTTGTCAGGAAAAATCTCGACAGTTCGAAAAGGTTCGAGAAGGGTCAAACAAGCTATATAAGTCGATGATCCTGACGTCAATTTTCAGTTTTATGGTAGACGTTATACGTTAATGTTATCAGTTGTATAGTTATTGTAAAAGTTAAGTTAAAATAAATTGAGATACCAAAAACCAGTGTAGCATTACCAACCAAAATATTTAAATTTCACAGCAAACTCCAATTTGTCTCGATGGTTCGTTATATTCTGTATATTTCAAATAAAGATGGCTAATGGTAAATATCCAATAGGCTGACACTTTGACACATTAAATTTGTTGGATAACAACTAAAATGAAACATTTCATCTCTTTGAGATATACGAAGTTAAGTTGAAAGTTAATTATCTGCCTACAATTTATTACATTGATTAATTCCGCTATATAACATTAAAAGTGACTGATTGCTCTTTGTAATTTAATTTTAGTTTGCTAAATCGTGTTCGACTAAATTTTTATTTTAACTTGCCAGGAAATTAAGTAATTTAATATTTAATCAAGGTGATTGCAAGAAAAAAATATAGAAAAAAGTCTACGGAAAGCGTGTTTAAATGAAAAGTCAATCAGTAATTTCTAATTGCATTATTTTTATCATAATTTGATTGGGTGGCGTATGGGTTTTGTTTTACCTGTTGACTGCAGATATCAAGTCTTAGTAATTTGATTATTTATTATCCATTCCCGTTACATTTAACACCTGCTATATACTAGATTTTATGTAATATACAGGGTGTTTCATTGGCAAAGGGACTCCCTTTAACCATGGATGGAGACCACCGAGGTTCTTCCAAATAACCCATACTTAATGGGTCTTTCGACATTTATAGCGGCCTATTTAACAAGAAACGAAATCCAGGTTTGTCTTTACAAAAAATTAATAAATTCGTCCATCCTTAAAAAAACATCCTGTATGTCTGAATTTAAAATTTTTGTTTTCATATTTGAAAAGACCACAAAAAACTATTTTTGTGCAGACCATTTTACTACTGAAATTATAAGTCCAAATTGTTATTTTTGAGCATTTTGGAGGTACAAACTGGAAACGGACGGAGTTTTATTAATTTTATTACGGTATAATTAAAATTATTTAAAGAAGTATATTTCTAAAAGCTACAGATATGTCAATACTTATAATTGTATGCATCTACACCATTTCAAAAAATAATTTCAGGTTCGGTTTTAGGGCCAAAATCAGAATTATTTTTTTTTCGACCGCACCCTGTATAAATTATTCCATGTAAGTTTTAATAAATAGTATGTAGGATAATAATATGGAAAGAGACTAACATTCAGTAGAACAAATAATAACATTTACAACTAAAGGAAAAACAGATAAATAATAACTAATTAATACATAATAAACAAATCAAAATAACAACTAATAATACAAAGAAATACAAATGTTGGAAATAAAGTAATAAACCTTATTGCTACTAAAAACTACAAGAGTTGTTCAAAATGACCTCCATTTTGTTCGATGCATTTTCTTGCTTGTTTTAAAATATGATTGACGGCTTTTCTGAGTACATCGGGATTATTTTTCATTCCTTTGCACGCGTTTTCTATCCTCCCAACTAGTTCTTCCCTACTATTTATGGGAGTGGAATATGCTTTTGTTTTTAGATGTCCCCAAACGTGGTAATCCAGCGGATTAAAGTCAGGCGATCTTGAAGGCCAGTGATTGGGAGCACCTCTGCCTATCCACGTATTAGGAAAATTTTCATTCAAAAATTCTCTCACAATTAGCCGGTAATGCGGTGAAGCACCATCATGTTGAAAATATATACCGGCTATATCTACATCTGCATCGTCTAATAGAACAGGCAACATATTTTGTGAAAATCTAAATAAACTTCGCCAGTCAGTCTGTGAGGGAAAATATGTGGTCCAATTAATTTATTATCAAAAACGCCGCACCAAATATTTACTGAAAATTTGTATTGTGAATGGGTCTCTCTTACAGCAAATGGATTTTCTGTCGACCAAATGTGCGAGTTTCGTAAATTGAACAGGCCGTCTCTTGTAAACTGGGCCTTATCCGTAAATATGCATCTATGTACAATTCGCCGATTTAAGAGGATCCACCTACTAAAATTAATTCTAGGAATTTCATCGCCTGCTTCTAACCTCTGTATTTCCTGAATATGATATGGGTGTAAACGATGTTTTTTTAGTCGTCGCCATACGCTGGTATGAGGTTTATTAAATGCATAACTAATTCTCCTTGTGCTCAGTTCTGGTTTATTATTAACCATATTTATAATATTTTGTTCCACATTCAAATGCTGCCTTTCACGATGCTGGGAATCTACCATATCTTCTCATGTAATTAAAAACGCGAATAAAAGTTTTGAAATTTGGTGATATTCGACCAGGAAATCTCAATTCATATTCCCTTTTTGTAGCTCAAGAATTACCATCACAAAAACCATAAATGTAAATCATATCTGCGTATTCTTCGTTAGTATATTGATATGGCATTTTTAATAATTACCAAATACAATAAAAAATATCACGGAAAATACTGAAAAAACAATAATGACTGACAGAAGATGCAAATACAAATGACATAAAAATGTGAAATGCCAATTCCAAGACCTATAAAATAATCTAATAATAAAATAATTATACTTATTTATTATTTACGAATGTAACGTTAGGTCCTAAATACCTCCTTTCGTATACTACATACACTGGCCTTCAAGATCGCCTGACTTTAATCCGCTGGATTACCACGTTTGAGAATATCTAAAAACAAAAGTATATTCCACTCCCATAAATAGTAGGGAAGAACTAGTTGCGAGGATAGAAAACGCGTGCGAAGAAATGAAAAATAATCCCGATGTACTCAGAAAAGCCGTCAACCATATTTTAAAACGAGCAAGAAAATGCATCGAACAAAATGGAGGTCATTTTAAACAACTCTTGTAGTTTTTAGTAGCAATAAGGTTTATTACTTCATTTCCAACATTTGTATTTCTTTGTATTATTAGTTGTTATTTTGATTTGTTTATTATGTATTAATTAGTTATTATTTATGTGTTTTTCCTTTAGTTGTAAATGTTATTATTTGTTCTACTGAATGTTATTTCCATATTATTATCCTACATACTATTTATTAAAACTTACATGGAATAATTTATACAGAGTGCGGTCGAAAAAAAATATATTCTGATTTTTGGCCCTAAAACCGGACCTGAAAATATTTTTTAAAATGGTGTATATGCATAAAATTATAAGTATTGACATATCTGTAGCTTTTAAAAATATACTTCTTTAAATAATTTTAAATATACCGTAATAAAATTAAAAACTCCGTCCGTTTCCAGTTTGTACCTCCAAAATGCTCAAAAATAACAATTTGGACTTATAATTTCAGTAGTAAAATGGTTTGCGCAAAAATAAAATGTACATTATTGGATTCAGTTTTTTGTTCTCTTTTTAAATATGAAAACAAAAATTTCAAATTCAGACATACAGGATGTTGTTTTAAGGATGGACGAATTTATTAATTTTTTGTAAAGACGGACCTGGATTTCGTTTCTTGTTTATACCATTTTAGATTTGGTAAGTTACGGTGAAAAAGTACGCCAGATGTCAAAAACATATACATGGTGGTTAATAAGTTAGGAGTCTGGAAAGAAATAGGCCAAATTGATAAAACACCCTGTATCTCGGCTATAAAGGTCGAAAGACCCATTAATTATGGGTTATTTGGAAGCACCTCGGTGGTCTCCATCCATGGTTAAAGGGAGTCTCTTTACGAATGAAACACCCTGTATAACAACGGAATACCACTAGGTTAATCCATTAATTCATAATTAAGCTCTTTTCACTTGCAAGTATTCAGCTCGTATCTTATGTTAGACAGACACACTGCCGCATTAGAAAGAGCGAGATGCCTACTAAATTAAGTAGGATTAGGTTGTGCGAGCACGTCTGTTATTAATGAACTGACTCGTGCAACTACCATGCATTCTTTACATAGTTGGCTCCTTATACATGGCATTGAGAAAGAATGCTGAATTTACGAAACTCAGGGTTCTTTCATTATTTTATTCTATTCTACTCACTTCTATCTAAGACCTTTTCATCATGTGATGAGCGCAAGCGCAGCCACCATGTTGAAATAGCGGTAATTCAAAAGTTTCGTACTGTTTTGATCGACAATGTCTGGGAAAGCAATGTTATCTCTACAGAAAAATGAATCATTAGAAAAAATCGTTGATAGTGAATAACTTTTTTATTACTCTGTGGAAGCGCATAGTTGTGAGCAGTTGAAAAGGAGGTTGAAGTGTCTTGGATGTTTGTTACAAAGGAACAAAGTGAACTAATTGAGAGGTTAGGTGTATCAATACTTTTTAACTCTGTAAAAAATTAAAGAAAACAAATAATAATTATAACTTTATTCTAATTAATTATGCCAACCAACTATTACTACTTGCAAAAACACTTTAATTAGCATGAAAGTTAATCACGAGTATAATTAATAAAATAAATTATTTATTTTGAGGATCAACATGACATTTTTAATCATTTAATGTGTATACCGAAGTAGTATTTAATATTAAAAAAATATTGTTTAATACCACATGAGAATTTTCTTCTGTTGGACCACTTTCTCCATGAAAATGCAGTGAAATATAAGTATCTTTAGTAACATCATTAATCCATCGAAAACCGTTGTCACTTCGACCATATTTTTTCACACTTAATGCACATTTCGAATATCTTTCGAATATGGATTTTGCCTGATAATTGTTTACGATATTGCAGTTAAGGCTTTGGAAAATTTATAAAATAATATCTATTGCCTTTGAATGATTTATACCGTGTGTCACTTTTACATAACAACACTGTTTCGTTATTCCTTTCCGTACAGATAACATAATTATAATTGATTGTGAAAATGTATTTTTCAATTAAGACACTAAACTTATTATTACTTTACTTTTTTCTTCCTTTTTTTAAATGAATATAGACTTAAATTAATATTTATCAATTATAATTTTTTTCACGTAAGCATTTTAACATACTTGTTTACAAAAACAGTACGAAAAAGATGGCTGAAACTGACGCATGCGCACAAAAAAAAATTGTGATGAAAAGGTCTATCTAGCTTTTTATTTGTTAGAGATTTATATTTCATAGATAAGTCAGTAAGTTGCTATATTTGATACTGTCAACATATAAATACAAATAGTATGTAGTTATTTTTTAATAAACGATTTTTAAAACGGAGTTTATTCACTGTAAAATAAATGCGTGTAATTTTCTGTAAATCTCCTTCAGTTACAATAATTGTTGCAACCTGAAAATAACGCTTAACTGATAACACCACATTAAGAATATAAATATACTTCCTTAATGTAATTTTGAAAGCCTTCTGTATGTTTTGGAGCCTTATGTAAATTTATAAATTTCAAATTAAAACCATTAACAAACCTCAATACATACTTATCTCCTTTTAAGACATAAAAGCATAAAAATTTAATTATTTCGAACGTGACTGACGCACATTGTTACATTTTCACCAAATAACAAGCTCACATAATTGAGTCTTAACAACCAATTTAACCAAACGATTACATTAAAATACCTAAGGTATTAATTCAATTAGATGAGTCAACATTTTTCGAGCAGAAAAATCATAACAAAAAGAAAATTGAATAGTCCTCCTCATTTCCATTCTATTTATCTTGGAATTTGGGCGTTCGTGCGAAAGTCGTGTCCTCAGGAGAGTCGGGGGGTTGTTGAAAGCTTTGATTTGAACGTAGGAAAATTTTTGATTCGCTATGACGTAATTGTATTATTAATTGTTCCATTTTCAGACGGTTTTTTGTCGAATTTAAAATTAAGCGTCAGAAAAATAAATAATCTTATGATGGTGGATTTTATTTTCAGTCATTAAATTGTATATTTTATATATATATATATATATATATATATATATATATATATATATATATATATATATATATATATATATATATATATGTATATATACAAGGTGGACCGGATTTAATTTTTGTATACAGAGATTGTTGGTTAAATGGGGAAAAAGTTTCGTATTTTAACGGATAATACAATGGTCCATAGAAGTTTCAGATTTTCTGACTGGTTCCAGAGATATTCGATAAAATCCGAAAAACCTCATTTTCGTTTTTTAAGTCGTGCGTTATTATAAAAGATATAAAAAAAATTAAAAAAAGTTTTTGTTACAAATCAAGTTCCCTATAATCTGCCATGTCAAAATTTTTATTACAACGTTTCGTATTTGCAGGGCCATCTTCAACTTATTTTTTTAAATAAGGACCTGGATTTTTAACTATAATTTTTTATAGCTTTTGTATAGCTAAATACAACGATATGTTACACTTTACCATTTCCCTACGTTTAGTCTATGAAAATATCATCAGCTATGTAGCTTATAATACCGTTTCTTACTTGATTAAAACAAGATAGCTAATTAGATAATAATTAAAAAACAAAAAAATGTTTAAAATGTAAAATTTTAAATATTATTTAAAACATAATACAAGAATTATTTAATTACAAAATAGGTTACAATTTTTTATCAAACATGATTAAGTAGAATCAGCAAAGAAGACTAATGAAGAACGAATTATGGTTGTACGCATTCTACAAATAATAAAGTTAATAACAAAAACAAAATTCAAAAACAAAAACAGTCACAATAGTTGCTCAAAATGTAGTCCATTCTGTTGGATACAGAATGCAATTCTCCTAGACATTTGGGATGTAGTTCTATCAACCATTTCTGGTGTAATTTTTTCAAATGCATCTACTATTCGTTGACAAAATTCTTGTAGATTATTTGGCATATTTTTGTCATAGATTTGGATCTTTATGAAGCCCCATACAAAATAATCCATGCGGTTAAGACACGGAGACCGAGGAGGCCATCTTATTGGTCCATTGGTACCAATCCAATTACCTCTAAAATATTGGTCGAGATACTCTGCAACCCTCCTAGCATTGTATGCACTACAACCGTCTTGCATAAAGTATTGAAGATTTTGTCTTGTTTGTAAGGGCATCTCATCGAGTACTTCCTCCAATAAATGTATGTATCGGAACTAATTTAAATTACCATCCAAAACAATCGGCCCAATAATCTGATTATTGATTAGTCCACACCACACATTTTGGGTAAAACGAAACTGTGGTCTAACTTCTCTGATTAAATGGGGATTAGCAGTAGCATACAAATGCTTGTTCCTGGGATTAAATATTCCACTATTAGTAAAGGAGCATTCATCCGTCCATAATATCTTTTTGTTGAAAGAACGGTCATTGCGCAGTTTTCTACTTTACCAACGACAAAACATCAGTCTTCTATCAGAGTCTCCAGCGTGTAATTTCTGGACATTTTGAAATTTATAGCCGTGGTATTTATGTTTCTTTAAAATTCTTTTAACCGTGAAGATTCCTACTACACATTCATTAGCTATTCGCCCAGTAGAATTTTCAGGGTTATTATGTATTTGGGCAAGAACATTAATTTCATTATCAGTCGAACCTGATATCTAGTTCTCCTTTTTTTCACAGTGCTATGCTTTGTCATATTTTTTGAAATATAAGAAAACATCCTCTTAGATGGCTGTTGTCTATCAGGATATAAATCTGAGCTGACCGGGTTTCATTCCTATAGCATCTTATGTACACATCATACATATCTTTCTTCTCTTCTTCAGTATAACGAACCATAATATTGTTACGCAGCACTCTGCAGTAGCCTATCATAGGAAACGTACAGATAGAAAAAGAAGTGGAATGTTACTCATCGCTCTACAGTGTGCTGTGGTCGTTATAAATAAAAGTACAAGTAAAGAAAGATAGAATATTCCAGAAATGTCCAGAAATGTCATTACCCGTCAAGAACATTCTAGATAACAGTTCGAGAAGGCTTAAGGTCACGCAAGGTATATAAGTCGACGACCTGACGTCAGAGTTTTAGTTTGATGATAGACGTTATTGTTAAAGTTAAATTGAGTTATTGTAAAGTTCAGTTGAAATAAATTGTGATACCAAAAACCAGTGTAACATTGGTGACAGCGGTAGGATATACAAGATAAAAGTTCATGATAAATACTAGATCCATTAAGTACGAAAAAGATATGGATACTTCAGGCCCACCAGATTGTTTTTTAAAGATGGAAGAGGAGAGAGTAAGGCGAGAAGAGGAAAAGGAAAGGCGTATAAAGGAAGAAGATGAAAAGGAACGGCGTAGGAAGGAAGTAGAGGAGGAAAAGGAACGACGTAGAAAGGAAGAAGAGGAGGAAAAGGAACGGCGTAGGAAGAAAGAAGAGGAGAAAAAGAAACAGCGTAGAAAGGAAGAAAAGGAGGAGAGAGTAAGGCACGAGGAGGAAAAGGAAGAGAGGCGTAGAAAAGAAGCGACTGAAATTATAAACGGTTTGCTACAAATCCAGGAAACATTCAAGCAAGAGGTTAGTCAGCTTAAAATTAGAGTAGATCTGTTATAACAACAAGAGCATCTAAAAGCTAATTTAGAGAAACAGCAAGAGAATTTGAAAGCTAATTTAGAACAAGAACAGGCTAGAGTACAGCTGGCAAGGCAAATTAGAGCTGAAATGGCTGAGTTGTTAGAAAAAAGAATTCACAGCCAAGCTTCAGTAAACAGCATTGAAGCTTCAAACAGTACTACCTCGTCTTCATCCATAACCGAACCAAGCCACATTCAAATCCCAGTTTCACAAAATTATACCAGCAAGACCCTCAAGCCACCCACGTTTGACGGTCAGACAACATGGGAATCATATCGACTCCAATTTAAAGCTGCAGCTAGAGCCAATGGCTGGACCCAGAAAGAGATGACGGCTTCATTGATAGTGTCACTGCGAGGTCAGGCAGCAACCGTTTTACAATTACTTCCCCAAGATGAACTATTATTCATCTCTCTTCCAAGCTTTGGCAAGATATGGCCAGCAGCATTTACAACGGGTATTCCAAAGCCAGCTAAAGGTTCGTATTTAGAAACATAAAGAGAGTCTACAGGAATTCGAGGCTGATATAAGAAGGTTGATTCATCTGGCCTATCCACAGGTGCCGAAAAATTTCCAAGAACAACTCGGAATACAAGCATTCATTAATGGACTACAAGATGTGGAAATGCAGCAAGTCTTTCGTCTACAACATCACAAGACGCTGAGGGAGAAACTATTTGCATCCAAGGAATATGAAGCGGTAAAACTCCTATCCAGAACTTCTCGCGCATAAGTGAGAGAAATTAGATTCCAGGAAAATGAAGAGGCCACTACTAAAACTATCCTTCAACCTAACCTCTCACAAATCCTAAATATCCTGCAAAACATGCAACGAAGCAGCCAAAATGGAAGCAGGAGATACTTCAATTGCGGAAGACTCGGACACCTTCAAAGAACCTGTAGAAGTATGTCCCATTCTATAAATCGAGAATTAGCGAGTGAGACCAGAAAATCATATAGATCAATCTTTCCAAGCCCATCACTAAGACCAACAAGAATTAATTATAGCAGCTATGCGCCCCGAAGAAGTCAATCAACCATCTAATATTAAGAAGTTAGCGCCATACCGTGGTTCAGATCCTCCCCGTTGGCTCTAACCAGATTCCAGTAATCAAGTTATTCGGGGCGAATAACTAGAGAGAAGGGCGCAATGTTACGCAGCACCCTGCAGTAGCCTGCGGTTATCATAGGAAACGTACATATAGAAAAATAAGTGGAATGTTACTCATCGCTTTACAGTGTGCTGCGGTCGTCGTAAATAAAAGTACAAGTAAAAGAAGATAGAATATTCCAGAAATGTCATTACCCGTCAAGAACATCCTGGATGACAGTTCGAGAAGGTCACGCAAGGTATATAAGTCGATGACCTGACGTCAGAGTTTTAGTTTGATGATAGACGTTACATGTTAATGTTATCAGTTGTATTGTTTTTTTTTTTTTTTTTTTTTTTTTTTTTTTTTTTTTTTTTTTTTTTTTTTTTAATTTGGTGTCAACGGCGTCGACTACTACGGCCATTAGCCTCGTGTTCTGTGTAGGCTTTGTTACTGTTTCAGCGCCACTTTAGGAACAGCACTGTTAAGTAGAACCCAACAGTGAATGGTCGAGTGGGGAATCCTACCTATGCATTAGAATTAATATTTAATTTTTTAAATTAAATAAAAATTCCTGCCACCGGTGGGATTCGATCCTGAGACCTTCCGATCTCAGAGTCATGACTCTAACCACTGAGCCAACCCACACCAGTTGTATTGTTATTGTTAAAGTTGAATTGAGTTATCGTAAAATTCAGTTGAAATAAATTGTGATACCAAAAACCAGTGTAACAATATTTATTTAATTTTAAATTATTTAAAGCCACATACTTTGATTACTATACGAGGCAAGAGAGAGGCCCGACACGCCCAACATAGGGCGCGGCCATTTTGAACCCTGTGACACAGTTTACAGCTAAAGAATCAGATCGCTCACTCTGCGTCGGCACTTTTGATCTCAATGTTTCAGTTTATACACTGTGCAATTCGGATAATACAATATATGACAACCGCCTATAATAAAACAGCAGTCTTCTGCGTATCCTTAATTTGTATCCCTGGAGTGGATGTTATTTTGGAACTTTCAACTGGTCCGAGTGAGCTAACTGATTCTTTAGCAATAAACTGTGACTTCAAAAATAATATTCACTGACACTGACAGCAGCAAGCAAAATATCAGGTGCGTTTTAATCATCCGCTTCTGCTTCCGGAATTGTCGGTTTAGTCGTTTTAACCTGTCAGATTAAAACAAGAAAACCTATAATTCCGAAGCAGAAGCGGATGATTAAAACGCACCTATTAAAAATATTGCGCCAAGATGTAGGCAACACGTAATAAGGGTTCAAAATGGCGGAGTTTTCTATCTCCTTTTAAAAGGCACTCAGAAAGCTGCGCAGTGCGACCATTCTCCGTATAGTAAAAGAAAATCAAAGTATGTGTTTAAAGCTAAAAAAGTACTGTAATATTAGATGTTACAGATTATAACAAGTGACAAGTTACAACTGACATGCATGGCAAACATGATTTTGTTAAGATCTTATGTATGCAAAAATGAAAACATTAAAGATAGAAAAAATACGGTGTGAGAAACCTAAGCGAAAGATTTTACAGAAAATCAGGTGATAGGAATTTATAGATTGCTTGACCGTTTTGTTTTTCATTTTATGTTTTTGTTATTAGCTTTATTATTTGTAGAATGTGTACAACCATAATTCGTTCTTCATTATTCTTGTTTGCTGGTTGTACTTAATCATGTTTGATAAAAAATTGTAACCCATTTTGTAATTAAATAATTCTTGTACTATGTTTTAAATAATATTTAAAATTTTACATTTTAAGCATTTTTTGTTTTTTAATTAATATTTAATTAGCTATCTTGTTTTAATCAAGTAAGAAACGGTATCATCTGAAGCTACATAGCTGATGATATTTTCATAGACGAAACGTAGTAAAATGGTAAAGCGTAATATATTGTTGTATTTAGCTATACAAAAGCTATAAAAAATTACAGTTAAAAATCCAGGGTCGTATTTAAAAAAATAAGTTGAAGGTGGCCCTGAAAATACGAAACATCGTAATACAAATTTTGACATGGCAGATTATAGGGAACTTGATTTATAACAAAAACTTCGTAGAAGCGTCTCCTCGTCAAAGCGAAAGAATAGTTTTTTCTCGGCCTACGAGACTATAAAAGAGAAATTTTTCTCTCGCCTCGTCTCGCGGAATCACTATTATTTGGCATAATGGAAAATATTTTCCAAAAATATTGACTATTTTTAAAACGCTTTATCCCTAGTAGGTATTTGAAATCAAACTTAAACCATATTATACTTACGCCCATTTTGTAGGTCTCATTAAGTAGATTCTTAATTACTACAGGTTTTTAAACTTTCTTTAGAGATAGCGAAGATATGATCAATTTAAAACGTTTGTGTAATCAATATTAAATCACAGCTGCTTAATTAAACATCAATCAACGAACTACAAACAAATTTTCCAGTGAATCAAATAGAACCGTACAAAATGAAAATGCTTCGAACAAGTCCAAAGAAAATTGATCTTTGATAGTTGATAGTTGGGAAAGCGTTAGTTTGTCTTGAAGTGGATTCGCCACTTTGCCGGTTTCCATTAAAAGTTAAAAAAGTTCCGCTAGGTGGATGATTCTACTGCGAATAAGGAGAATTTAAAAAGTTTTCGTTAACTTATTGCTCACCAGAGAAATTATTTTTACACTTCGTTTCGTCGATTTAAACTAGTAATACAGTGTTTTTTTTTTTAAATCGCTGAATGTAAAAGCAGTTTGGTAAATCAACGAATCCTTTATATACAGGGTGATTCAAAATTGAGTGCAAAGATTTTAAGGGCGTATTAACCAGCCAAAAATAAAAAACAATTTATATATAATCGAATGTCCTATCTTGCTTCGTTTTCTAGATACAGGGTGTTTTTTTTAATCGTGTTTTTAACAATTATTAATTAAATAAAATCACAATTTGAGACGAGTTAAATTTATTTAACTCAAAAATAATTTTTTAAACAACAATCTAAGCTGGAATGAATTTTAATAATGTATTTTACAAGATAATGATAAATGCAAAGTTAACAGTTTACGCCGTTTACGGTTTTATATTTTAATAGAATCAACGTTTCTTCTTATATAACTCCTCCCTCCTTAGGCGAAAACAATACTGATATGGGGTTGTTTTCGGGTTGGTGGGTTTCTTCTGAGAAATATTAGTGATATTTGGATTTATTCTTTCGGTACCATACGTAGATAATAGTAGAAACCAAGGCTATTACTATCGTTAGGCTGGGCACATTCCAAATTATGGGGTGGATTTCTTGTGGAATTTGGGTGGATTTTGCTATCTTCTGTAATTCTTAGATGTCTTTGAAGTTTATTGAATGCAATTTCAGAGGAAGGTTTTGGTAAATTGGATTTGATTTTAAAGGACTCCATTCCATTTTTGTGTTTTCATATAGGGCATTTTCTATTTTAATACTACATCCCTTGGGAATTCTAATATATGGCTATTTTCTTTCTCTCGCAGTTTATCCAGACTTTTATGGGAATTTTTGTAGGTAGTACTAGTAGGAATTTATTGTTGATTTGTTCTATTATGGGGTGATATAGAACAATTTTTTCGACTTTGCAGACTGATTTTTCGACTCGAATCAGGGCTATGGCACAGGTGTCGTTTGTGACATCTTCATGGTGTTCACAGAAAAAGATTGGGTGGAATGATTATAGAATTTTCATAGGGCAAAGGAATAATATGATAGGTCAAGAAGTCGCTGTTAATTAGAATAGGAATGTGAATAGCAAATATTATTTTTGAATTTTCGAATTTTACTTCTATTCCTGCTAATTGGAAATAATTGTATGGATTTTTAAATTTAATGACTTTTGTATCGCCGGAATTATTGAAACATGTTCTATCAAATTTGCCAATTGTTTTAAAGGAATTACTGAAGTGTGTAAGCTACCTAAATGGGCAAATATAATAGCATTTTCCAAGTTATTTACGAAATTTATTAAATTTTGGCAATTCAAAATTATTTGATCAAAAACATTGGGTAACCGTATATACATGAACATTTGATCGGTAAATTTTTTTGATTTGTTGCAAATATCATTAAATCTCTCTTGTAACAGTAACTGGTTTTTGTAAAGGTTTGTTATTGTCTGAATATAATGATTAATGAGCTGGGTGTTGAGAGAGGATTGTAGTTGTAATTGAGGTGAAAATGAGTTTTGATTTTTTAATAATTTTTGAATATAAGAGTTATATTTAGTTTCGTCTAGAGTGCCAAAAAGCCATTTACTGGCTGTTACGATTCCGTCAAATAAGCCTCTTTTATTTTTAATATTATTATTATTTTTATTTTCGAAAGTTACAAAATTATTTAATTTCAATCTTGTAGTATTTAGCAAATATTTTGCGTGTTCGAACAAATTTATTACAATTCCCACATCTTCAAACTTTGTAAAATTTAATGAGAATTCTAACCTATCATAAAAACGTTCTATATTTCGCAATTGAGTTACTAACAATGAAATAAAAAATGTATGTTTTATTTGTATTATGTTTTTCCTATATCTAAGGGTAATTAATAAAGGGGTATTTAATTCTAATATTTCTACATCGCTACTTTTTATTACAACCGGAAGTGGAAGGCTGAGGACCAGGGGTACTATCGTCCACATTTCGATCGTTCTGTAAAGAAAATCGAATAGCATATGGTTTTTTGACCTTTGATTTGTGAATGGTTCGGTGTTTTGTTATTAGTATTTTATTTCCAACTTCTTTGTTTACTGAATGTTTTACGAAACGATATTTTGATTTTTACAAATATTTCTTGTCCTTCAGTATATACCGTTGGATTTTCGCGAGTTTCGTTGCGATTTCCAATGACCTTTTCTTTTTGTTGCACCGTTTTGTCGAAAATATGTTGATAAAGTGTTTTTAGTCAAATTTTTCTATCGTTTATATATTCGTTAATGAGATATTCGTCTGTTAACCCAAATGGGTCAGAAGCTTTTGTATTGCCTAGAATAATGTTGTATGGTCGATGTCCAGTAACGCTATGTATCGAGGAACTGTAACCTATGACACCGAACTGTACAATTTGTTTTATATGCATATTAGGGTGTTGCAGTTTTAAAACTCTACAGTTTTCTAAGAAGGATGAATGAAATCGTTCCACCGGACTGTTACTGTTTGAATTTTGGGGTGTCGTGAAATGGATTCTGATTTTATGTAATTTGCAGAATTCCTGTAGTAATTTGCTTTTAAATTATGTTCCTCTATCGCATACAATTGAATATGGAATTCCGAAGTGTGATACAAAGATACTTAAACATTCAATAATCGTTGCAGAATTTAGGATTGGTTTAATAACATACGCCTGGCCGTATTTTGAGAATGAGTCGAGGATTGTAAGAAATTTAGTTTTCATAATTTGGAAGACATCTATATGAATAGTTTCGAAGGGTTTTGTGGGGGTAACTGTGAGTGAAAATTTAGCAAAGGGAGGGTGTCTGTCGTATTTCGCTTGATTACATATGTCGCAAAGATTTATATACCGTGTGATATCTGAATTTAAGTCTGGCCAATAGTATTTGTTTCTCAAAGCAGTTTGTGTTTCGTTAATTCCGCGGTGGGACGTTTTGGTTTCATGATGATATTTAATTAAATTTTCGCGTTCGTCCACTTCTTGTACATCTGTTACGAATTTGCTTGATATAACTAGATTATAACTATGATTTTTGAAAGTATTTTGTAGAGTCGTTATTAATAATGGTATTAGATCAATGGTGATTGTACTATGAACATGTAGACAGTAAAGTTTTTTTTGGATCGATGTAATTTTTGAAAAGATTAATTATCTGACTACTGATTTCATTGCTGGTGAGATAGGCCGTGATGCGAAGTTAATTTTCGAAATGGTAACATGAAAATGTGTTTTCGCTTGTTTAATTATTATTTATCTGTTGTAGGAATTTGTTAGGTTTTCGGTAAATGGGATTTCTAGAATAGGGTTTTCTGCTGACGAATGAATTGTTTCAATATCGTCATCAGGTAAGTTATTTTGATTATCTAATTCATTTTGTTGGGTAACTATTATTTGATCGTCGTTAATACCTATATGTTGTCGCGCTTGCTCTCTATCTGTGTCTGTCAAGTTTATTGTACTTAATAATTCGTCAAGTTCATAGTTTGCATCGTCTATTGATTCTATTAGATTTACTACGAAGTTTTTTGTTATTTGGTTAATGTCACCTGGTTCCCCTGACATTGATGAGTCGGTATCGTTATCTGAAAGGTTTTGGTTTTGTTCATTATTAAGATTTTGTAAAATATTTTCTATATGAAAATATTCTTAATTATTTTTGTATCCCTAAAAAACTTTAATAGGTTCTGTTAGCGTAATAGTAATTCTTTTATCTGTATTGTTCACTATTTCGATTTTCGCGAAGCCGTTACAAGATAAAGTCAATGTTTCTCCGTATTTCATTTCGGGTAAAATTTCGTATGCATCCACAGAAATTGTATAATGTTCCCTATTTATTTTATATAAAATTGGTATTTTTGTATTTTCATTTTTTAATTAATTTTTTACTAAATGTACTGTAAACTTTAGGTTACTTAATCCGTTAAATTCTAGTAGCCCATCAAAATAATTAGGGAATTTAAATACTATAAAGTTAATATTGAAATTAAATTCTTTAAAAGCAGGAATTTTAGCTCTATGTTCGGATATATATCCCACATTTCTATACTGCAGGGATATATACGTCCCAAGTTTTTTTCTAAAAAACGGCTTGAAGAAAAAATTTAAAATTGATTGAGCATGCTATTTATTGCTATAGTAACTGGTTTTCATCATAAAAACACCTAAAACCCAAATATCCAAAAGTCGTATTGAAAGGGTTAAATCATTATATTTGTTTATTTTACCCCCCCCCCCCACACACCCCAGTAAAATTTATGATACGAAAGTTTAAATATTTTCTGAGGATTAAGAATATCAACTAGAAAAAAAAAAGGTTCACGCATATTTAGCCATGACGAATCACGCCTTAGTAGGATATTTAATATTGGTAGAAAACCAGAGTGCCTTAAACCTCTCAGACAGACTTGATAGACATCTAAGTTAGACATATAAGTAAGTACCCTTTCAGATTATGTAATTTCTCTTTAATAACCAATACAGAGTTAAAGTCTAGTTTCAATAAGTCAGTCTACAAGTAATAATTTAAAAAAAAAATAAATACCCACAGTTTTATTGTAGAAAATATATTCAAAAAACCAGCGAGTATCACAAAAGGCCCTCATGACTACAAATAAGCCTAACAAATTTTATTTAAATCGGCTGAAAGGTTTTTGAGTAATTAATAAAAAACCGATTTTTTTTTTAACTTTGACACTCTGTATCTAGAAAACGAAGCAAGTTAAGACCTATGATTCTATGAAAAAAATTTCTTATTCTTGGCTAGTATGCCCTTAAAATCTTTGCACTCAATGTTGAATCACCCTGTATATTATTTAATTGAATTATGTTCATCAGGTAAAACAACAATTTAACAACTCGATACAAATGGCTATATGAAAAATTATGAATTTTTATCCCACGTTGGGCGCCTACGGGAGACTTGCCGTTTCGGATCAATCGGTGAGAGAGCTGATTAAAATAATACGGATGTGAAACACTTTTTTGTCGTATAAAATCTATCTTTTAATATTATATATTAGTTATTCTTATTAATATTGTTACCCTATGTTGTGGAACTGGTCCTTTGCCACAACCAAGACGAATTATAAAAATTCGTTCTTTAATGACAATTATTTTTCTAAAAATTCGATATTCAAAAACATACAACGACATGATCGATAAAAAAATAGTATATTATGCAACGATCATAAACCATACGAAACTCGCCTTTGGCTCGTTTCGTATCCCGGTTAATGCTCGTGTATTAATAACCATTACATGAGAGTTGCATACGCTATTTTTTCTACACCCGATAAATAATCAAGAACTATAAATATTATATTCATATTGGTATTGAACACAATAACAATAATTACTCGTGTATTTCTATAAAAAATTCTACAAAATTGTAATTAATGGTATTACTTCGGGTATTGGTATTTCCCTAGATTTTTGCGGCAAAATATTTTGTACTGTATTTTCTGCTTTCTCCGATATGTGTGGAGGAGTCTTCTATATCGCTGATATCAGACATTTTAATATTATAATTAACGAAGTTTAGTTATCTACCAAAATTTAATACGTTTTGACAACTAAAACAAATACATAGGAACCTAGGACAAACGTCAAACAGCATGCTTGATTGAAAAATTGTAGGTTTCTATTGATTAAAAATCTGTATCGTAATGAAAAATCTGTATCGTAATGAAAAATCTGTATCGTAATGAAAAATCTGTATCGTAATGAAAAATCTGTATCATAATGGGTATCATTATGAAACGGATTATGGGCATATAAGTGCATTATTATAATACGGGTGTAGAAAAAAATATAAATTATAACTTTTGTCAGCATGACATTTATTTAAATTACACAAATTACACGATAACACACTCTTGGGGTCTAATTAACAGTGCTGTTCCTAAAGTGGCGCTGGGAAACAGTAACAAAGCCTACACAAAACACGAGGCTAATAACCTTAGTATATATACAAAATGTCCAAGTTATAAAATTATAGAAAACGTACAAATAATGTACAATGTCACCCACATGGAGGTAGTAGGGCTACGAGCAGTGTTGCCAGATTATTTTTTAAAAATCAGTATATGTCAGTTCAAAAAATCAGTAGAAATCAGTAGAAAATAATTTTTTTTTAAATAAGCTCAAAACCACATAAAATGACAAAAAAAGTTTTTATTGAAAAATACAACTCAAAATATTTTTTTTAAATATAATAAAGTTTAAAATAGATAAATAAAAAAATGAAATATAAAGAAAAACAGAAAATGAAACAAAAGCTGATGTTAAAAACTACATAATATACAAAAAACTAAAGGTCATCAGTTTCAGAAGAATTAGAGTCAGTTAGTCCTTAGTTTTATACATATTAGCATTGTGTAAAAAATTGTGGTTTCTTTTGAACAATCTGTTGAACAGTTTTTGTCGTTACTTTTCAAAAATTGTTTACTATGAAAATGCCCCACAATACTTGCGGTTGATAATTTATTCCTTTGAGTTGTTTTCATTAAGTTTACTTGGGAAAAAATTCTTTCCACATTCGCTGATGAATGTGGTAATGAAAGTATATTGAAAGCAAAATTAAAGAGTAATGGAAACATCAGTGTCTAATCACCTCTAGTTATTTTATAAACTTTATTCCAAAATTCCACAGCGGTTATATTATTTCGAGACGCCAATTCAATACAAATATCAGTATTATTTACTAAATTTGGAAAATATTTAGCCAGGGCTACACTACTTGATTTTTCATGGATTGCTACAGAGGGGTCTATTAAGTTTAAATTTATTAAAATTGAATTTATTGTTAAAGTCGAAACGTTTGTTTATTTTAACTGCACTTTCTATATAGAAATCTTAACACCTAGTTCTTAATACAAGTGCTGATTCGCGACTTAAATGGACCATGATGTAACGAAGTTACTTTTTTTTATTTATTTAAGAAATATAGGATCCGTCGGAAAACCGAATTATTATTTTTATTTTATTTTTCGTATTCATCATTTAGCTTTAACGTTAAAAATTCGAGTTTTCAAACGTTTACTATATATTGAATCTTCCCATCAAAATTTTTTATAAGTCAGCGGACGATCGCCTGCATTTCCCCACCTCAATCTTCGATTAATAATCGAGTTTGCACGACGAGTGGTGAAAATCACCTGTAAAACAAGCTGCACCGGCCAGATCTCATTATTCTCATTATCTTTCCGCCGACGCTTGAGCTAGTAAGCAGCAATTCTTAGCAGGACCAGCCGCCTCCGATTAAACAAATCCCGTTCTCCGAGTACAGGTAAAAAAAAACTGATTTCTTATCGCGTTGTTTTTGGAAGTAAATAAAAGACACATTCCGATTTATACCTGTTTTATTTTCTATTGAATTTGAAATACCGCAATAATTAATATTAAAGCATTTTGCTCTGTTAAAGGTCTTTATTTTTTTTAGAAAGATTTATTTTCATTTCCCGACTGAATTATTGATTTTTTTTTAAATTTTATTTTCCGATTTTGGATACGATTAAATTATTTAATAAGAAAAATAGATTTAACGATTTAATTGCTGCCAGGTCTAGGTTAACTTTTTTTTTACAGTAGTAGTTGATTCTTTTATTTAAATTTTCTTTCCTTTAAATTAAATACAGGGTGATACTCGTTATTGATTTAATGATTAAAAATAATGTCTGAAAACTAACTAGTGTTTTGTATGCGTGATTGTGTCGCTACACTACTAGTGATTAGACATTATCCGTGGATTTTATTTTTTTTATTTATTTTATTAAACAGGGGTCACGACCGAAAACACATTTTTTTTTTATTTCCGTATAGAAAAGTAAATACTATCTGATACCTAGCTAGTGTTTTGTATGCGTGATTGTGTCGCTACACTGCTAGTGATTAGGTATTATCCGTGATAAAATTTAGTTTAATTTTCCTTTAATTAGTTTTTCGATTAAAGTTTAAAAGAAAAGAAAATATTGTCTGAAAACTAACTAGTGTTTTGTATGCGTGATTGTGTCGCTACACTACTAGTGATTAGACATTATCCGTGGATTTTTTTTTTTATTTTTTTTTAAAGGGGGTCACGACCGAAAACACGTTTATTTGAGTTCCGTACAAAAAAAAAATAAATAGTATCTGATGTCTAGCTAGTGTTTTGTATGCGTGATTGTGTCGTCACACTGCTGGAAATTATATATTATCCGTGGTTACATTTTGTCTTTTACTTTGATTTAATTCCAAAAGGGTGGGATATTAGATGGGAAGCTAAACTAGTTACCTGGTACCGATTAATTTTATTTTTCATAATTGTTAATATTGAATTCTATTTCCGTTTATACTCCCTGTTCATAACTAAATGCTACCATAATCCGATTTAATTCAGAACTCCGTGTCATTTGCTTTTATCTGTATATTTATCTAAATCACGTCTGATTGAGCTCCGACCTGTCAAGCCATCGTCCGCAACCGCTTATTTTTGTTATTTTTTTGTTCAGGGTTATAACGACTCAAGGGGGTGGGCTTTGAAATATTTAAATTTTTATTATTGTTAATAGCTTTCGTAAGCAATAGATGTATTAATTTTTAAAAATTTGGCTTATAATTGTGTCGACCTTTCCCTTTTTCTCTTTCAGCTTCGACAATTCTTTAAACGTAACAATAACGATTAAAGCCCGTTATTGTTACCCTCTTATGTGTATAGTCTTACATCAACGAGACCCCTGGAGTTTTTCCGTCATCTCCACTAGAAGCTACCTGTGTTGTGGAGCAAACCACATTAATAAAACTGGCGCTCGAGTACTTCCGAGTCCTAGGGTGTCACTAGTAAGGGTAATATTTTCTTAGAGGCAAGAAAACATCTTACAATTAAAACTGACATTTTAACCCCCAAATACATTTCCTCTATTGGGAGATAATTTTCAGGATCATTGCAGTTAATTAAATGCAACGATTGATTTTGAATAATTTCTTTCTCAATAAAATGTTCTAATAGGGTTTTGTAAGATGCCTTAACTGCACTGCTTAATCTGTAAATTTCGGGTTGTTTCGATTGCATTTCTTTATTCAAGTTTGTAAAAAGAGGTAAAACAAATTGTAAGAACATTAAATATGGTTTTGTAAGAGGATCTTTCAAACCGCTTAATATATTCTGAGCACCAAGAAGACCTTCAGTTGCAACGGCGTCAGTAAAATATAAATCAAGGGCGATGATCGGTTGTGAATAGATGTGTGCTTATCGTGTACTGCAAATGTGTTAAAAATTATAAGAAAAAGTGAACAGAAAATTACTAAACTTTCAAGAGGATCCCTATTAATGATCGTGAGTAGTATCCTGTTTCATAAATTGCAAAATATTAATAATTAGGTGCATTTTGATACCAATTATTGTTTTTATCATGGTTCCGCCAAAGCAAAAGAAAAGAGAGGATGAACTGCACACGACGATAAAATTAATCCTAACAAGTTTGTGTTCCTCAGAGGATTTCGTAAGTCAACTAAAAAGGCACAGAAAGGACTAAGAAGAAGAGAAGAAAGAAAGGCGTAGAAAAGAAACGGTCGAAATTATAAATGGTTTGCTACAAATTCAGGAAACCTTCAAGCAAAAAGTTGGTCAGCTTATGATTAGAGTAAATATTCTACATTTTAACAAATGATGTAAAACAGCAGTAAAAGAAGTTAAAAACTAATTTAGAACAGCAGCAACAGAATTTAAAAACTAATTTTAAGATAACTTAAAACAACAGGAAAATGCTAAAGTAGAGTTACAAAGGCAAATTTAAACTGAAATTGTTAGGTTAGAAACAAAAATTCGTAGTCAAACTTCGAAAAGCAACATTGAAGCTGAAAACACTACCTCGTCTTCATCTATAACCGAACCAGTTAAACAAAACTATATTAGAAAAATTCTTCAGCTACCCACAATTAGACAACATGGTAAGATAATGGCAGCACCATTTGAAACAAGTATTTTAAAGTCAGCTAAAAGTTTGTCGTCTTAGACACAATGAGAGTCTACAGGAATTCGTTGCCGATATAAAAAGATTGCTAAATCTGACCTATATCCGTAGTCTTGAGAATTCTTTTATATTTTCCATAGTTTTATGGCATTTATATCTGTTACAGGCATTTTTAGTGGCATCTGTATCTGATTTGCATTCCACCATGGAACAAGGTTAAGTTTCTTGGAACATGATGTTTTTCCAATTGATATGTTGGCAGCATTTTCGAAGATCTTAAGTGATACATCTATATTGTCTGATATTTTGCAGCAAATCATCTTCTCTTCAACTATGTTGAGAAATAGATTCCAGTCGGTCTTATTCATGTTCCACTTATTTGGACAGAAAATGTTTTTGTGGTCCTTTTAATATTGGTTAAAGTAATAGGGTGATGGTCACTGTTATTGGCATAATCTAATCTATCTACAAGATTAATCACCAGTCTGTATATTAAACCTAGTAGGTCTGCCGTTATTTAAAATGGAAAGGTTGAGATCATTTGTTACTTCTTTTAAAATTTGATCTTTGCGATTTACACTAGTAAAACCTCACAAAAAATTGTATCCATTAGTCTCCAAGAATAACTCTAGGCTGAGATAATTGCACCAGTAGATCGATTAGCTCTAGTTTTTCAAGATAAATTCCTGGTGAAAGGTATATATTACAAATATAAAGGTTTGATTGATTATGCAATCCGGTAGTTCTAATGGAAAGGGTATTTTTAATGAAAATAGCTACATCCCCACTAGCTTTAACAGGATTGTCACGATTTTAATGATATTATAATGTTTTTATGATTGAATGTTATTAATTTTAAAATTGGTTTCCTGAAGACATAATATTTGATAAATTTATGGGCAGAATAGATTGGAGCATTGGGAGGTTGTTAAAAAAACCGTTAATGTTCCATTGCAGTATGGATGAAAATATAATTGTATGTAACAGTAGATGCGAACTAAAACTTTCACTAATATAGACTTAGAAAAAAAAAAGGAATAAAAAAAAAAAACAGAGTTAGCAGGAGGATTCTTGAAAACAGGCGCTCTCTGCTTCGCAGCTTTCCTGGTTGGATTGGTTTATTTATTTTATTGACATTTTTCCATAACAAGTAGTTTGGTTAGCTGTGAGCTCTCTCAGGCATTTGTTGCTTCACTCATTTTTGATATACATCAGTGACTAAATACTATTACGATACATAAAAAATTCCCTCCCAGTATAATAAACTTGTAAACTCTCCTGAACAATTTGAACTTAAATAGTCTTGTAAATAGCACTCAAAACTTCAACAACAACTCCAAAACTCAACAAGCGTTCGCTTGGCAATAAAAAAGTTGCTCGGAAAGAAAAACGGTAAACATAAAACTCCTTATGAAAACTGGCGACTGGCGACGAAGAATAAATGAGTTGAATGTCGAGCACAGAAACTACTTGGATTTATGCGGACCATTAGAATAGCAGTGTTTCTGTAAATATTCCTGTAAAACTGCAGGCTAGAAGAAGTATGGTTAACAAACGCTCGTTGACATAAGCAAATATTTCTGTGTAGTTGTAAATGACGTAGCAAAGAGAAAGTGTAAAGCGTCGAGGAAATATATTCATCTCACGTAAAGGTTTATTTTATTTAGACAAAAACAGTTGTTTGCTGAAACTTAATATTTTGTCACAATATTTTAGATAAAAATTGGACAAATATGTATAAAAACAGAAACATCAAATTACATATACTGGATTAAGGGTCAGTTTTTTTACCTCTAAGTAAAGTTGAAACAAATTTCTCATTAAGATATATGGCTATTGTTTGCTAATATGTCAAGTACACCTACATGTAACTTTACTCAGAGGTAAAAAGATCGGCCCGTAATATAATATCCAACGTAAACCATTTACTTTATTGAAATTGTATTTAATATTTAAAGGAATACATTCGGACGTAACATATTTTATTTTTAAAAAGTCACGTAGGGTAAGACTTACAATTGAAGAGTGGAAGTAACAAAGGTGACAAGTGCCAAAATTTATATTTTAAGATAATTAAGAAAAATTAATAAAACAACCAAATACATTATTTCTTCTTTATTTGTTCCAAATTTAGCTTAAAAATAACACGGGAAATCAGTTTAGATTAAAAAACCAGATAAGTACATAAAACATATCGAAAAAATTATGAAATATCACAAAAAATTGAAACGTGCCAACACAAAATTATTATTTTGAAAATACTAAAAAAGCATCATATTTACTGTTCTGCTGTTTCCAGCATCATTTTAAGCCACTTTCTTTACTCCTGGTAGTTTTTTTGTAAAAAATGTATAATAGATTTGTTAGATAAAGTATCATACAAAAACGTTTTCCCTTTTTTTAAGACGTTGACCTCGTTCTATGGAATAAAATCTGCAAAGGTTGTCTCGTTTTCACAATTTTCTGTTCTTCGCTGAAATGTTCACCACTATTACTTTTACGAGTTTTTACATTAAAGTCATTCATAATGTTTTAAAAACAAAAAACAACAAGACTGGAACCTTTATTATTGTTACTAACAGTAGAATGGCAAACACAAAACATATGGCGAATGATACTTGTCACATTTCTACGGTGGCTCCATCTCGTATTATGAAGATTGGCACTTATCACTTTTGTCAGTACATAAACAGTGGTACATAGCATTGTTTTATGAGTCTAAATTAAAATCAAACATTTTGGCACTTACCCTCTTTGTTACTTCCACTCTTCAATTCAATGTGAAATTAGAATTTTTTGTTATAATTAATCTTGAGTTCATAAAAATTGTCTAAAACTTAATTATAACGGTCTCTTCATCTTTAATATCTATGATATAACAATGATTTATCAGTTATTTGATCAATAATGATTAAGTTATTAATAAAAATATTGTGATGTTTGTTTATTTTAAAGAAGATATGTCAGAAGACACCTTTTCTTCTAAGGAGGTAATGTCATTTTTGATAGAAGAAACATCAGAAAAAACTTTAGTTTCCATGGAAGAAACTTTATTATTTAAAGAAGAAATGTCAGAAGAAATATTAATTTTTAAAGCAGACATATCGCTTTTCATATCGGAAATTGATGAAATAAAAAACGTTTCCGGATCCAAACCTTCACTTTCCAGTGATTCTTTAAGCCGCTCTGCCAGTTCTGCTTTCTTCCCTGTAGTTTTCAGATCACGATATTCTAATTCGCGACGCAATTCAGCCATTTTTAATTCACACAGTTTTTTTAGCTATTATTGTCCACTATTTATTTACACTATTCCACTTATCGACACCAATGTAATGTTCGTTTATTTTAAACAACAGTTTATTTATTATTAATTTATTTAAACACTTATTTATTTTATAACACTATTATTCTAATTTATATATATTTCGAATGTCTTTAAACTGTTCGCTATTTATCTTCACTGTCCATATAATAACTGATTCTGCATGGTCCTCCACCAATATTCATAAACAAATTTTAAAAATTGGCGAATATGTTACAAAGTTCACCAATACACTAGAATCATTATCTCGTTCTTTCTCGAATAGTCATCGAAAGCACCTCCGCCATAGTCGTCACATATGTTTGGTCTTAAGGGGTTTAATTATGTATAATAATCGAACAAGTTAAGCCTCAAAAGCCTAATAAGACAGAGAGGATTAGAGCATGTCTGAATAATGAAATGGCTCACATAACATTGCCCCCTCCTTAAGAGATAGTTCCTCCTGGTACTGTTACGAAACTAAACTGGAATGTTTGTATCGGCAACTGAATCCTCTTTTACAATTTCCAGTTGCATGGAAGTAACAAGGGACTGTCTTCGCTGTAACCTGGACACTGGGCGAATGGCTGCAGACCAGCATTTGGACTCCGGTATCTTGAAAGAGAACTTTCACCATGTTCCTAATGATCCTCCAATCCAGCTGATCTCCTTCTATCTTCGGCATGGCTAGTTTCTGTACATTGGACTCCCGTACGTGCTCCCTTAGACTAAGTAATGCTTCCCATACATCCTGATAGGTGGATAGATCTCGGAAGGTGTTCTTCGTTATTAAATAGAGAAAAAAAACGCGACCCATCTTGAAGTTTTTTTTATCTTATTTATCTTTAAAATCGGGGTGTTTGAATCTACCCCTAGCCCCTTGGGAGGGGCACATTAAACCATTTACTGGGTTGTCGAAAACAGTATATTTTTGTATAGTTCCAATGTTTTAAACCAATTTATACTATACCAGTTTTTTAACTTTTTGTTTAACATTTTGTTTATTTCTACAGTAGTTGAATACTATTTTGTGTAAAATGGTTGAATGTGCCCCCTCTCCCCTACTTGTTATTGCAGGTTGCACCAAGCTTTAACAAAATTTTGTTAATCTTTAATTTAAGCCAAAATCTTTTTTTAGCCATTTCAAACTTTCGTGCAAAATTTATTTCTACTAAATTGAGTGTTTTTGGAAAATTTCCTCTGTTATTTTGGTAATTTGGCAACTATGCGTACCTATTGTGGCGGCCTAAAATTAAACGCGTCTTTGATGGATTTTATATCGAATCCAGTTTATGAAAATGTTCGGCCATTTTGGTCAAAATCGACGGTAAGTATGTAAATATAAAACGGTTTGTTGAAGTTGATTTTCCAATCCTTCTCATCTGAGCGATGCCCCGAAGAAATTTAAATATTTCTCGCGGGTATATCAGTCTTCTCGACCTTCAGATCGATTTTTATTTATTGCAGGAATCTCATTAATGCGCATACATCAGCCATCAGCCTCTCTGTTCCGGAAATTGCCGATGAACTGAAGCTTACACTAATCTAAGAAATGTTTTAGTTATATGTGAAGTTTCTCAATTTTCTTAGCTAGTAGGTATGCAAATATATGCAGTTTCTTAGGGTTAATTTAATTTAAATTGACTTAGATTCCTAAAAAGGTCAAAGAAGAGGGTTTAACACGCAGACTGCCATGAGGTACGCGTTGTGTACCTCATGCACCGAGAAACAAATATTGTACCACACGTACTAACAAGAGTGGATATGATTGCCATATCGCATGAAGATGAAATTTGAGCACGAGACCCTAGGTTTAATCGTCTGATTGCGATATGGACAATCCACTCGAATTGTACAGTATATTTTTTCTACGACCCACTAACGAAAATCTACACATTTTAAAAATTATTGTAGTTTATTAAGAAAAAAAATTGGGATATTCGGGTAAGAGTACACACTTAAGGAATAAAAATTTATTAGAAAAGTATAAACAAAAAAATGTTACATAAAGAAAGGTCCACACTTTTAATACAAAATGGCACAGTAGAAATCAAAAACAGTTTTTCTAAAAAAAAAAAAAAATATTAACAAAAAAATAGAAATGCGCCCTCTTATCCGCCTAGTCGTACAAGAGTATGATTGAGATGCGGCCAAGAGTACGCAACATTTAAGCAGTACAGAAATCGCATAAAAAGGGTCCATAATCTTCGTAACTGGAACAGTGTACGTGCCACCAATAGTCACACTGTGAACACATGACCCAGTCGTCTCCGTTTTCAGCCACATTGCAATTAGGGCAGTGCACTTCACGGCTTTTCTCCTTTTTCTTTCCTTCCATATTATTTTCTTTGTTCTTATTTTTTGTTGTTTTATTTTCAAAAACCTTTCTTTTGACTCTTACTGTTCCCTTCGAAGTTTATTCTTTTTCCAATAGGGCATTTTTAAATGGAGACTCCGTCATAAGTTCCGATTTCTGAGAGCGTCTTCGTCGTTTCTGTGTTTCAGTAGGTGCTTTAGGCAGTGGATAAATGTTTGATGGTGAGACAATAATTGTTTTAAATGAAGAATATAAGTTAGTTTTACGGGCCGGCAGAACATTGACACTAGTGCTTGTTGAAGGTTCGGCCTCATCAGATAAACAATTGGGTCTAGTGCTTGTTGAGACTTCTGGCTCAGCTGGCAAAACATTGATACTTGTGTTTGTTAAGGCATCCTGCTCAGCCAACAAAATATTGACACTAGTGCTTGTTGACGGTTCTGCCGCATTAGATAAACAATTCTTACTTGTGCTTGTTGAGGCTTCTGGCTCAGCTGGCAAAACATTGACACTAGTGTTTGCAGCTCAGCCAACACAGTATTGATACTAGTGCTTGTTTGTGCTTTTACTTGCTTGTTGTCATTAATTTTATCTTGTAATAACTTTTGCTGAACTAAATGCAGAGAACTATCACTATCGTTCAACATGTCTTCAAGTGACGCTGTCTAAACCCTGTCTGTAACCTCTGAGGGCCTAAAATCATCCTCAGAAAAGATATCATTTGCATATGGAAAAATTCCTGTACTTTTAAATCAATTTCGAGCTATTGAAATAGTCGCCACTCTTTCGTAAGCTTTTCCAAAGATATTTGTCTTTGATTTATAACTTGCCCAGGATTGTTTGTAATCCATTTGTCTGCTTCAACCGGATAGGCGGTTTTCAGCGGTCCAAAGAAGCTTCGATCAAGTGGTTGCAGACGATGGCTTGCATGAGGAGGCAAGGAAAGCAAGATAATATGGTGTTCTCGGCAGTACAGTACTGCCTCCAAAGAACGATGTGACACGTGATTGTCAAGTATCAGTAAAGCGGGGTCTTCCTCTGAGGATTTGACGAAACTTTGAAAATGTCTTAACCAGTTTATAAAAATATCAGACTTCATGAAGCCTGAGTCAGAAATCATCGGCAATGCTCCAACTGGTGCTCCATAATATAGTTCAGGCGTCAATCATTTTTAAGGGAAAATAATGCCCGGCGGTACAAATATCCCAGTCGGGGACATGCAGCAGACAACCGTAACTGTTTGGCCCGTGTCTGCAGAAACAATTTTACCAACTAGTCTTTTCCCTTTTGTTGCAAACACTTTTGGAATCTTATTAGGGACGGTGGAAAGTCCCGACTCATCCATGTTGAATATTCGATGAGGAGGGATTTTTTTTTCAACAAACCCATTTTCAGATTTCTAAAAAGTAGCCCGACTTGTTCTTTATTAAATCCCATAGCTCTTTCAACGCTGCACTTTTCAGGATAGCGCAAAGAAAGTTTTTGCCTTTTACAAAGAGCATAAACCCAGTCTTTCCCAACCATCTTTTTTTCTTTATTGAAACGATGACCAAGTCCGTTGAGGTCAGCATATTGAAATGCCAGACATTGAAGATTCTTGGTTCCTATTCCGTAAAATCTGCAATCGAAGTCTCGACAATGATCCGCCAAGTCTCTTTCCATTTCTTTTGTAAAAACTGGCTTAAACCGTCCAAGGCTGCTCGGTACAGTTCCCTATAAGAAAATATTGTATGCTTGAATTTTCTTTTTTATTTTATTCTTACCGCCTTAAGTCTTTTTCTAAGAGTAGGTTCCTTTGTACCCATAGATATTGCTACTTGTCTTTGGCTTTCTTCATTTGCAATTCTTTCCCTTGCTCTTCTAAGGTTTTCCTTAGTAAATATTAACTTTCGTTCAATCTTCCTTGTATATCTTCCCATTTCGCTACTATAATAAACGCCTAAAAAGTACACGACATTTAAAATACCGCCTAAGAATACGCAAGTTCATGTAAGAGCGCGCGCGCGCTCTTAGCCGTTTATAAAATGCGCAGATATCATAACAAAAAGTTGGCAACGCTGCTCGACTTGTTCTAGGACGCAAACGTTTATCTAACCTATTAAAAATTCTAACCTATAAACTGCTTTTAAGAAACACACTTTCAATATTTAGAATAAAACAACAGCCAACCGATATTTTTATGGAAAAATGTAAAAATAATTATAAGAAATTTGTTAAAAATGAATTCGTACTTGTATTTTTTTGATTCGGCACCGATTACTCCACAAACACAGTAAGCAAGTCACTGACCTGGTCACTATTACACGACGTAATAGTATATTTTTATCTTAAAGCCGCTTTACATTATGAAATATTGATGCAATGCAATGCAATGCAATACCCATGCAAGTCTTTCTTTTTATTTCACAACGTTTTACATTTATGCAATTTTGGTGCAACCAGTGTCACTAGCGCCAGAGTCACCAACATAAAAATATAACGCCAACCATTGGTACCAACATATGGTAATTAATTTGATTACTTTTGTAGTGGGCGGTTGTTGAGAATAGATTTGTTCCCAAAAAAAGAAGATTTTGCTCAATAAAAGGAGAAAGAAGATCTTTGAGGTTATCTGATGTTAATTCCAGTCCACGTGTGTTGATTTGCTTATTATATTTTTATTTTTGTCCACTGTTTACCATTTGTTTGTTTTTAAAGTGTCTTAAGAGCCATGGATGAAGAAAGTACTTTGGCTAAGAAGAAAAAAATTAAAATTATATTGTTAACTGTTGCTATGGCACAAATGGCTAAAAGGCAAAACGAACAATTAAAAAAGAGGCCAAGGCGATGGTGGGTTAAACCTTGGGTTAATCGCCAATTGGGAAATTTAGCTTTAGAAACCCAAATGCTTGAATCTCAAGATTTTAAAACATTTAAAAACTATTTGAGGATGGATGAAACTACCTTTAATAAATTATTAAATGTGATTCAACCTAAAATTCAAAAATCGGACACGAATTTTAGAGAGTGTATTCCTGCAAAAAATATGCTAATTGTAACAATACGATATTTGGCCACAGGAGAATCTTTCAGATCTTTAATGTACAATTTTAGAATATCTGAAAGTTCAATTTCAAATTTTATTCCAGTTGTTTGCAAAACAATTTATGATGAATTAAAAAGCAAATATTTAAAAGTAAGGAAGTACATTTATATCTAATTCAATAAATGTTAAAATTGTTGTTAATTTTTTTCAGGTACCATCTACGGCTACAGAATGGCTAAATATTGCCCAAGATTTTGAAACAATCTGGAATTTACCAAATATCCTTGGTGCAATGGATGGTAAGCACATCCTAATAAAAAGTCAAGGAAACGAAGGGTCTGCATTTTTTAACTATAAGAAGCAACATAGTATAGTTTTACTTGCATAAGTTGATGCAAATTATAATTTTACATATGTAAATATTGGGGTAAATGGAAGAGTTTCGGATGGAGGAGTTTTTAGAGAAAGCGATTTATATCAAGCAATCCAAAAAAATTTGTTAAATTTTCCAAGAGATCAGCCACTTCCTTCCAGAACCCAACCTGTACCATTTGTAATAGCAGCAGATGCTGCATTTCCATTGAGTACCCATATTATAAAACCATATCCATAGAAAAACCTTACAAGAGATGAAAGAATTTTCAATTACCGACTAAGTCGTGTTCGTCGAGTAGTAGAAAACACATTCGGTATATTGGCAAACCGGTTCAGGGTTTTATTGAACATTAGTGCTTTAAAACCCAAGAAAGTTAAAATTGTAACACAAGCTTGTTGTGCTTTACATAACTTTCTAAAAGCCGAATTGCCAACACACACATATAGTGGCATTAATCCTGGAGATTTAGACACGAACTTTCGATTTCTATATGGATTAAGTGCTCAAAGTGGTAACAGACCTAAAAATGTTGCCCTGGCTATTCGTGAAGAATATAAGGAATATGTGAATGATGTTGGAAGTGTACCTTGGCAAGAAGAGATGTGTAAATAATGTTAGGCATATCGATTACCTTGGCAAGATATTTGTAAATAATGTTGAATTGATTTTAAATTATAAGGTACTTTTGTTATATTTAGTTCGTTTTGTATTTTTTTAATGATAAGAGTTTTCAGGTTTAAATAGCTTTATAATGTATATAAAATTTTCTTCAAAAATGTTTTTTTTTTAATGACCAATTAATTGCATAGAACCACATAAATAAAAAATAAAACTTGTTTCAAAAATATATTTAGGTACTGACTACAAAATAATTTTCTACAAATGAACTATAAAATAAAACTTATTTTAAAAACAAACTACAAAATAATTTCCTATGACTAACCTTATAAAATAAAACTATTCTACTAAATAATTATTGTAAATTGTTTTATATTTAAAAATATCACATAAAATATTTTGTTTAAGTTCATCTAATAACTGCTTGTCTAATAATAAGGTTGAAAAAGGTATAAATTCTTGAATGACTTAAAAAGTAGGTATACAACTAACAAAAATAAGGCATGTCATCAAGATTCTAGACAATAAATAAAAAAGAATTGTCTAAAAAAAATTAAATATGTCACTTCTTGAGAAACAGTGATATATCAAAAATATTACAAACTTAGTGTATCTACCTCGTAAAAGTAAGTAAATCATCAACTTTTGCTACTGGCTCTTGATTTACCTCTTCAATTGCTTTTGTGGCTGATAACATGAATTGCCCAAATTTATCTTCTTCAATTTTTTTTTTTTTGGTGGCTGTAAGTTTTCCCTCGAACTATATGGAGTAAAACTATTATACAGATTTGTCCTGGAGGTGGATACATTCACTTCTAATAAATCCTCTACGTTGCCATCAAATATAACATCAGGAGTCTGAGTATCAGTATCTCCCACTGCTAGATCATCCTCTACCTCAGAATCTGCTAGTACTTCTGTCTGAAATGTAAATAATCTAAATTAGTCTCCTGCACATATATTTGGTTACTTGAATTTAACTATATTTATATTTTACCTGTAGATGCACCACTAGTTTCAGATTTTTTAATTTCAATAATTTCGGAATTATATTGCGTCCTTATTCCATGGATTTTTTTTTTGGACCATTGCTTCCGTTACTCCTGTATTAGGATAGGTTTCTTTTAAACCTAGGCAAATATTTCTAATTGCCGCAACTCTTAAATTTCTATTATGATAGTCCTTTGATCGCACATTATATAAACACGGGAAATTTTCATACATTAAAATTAGTGCTGTGGTCAAATCTGGATTCCAGAATTGTTTACTAAAAAAGGAAATAATTTATAAGATATATTATAAACCTACTTCATGAATTAACTTACCTAACAGCTAGTGTAGTTTCAGACATTACTCAACAGATTAACAACAATAAAAAATACGAAATACAAAGAAAAAACACGAAATACAAAATAATACAATGAAACACCAAGCCAAGCTACAAACACAAACAAACGACGACGCCAAACAGAACAGCCCAAAACCCAAAACCAAAGATATCTAAAAACAGTGAAAACACTCACACCACCATAAAATCGGAAAAACCAATACAGCCAACATCACAGCTTTTATTATATTTTTAAAATGATCTGCAACCAAGGTGCACTACCAGCACATTGCAAACTGTGTTTTACAGTTGGTAACACAGATCATGGTTGGTAATTGGTTTATTACTAACTAAAATTACTAAAATGTCTTAAAACTTGCACGAAAAATAGGTCGGGTTCTAATTTATTCGACTTGCACACAACTTGTAACAGCTGATTAAAAATTGCCGAGACGCATGCGCAGTCTTGTCAACATTTCTTGCATTGCATCAAAATTTTATAATGTAAAGCGGCTTTTACTTCAATTAGTACATATTGCCACTGCGTACTCTTGTCAGATGCGTGCTCTTACCAGTCCTTACCCTAATTTAATAGTTATTTATGCAACAAGTGCAAAAAGTAAGTGTGCAGTAAACACTTTTCGCACGAGTTGCATACAATATTTTTCTACCTTCATGCAAAAACCAAAAAATATTTTTTAGAACTGCAGTTGTATTACTCAAATCATAGTAGTCGTGATCGTGTACCTTTGTTTGAGGCATTACGTGTGTGTTCATAATTTGTAATGACATTTTTAATAAAATACATTTTTTCTTTTAATTTATTTATTAAATGATTGAAAATAATATAAAATATGCAATTGTTTTTAAAACGTAACACCGAAAATGAAAATGGACTAAATACTTGGCGTTGATTTGAATATTTATGTTTGTCATGATCATAAAACGCTGTAGTAAAATGACAGATGAGTGCAATAAAATTTTTATTGCACTAGTGCAATAAAGAACCAGTTTTTTCACTAAATATAGTTCAATAAAGTTTTGTTTTTTGCATGAACGTAGAAAAAAATAATTAATAACTTTTACTTTTAACATTTAAAAAAAAAATTATTAAATAAGGGTCCAATTAGGCATTCCAAACTGAATGGCTACCAGTGGGTTTTGACGAGTTATGATATGGAAAAATTATGGCAACCCTGTAGGCCTGGTGATTTGACAAGGTCAATGAAATAGCTAGTTACATAGATTGATTATCCATATTTTTCAAAATAAACATAAGCGTATGCCTTGAAGTAAAAATGTAAGTAATTATTTTTTTTAAAATATCTAAAGGCTAAAAATTGGTTTTAAAACACATTTTTGCTAAACCGATTCAAATTAATAAGTATTTGCCAGGCAATATGGCCGCTCGTAAACGACCAGCTTTGAGCAATCTATATAACTATATACCTGTTAAGCCTGTTAATGACAACATGACAACAGGGTTGCCATATCTAAACTGTCATTACCCACTGGTAGCCATTTGGACAGGTCGTTGGAATGCCTAATACTAGATTTGAACCCGAAACCCCTCATATGACAGTCAAATGTGTCAGTCTTGACTCTATCGACACACAACGTTTTAGTTTTAATAATCGTAATTAAATAATTTCATATATTATTAAAATTTATGATTTATTTGTAAATATAGACGAAATAATAGTATAGAGTTATGACCATTACCGCAAGTTGAATACTATACTTTATCTACGACTATAACAATAAATACTAAGATACAAGTATCGAGAAAGAATTATATAATTGACTAGATGATAAAAACGTTTGAATCTTTGTAAAAGCTATTACCTCTATCGCCAGATATTTCTCATAAGGAGCTTTATTTATGAAATTATTAACTTGTTCTTGCGTAAATGTTTTTGAATAATTTTCTGTATTAATTCCATTATTAATGTTGAGTGTGCTTCTTAGCAAGGAGTAGAAAGTCCACAGAGACGATGCTTTATATTTATTGCTAAGTTCATTACAATATACCAAAGGTACATTTTCTGTAAACGAGTTACACCAATCTTGAAAATTTTAGTACACACCTTTATACTTGTTTTTTGATTTTTCTGGTAATAAATTCTGTATTACATTATTAGCTATCTCTCTTATTTCTAGAAGTGTACATAATAACTCATATTCACTATCTAAATTCATCTTTTTTTGCACTATTATTAAAAATTGATTTGAAAACGTCAAAAATTATCTTGTTAAAATTTCAAATGACATTACTCCCCTCAATGTAATAATTGACTGTTCCGCCTACTGAGAGGAGTTGACAATTTAATAATTTTAAAATCTTTTAATTATTATTCATTCCTTTCCAGTTGTTAAAAGATCTTTCTAACATTTTACGCGAATGGAATGTATATCGACTTTTAAATTTCCAAGAATTTACTGCGCACACTATTTACATATACCGAATTATCCTAGGAGCCCAGCGTGAGTTATAATAACTCACTATTAAAACTCACGTTATTTGTTTATTGATACTAATAATTACCCAAAAGCAGTTGAATAATTAATATATAAATTAATAGGAGTAGATAAAAATATTAACACTATTATTTATCTGTTCCACACATCTTATTGTATATTTAATTTTAAATACTAAAATATATACTGACAAATAGTTTAAGAGAATGGTCACTTAAAATAAACAAAATAATAGCAAAATATGAACTGTGATAGGTGGATTTCATATTTGTGTTGTGTTATTACTAGCTGAACGAATACATTTCATTTCCATTCTACCTAGTGAGAACACAGCAAAAAATGAAATACACAAGGAAATAATCATTAACTGTTAGCCAACTTTTACTTGCCGCTAATAAAAAGTTGTATACTATACTATAGGATGGGTAAAATATTTACTCTAGGTGGGTAAAACGAGATTTCTGAAATTATTCACTTGTGGTTAGTAAACAGTTTAATTAGTTTTTAGCCGACCTACTCGTAGTGAACTATTTACTTACTCTCAGTGAACTATTTACTTACAGGTGGAAAAAGAAAAAAAGCAAAAGTCCGTTATATTTCACAAAAAATATTTGTATTTAAACGGCGACCGGTTTCGAAATCTGTTCACTTCGTCATCAGGCATACCATAATCTCTTATCCACTAGGGATAAACTACTGAATTACAATCTTGAAGGAATCGAAACCAAATGGGCATTTATTAGTTTTTAAACAAAGCATTGGTATTTGTTAAGGGTTAAAAACATATTAAAATTAAAACGTCACATAATAAAATATTGTTACGCAGCACCCTGCAGCGTGCTGAGGTCGTTATAAGTAAAGGTATAAGTAAATGAAGAAGATAGAATAGTCCAGAAATGTCTCGAAATGTCATTCTTTGTCAAAGAAAAATCCGGATTATACGAGAAGGTTCTAGAAGGTGGAGGTAAGCTATATAGAAGATTGGTGTAAGAAATGTGATCTATGCAATGGCAGAGAAGGGCCAAAGTCGAGGTAAAATGTCACAGTATCTTTCCGGAGAGCCATTCAAACGAATCGCCACAGATATCGTCGCACACTGGGGCAACAAGCCCTCAAATTTGGCTATAAATAAAAAAATTAAATAGCATATACACTCTACCTCATATTTTTTTCTGATATATTACTGTCCACTACATAATAAAACGAACAAGTGCGGTCTTCTGTCTCACGCGTTTCATCACCACCTTCAGTCGAATTTACTTGTCTGAGGCGAGTATATATTCACTGTTATTTCGTAGTTTTTAACTTGTGCTGTGTTTAGGCTGTATTTTGATTTTTTTTTTTAAATTTTCGCCATGGAGCCTTTAAGTTCAGCTATGTATTATTATTTTAATAAGTAAAAAGTTGTAGAAAAATAATCGTAATCTTATAATATTGGGGTTAAGTAAAATTAAGGTTAAAAGTTAAAATTTTAAAATATTCTTAAATACATGAAGGCTATTTGTTGTGTTCCAAAGCAGTCCAAGCTTTAAGTTTCGACTTTTCATAATGAATATTGTTTGTACTTTTCGAAATCGTTTAGTTTGTGTGTACTTATTTGCACTTTTCTTTACTATTTGGGTTTTTTCAAAGTATATAAATATATGACGAATTCTGTTTTTTTAATATATTTCGTTTATTAATAAATCGATTTTATTGTCTTTAAGCTCATTTTATATACTCCCAGCAGACATAACAAAATGCCAGAAATGTAAAATTTAAGATGGCCGACCTAATTGAAGAAAAAAAACGAGCCTAAAAGTAACCCATTTTTAGATCGTTTTGCGTAATAATTATAAATTAAATATAAAATCTAATAACAAAAGTTAAATATCCAACCTATTTTCTTTATCTTAAGACCTCTCCGAGTATGATTGGTCCATTCAATCGTAAGATATAGACTCAAAGTTGTCTGGTTTTTATGTTTTCATAGAAGCTTATAATAACACATCATTATGCTTTGCAACGCTGCTATTTTAGTTTCTGACCGATTTGGACTTAATGGGTCTGATTTGGAAGGTATGTAAATATACTTTCCGACCAGTGTTGCCATTTTAGTACAATTGTACTAGATCTAGTACATTCTCTGAGAATCTGGTACTCTAGTACACTCGAAACAATATCTAGTACTTTTTTAGCGTATGTTTCCATTTGAAGTGTAAAATATATTGGTCAAAAATTGCAAGAGAAATTAAAAAGTTGTTAAAAATTACTTCAGAGATAAAATAGTAGACATTTCTCGAAAGATAAAACATTGTTTAAAAATAGCACGAGAGATCAAATATTGTTCAAAAATAGCTTGAGAGGTAAAAAAGGGTATTAAAAATTGGTCGAAGTATAAAATAGTATTAGAAATTGCTTGAGGGGTAAAATATTGTTCAAAAATTGCTCTAGGGATAAAAATAGTGTTAGAAATTTAATGAGAGATAGATAAAAATATTTAATAATTTATCGAGAGATTAAATAGTATTATAAATTGTTAAAATCGTGTTCAAAAATTGTTCGAGGTAAAGTAGTATTACAAAATGTTAAACCCTTGTACAACTATTACTCGAGGGATAAAATACTATTGAAAAATTTGTTAAGAAATAAAATATTGTTCAAAATTAACTCAAGAGATACCTACTATTAGAACTCTAGAGATTCAACATTGTTTAAAAATTTCTCGAACGATAAAATATTATTAAAAAATGCTCGAGAGATAAAATGTTGTACAAACATTGCTCGAGATATAAAACATTGTTAAAAATTTATTGAGAGTTAAAATATTTTTATAAATTTGTCGAGAGTTAAAATATTGTTTAGATATAGCTCAAGAGATAAAAAAAGGTTTAAAAATTGTTCGAGAGATAAAATAGTATCATAAGTTATTAAAATCTAATTCAAAAATTACTCAAAAATTAAAAAATACTGTTAAACATTTCTCGAGAGATAAAACATTGTTTAAAAATTGTTAGAAAGATAAAAAATGTTAATAAAAATTGCTCGAGAGATCAAATAGTGTTAGATATTAATTAAATTTTGCTCAAAAATTGCACGAGAGATCAAATATTGTTCAAAAATAGCTTAAAAGGTAAAAACTGTTAAAAATTGCTCGAGTGATTAAATAGTGTTAAAAATTGTACAAACATTGCTCAAGGGATAAAAAAAAGTTGTCAAAATTTGCTCGAGAGATAGAATACTGTTGGAAATTTATCAAGAGAAAAAATATTTTGTAAAAATAGCTCAAAAGATAAAAAAAGGTTTTTTAAAAACTGTTCGAGAAATAAAATAATATCAAAAAGTATTAAAATCTTTTTTAAAAATTGCTCGAGAGACAAAATAGTGTTAGAAATTGTTAACATTTTGCCCATAAATTGCACGAGACATCAAATATTGTTCAAAAATAGCTTGAAAGATAAAAAAAAAGTTAAAAATTGCTCGAGTGATTAAATAGTGTTAAAAATTTTACAAAAAATGTACAAACATTTCTCGAGCCTCGAGGGATAAAAAGAGTTGTTAAAAATTGCTCGATATATAGAATAAATACTGTTAGAAATTTATCGAGAGATAAAATATTGTTTCGAAATAGCTCAAGATATAAAAAAGATTTAAAAACTGTTCGAGAGATAAAAGAGTATCAAAAGATATTAAAATCTTATTCAAAAACTGCTCGAGAGATAAAATAGTGTCAGAAATTTATCGAGAGATAAAATATTGTTTAAAATTGTTGTGTTTGTGTTATCTATAAATCTTTTTTTTTGCTTTTTAATGACCATACTTCATAATTAGAAAAATCTGGTAATTTTATAGAATCTAGTACATTTTTATGAAATCTGGTACATTTTTTAGATAAATCTGGTACATTACAAAAATATATTCTGGCAACACTGTTTCCGACCATTAAATTAAAATGGCGGAAATGTTAAATTCCAGGATGGCAAACCTAATTGAAATATGAGTTGATTTAGAGCTAGTTTATTTTTGGTAGATCTGGGAGCATAGTTAGTTATCTATAACGTGAGCCTAAAATCGGTTTATTATTTGAAAAATGAAAATAAAAACAAAATACAGTTTTTTATAGCCCATCCGGTATAAATAAAACATAACAGTGTTTCGCACATAACAATTTAATTTATTTTTTAATTTATTTCAGGAACTATGTTTTTATCGAGAAAGAACCTTCTTAATATCATGAGAAGTCCTGGAAAGAATGAAATTAATAAAATTTGCTCACAACACCGCTAGATACTTTGTTGAGAAGTATCCACGGTCAATATGCCTCCGACATTGCACAAATACTTTATACGTGGGCCTGAAATAATATCTTCTGCTTTGTTGCCTATAGACCAATTAACAGAGAAAACTAATGAGGACGTCTTTAATTCGTTTTTACTTAGTTTCGACCTTGTAATCACGAGCAAACGAAAATTAAAAAGAAAGAACCAGCAGCACTTTCCTAAAGAAGCTGTAGATTTGTTTAAATCTGGACTCGTCCAGCTTCATAGCCATGGTATATTCATGACACTGATGATGACCGTGGAGACGATGAAGAAAATGTCTTATCACATTCTAAAGAGGATGAAATTTGATTTCAATTATCATAGCTTTTCTAAATGAAATTATTACAATATTACATTTTCATTATCTGTATCTTTAACGTGTGGAGGGTGGATTACCCCCACGGCACTTAGGCCTCATTAGGCCCATGGCATTTTTATTATATTATATGTTAGTATTACAAAAGAAAATACATAGAGGGCTTATAAAGTGTTGATTTGCTAAAAAAAAAAAAAATAAAAAGATATTAAGAATAGAATATACATTTTTAATATATTATATTCTTAATAACTTTCTATTTATTTTTAGCAAAAAAACACTTTATAAGCCCTCTATGTATTTTCATTTGTAATACTAACACCTCTACAAAGTAATATTTAACTTACAAATTCATAAAGAGAGTTTGTGATTTATTGCCCCAGTGGCGTCAGTAGTATAGTGATCAGTATCCCACCGCTGTCACCAATGTAACACAGGTTTTTGGTATCACAATTTATTTCAATTCAACTTTTACAAAAACTCAATTCAACTTTTACAATAACTATAACTCTGACGTCAGGTCGTCGACTTATATAGCTTGCCTCAACCTTCTAGAACCTTCTCGAACAATTCGGATTTTTTCTTGACATTTCTGGACTATTCTATCTTCTTCGTTTACTCGTACCTTTACTTATGACGATCTCAGCACGCTACAGGGTGCCTACATAAAAAAGTCAAAGCCTTCATATCAAATCAATCTGTTTCAATAAAAAATTCTTGTGAGATATAATGGACTTGTTTTCTTTCTTTTTCCATCTTTTATCCATAAACTCACACATGGCTGCCCCAAGTTTGTATTTACTTACTTTTAGTAAACTATTTACTAACAGTTACTGATTTTAGTGATGTGGGTATTAATTGTGTATCTTACTGGTAAATAAGAAATTTTAATCAATTTATATAAAACTAATTTAATTCTTCGTTTATATTACTTTATAAATTAGTAACAGACATAAATTATTTTAAAATTAGTTATTTAGATATATTAATAACTTTTAGAATTTATAGATTTTCGTTAGTGGGTAATAAAAAAAATATACTGTATAATTCGAGTGAATTGTTTATATCGCCCTCTACTATATTCATACAATGAAATAAAAAAGAATATACAAGAAGAACGTAACATTTTAAAATTCCAGTTAAAAATATTATTTTAATTTTATGACATCCTGTATAAAATAGTATTCGATTAATTTAAATTCAATTATCGCCGCACGCAATATTCCTAAGAAAGCAAAATTTCGTGAAGTGGGAGTACAGTAAAGCAAACGATTTCCCCATTAGATTTTGAAATTTTATTTATCGATAATATCTCCTAGTATCTGCTAGTGTTTGGCGAGTAAAAAAAAAGTATAATGTCGTAAAAATATCTCGGCAGAAATAATATTTCAACCTGTTGTCAGTTATAAGTTTAGTATTTTGAAAGTCAAGTAAAATTTTTTTAAATATTTTTTTATAATTCATTTTCGTTGCTGGAATTGCACAGTGTTTATAGTAATTAGTTTTTATTGTATCTTGATTTAATTTTTAAAAAGCAGATGTTTCAAATTCAATTTATATCTCATACAAGAGCCACGTGAAAAAACAAAATTTATTTTTTGTTTAGAAAATGAATAAGAGCAGCTAAAAGTTAAAAGTTAAAAGTTAGAACTAGAACAGAAAGAACGAAATATGGTGTTCGTGCAGGTCCGTGAAGTTAGCACCGCCAAATCCGAATTTTTATGAAAATAAATTGCCATTCGTTTGTCCACCCTTCAAAAAAAAGTTATAGCAAATTAAAAAATTTGAGCCAAATTTCACAGCACCGCCATAAAAGCTTTTTGATAATTTCAAAGTGCTATTCGATTGTCCACGATTAGTCCACGTTTGTCCGATCAAAATTTTTTTAGTCCGACCCCCAAAACCGAGATATTTACAAAAATAAAAAATAATACAGGTGGTCTTTGGGGACAACCTTAATACATTTCATACAAATTAGACACGACAATCGTTTGTCCACACTTTATTTTCGTTTGTCCAGGCCCAATTTTTATTTGACCACCCTTCAAAAACAAATTATAGCATATTTAAAAATTTAAGTCAAAATTTACAGCACCGCCAAAAAAACTTTTTGATAATTTCAATGTGGCATTCGATTGTCCACGATTTGTCCACGTTTATCCAACCAAAATTTTCGTTTGTCCACCCCCCAAAACCAGGATATTTAAAAAATAAAAGAAATAATGCAGGTGATCTTTGGGGACAACCTTAATTCATTTCATACGAATTAGACATGACAATCGTTTGTCCACACATTATTTTCGTTTATCCAGGCCCAATTTTTGTTCGTCCACCCTTCAAAAAAAATTTTTTTTAGCAAATTTATAAAGTTGAGCCATATTTCACAGCACCGCCATAAAAACTTTTTGATAATTTCAAATCGGCATTCGATTGTCCACGTTTAGTCTACGTTTGCCCAACCAAAATTTTCGTTTGTCCACCTCCCAAAGCCCAGATATTTTAAAAATAAAAAAAATATGCAGGTGGTCTTTGGGGACAACCTTCATACATTTCTTACGAATTAGATACGACAATCGTTTGACCACACATTATTTTCGTTTGTCCAGACCCAATTTTGGTTTGTCCACCCTTGAAAAAAAATTATAGCATATTTAAAAATTTGAGCAAAATTTCACAGCACCGCCATAAATGCTTTTTAATAATTTCAAAGTGGCATTCGATTGTCCACGATTAGTCCACGTTTGACCAACCAAAATTTTCGTTTGTCCACCCCCCAAAACCGGGATATTTAAAAAATAAAATATAATGCAGGTCTTTAGGGACAACATTAATATATTTCATACGGATTAAATACGGCAATCATTTGTCTACACATTAGTTTCATTTGTCCAGTCCTTATTTGTTTTTCTTCTTCCAACAAAAATAAGTTATTAACAATTAAAAACTTAAACCATAAAAAAATATTATTATAAGTACTTTAAATGGCAATTTATTAAAACTAAATATTGCAATCGTTTGTCCACACAATATTTTTGTTTGTCCAGGCCCAATTTCCGTTTGTCCACCCTTCAAAAAAAAGTTATAGCAAATTTACAAAATTGAGCCAAATTTCACAGCACCGCCACAAAAACTTTTTGATAATTTTAAAGTAGTATTCAATTGTCCACGCTTTGTCCAACCAAAATTTTTGTTTGTCCATCCCGCAAAACCGAGATATTTAAAAAATAAAAGAAAATGGAGATAGTCTTTAGGGATAACCCTAATAGATTTCATATAAATTAAATACGAGAATCGTTTGACCACACATTATTTTCGTTTGTCCATCCAACAGAAATAAGTTATGAACAAATTAAAAATTCGAAATATGAATTATTATTATATGTACTGCTAAAGGTAATTTATTAAAGTGACTATTTCAATCATTTGTCCATACATTATTTTCGTTTGTCACCTCAATAAAAAAAAGTTATGACAAATTTCAGATCAGCATTTTATCCAAATTGAATATTTACATGGGTCACTATCCTCACAAGTGCAGCAGGTAGTTTATTTCTATTATATACATCTCCGGTGTCGTAAATTATAATATACTTAAATATTATTTTATAATTTATCAGTTTCTAAGTTTATGGTATATTATTCATCACAAAAATTAATTGTCTTTAACAGCTTATATCAGAAATTGTTTATATTTTGGGTTATTTGCTTGTCAATAACTAAGTAAGTTATTTTAGACGGACAAATGAAAATAATTTTTTTGCAAACGATTGTAGTAGTTTCTGTTAATAAAAATACTTTTATAATTGTTCCTGCTTTGAGCCTTTTATTTATTGATAACTTTATTTCTGTTGCATGAAAAAAAGAAAATGAGGCTCGGACAAATGAAAGTAATGTGTAAACAAACGATTGCAATGGTAAATTTCATTAAATTGCCATTAAAAGTACTTACATTAATAATTATTCATACTTTGATTTTTTATTTGTTAATAACTTGTTTCTGGACAAACAAAAATAAGGCCTGGAAAAACGAAAATAATGTGTGAAAAATCGAATGCCACTTTGACATTATCAAAAATTTTTTATGGCGGTACTATGTAATTTGGCTTAAATTTTTAAAATTGCTATAATTTTTTTTAAAGGGTGGACCAACGATAATTTGGTCTGGACAAACGAAAATATTGTGCAGACAAACGTTTGCAATGGTTAGTTTTAATAAACTGCCATTAGAAATACTTATATAAATAATTGTTTACAGTTTGATTTTGTTAATAACTTATTTCTTTTGGATGGAAAAACGAAATTAAGGCCTAGACAAACAAAAATGTGTGGACAAACGATTGTCGTGTCTAATTCGTATGAAATATAATAAGGTTGTCCCCAAAGACCACCTGTAATATTTATTTATTATTATCACTGTGATGTTTTGGGGATGTTAACCCCATTACTTAAGGGTTACAATAATAAGCCGGTATACCACTTAACCAAAACACATTTATTCATTCTTAAACCTAGAAATACAATGCTGATTTTCGCTCGCTAGATACTTCCACCACCACCTATCGGCATTACAAGAAATCTGCCAGTGGCGTATCTAGCGAACTTATACATACACTACAGTAAATATCTCGGTTTTGGGGGGTGGATAAACGAAAATTTTAGTTGGACAAACGTGGTATAATCGTGGACAATCGAATGCCACTTTGAAATTATCAAAAAGCTTTTATGGCGGTGCTGTGAAATTTGGCTCAAATTTTAAAATTTGCTATAACTTTTTTTTGAAGGGTGGTCAAACGAAAATTTTTGTTAAACAATCGTGGACAAACGAATGGCAATTTATTTTTATAATAATTCGGATTTGGCGGTGCTAACTTCACAGACCTTGTTCGTGCTCGAGTAGCAGAATGAATTCTAGAAAATAAGAGATTTGGTGTTCGTTCCCAAGTAGCAAAGTTATGGAAAATACGAGATTTGGTGTTCGTTCTCGAGTAGCAGAATTATAGTTCCACTACATCCTAAGTAAGTTGCCACCCAAAACCAAATAGTGGTAACTAAATAGTGGATAATTTTATTATTAGAGATATAAAAGTTAATTTACCAGCTTAAATTTAATATTTACTTGTTCCTGAACATTTTTACTTTTTACTGAATAAACTAATTCATTTTTATAAATATATATGTTGAATCTTATGTTTTTTAAAGGTTACAACAATTCTCTTTTGCCTAAATTTTATATAGGTTTTAATTAATTTCCTTTTTTTTTATAATTCTCACTAGCTTTCTAAACAGAAAAAAGCGACTAATTGGCGCCTCACTCGCCCAGAAAACTATTATTCCCAAAGGTGTCTGTTAGAAAATCCGAATTCACGACTGAGAAAACTACATGGTCAATGTGCTCATTTCTTTTTAATTTAATTAAAGGTAAGTAATGTTTGGTGTTAAATTTCTATGAGCCAGTCAAAATTTCTTATAAGTGTTTTGAAATTAACATTTTATTGCAAAGTAACGCCGACATATTACAACATATGAAATACTGAAGTTATAGAAACGAAAAGTTTTATTCAAATAATGCAAACTGAGATTATAAATAATGACAACTATCATGGTAAATAATTTTTATGTAAATTAAAATTCATACACTGGGGCTTCTTACAGAGCAAGACCAAGACCTACAGTTAGCACAGTAATGTCACATTTTTTATTTATATGGTGGTAGTCAACGTGTTGAAGGATAATTATAAAAACTCACCGCTCAGCAATGATATTGGCGTTCTTATACATACCTGCAACAAAAAAAATATTTAAAGTCGGTTAAAAATTCACAGGCTTTCTGACCAAAAATAGTCAAAAAGGACCCCGCACTTTTTACATTGATTTTGGGTACTGGTAGAATTTGTTCAAATTTTAGTATGTTATTTTTCAGATCATTAGGGGCAACTTTCTCATGGACCTCAAGTAGGCAGCTCTACAGGGTGAGTTGTTAGAACGATTCAAAAGTAAGGAGTGCAGAATTAATATTTTCAAATATATCGCCACCACTCTTTAGTATTTCTTGTCTTTTTTATGAAACTTATGTCATGTGTTACCCTTGTATAGTTTGTCTAAAGTCAGTTGGAACAGTATAAAAACAACTGGTAAAAAAATTATTTCAATTTAGCCGCATAACATAGGCGTAGGAATATTTTTTAGATTAGGTATGTAAAATAATGTTTTAATGATTTTAAAATAGAAGTATTGAATCGATTTGCATCGTTTCGTAGAGGACAAAGAGAGAAAGGATGAGTATTCTAGGAGAGACGGGTGCGGAAGACAGGTTTGATTTTCGCGTCTCAGTTCTTGATTCGTCTTATTATACACTGCGTTATAAATTAACCTTTCGTTCACTGATTTTCTTGATCTTCTCGCTGTTATTCTCATTTCGCACATTGGCTTATAACATCGTTTTATATCACTTTTTTTGGAGCATGTGAGAACGCTAAGTTTAATTTAGTTCATTACAGGTGAAGTAAACCTGTAGATTTAATCTTGCCAGGTCTGTATATAAAGAGGCTAATTTTCTGACCATAGTAGAATTTTTTAAAATCACACAAAATTTCTTTTAATATTATCGGCCAATTAAAGTTTTTATTTACTTCATGGTTATTTTTAAAAACTAATTTAATTTTTACTATAACATCACTGGTAATTTTTAATTTTGCAAAAACTCTTCTTTTTATTTGCCTACCTACTAATTTTGTTAAACAAATTATTATTGTTACTTCAATTCACCTACACCATGGTTCGTATATAAAACTGATTGTCCCTCAATGTTTTTAAAAATAATTGTGACTGTAGCAGAATTTTACCGAAACATTGGTAGTTCTATACAAATTCACCGATTAAACCAGAAAAATTTATTGTATTTGAATAATATTTAGACATATAACATTTCATTCAGCAAATTGACAAGTATAAATAAAACTACTTATGACAAGGAATATAGGTATTTACACACCAAAAACAAAAAAAAAATAAACAGAAACTGGAACTAGTCAAACTAATTTCAAAAATAAATGAATAAAAATAAAGCTACAAAAAATATAGCCCTAGTCGTCATCAGAGAATTCATCGTCGGACTAACTATTGAGGTCAATTATAACTGACTGTACAGGTGGCAGAAGAACATATTCTTGTTCTTTAGAAACTACATGTGATATACTGTTTTTCCAAATATCACTGTGTTCATCATTAAAAACCAACTATATACGTTGAACAACTTGTTTGCTTAAATTCGGGGATTGATTTATCTTTCGTAATTACTTTTAATGTATGCCCATATTAATTCTATCGGATTAAATATGCAATAATAGGGAGGTAGGCGAAGCAGAGTATGATCGTGCGTCTTACAAAGTTCATCTATATAATATTCCTTTTCAAAATTCTGTTTTTCTATAATCTCTAGTAAAACTTTGATTGTCGGATTTTTTCGAGGAACGGCTAAGTTTTTCTCTTTTATAAATTCCAAAATATTACTTTTTTTAGTTCTTCGGTTAGGAATTGTTCTAGTTTGACGCGAATGATAAGAGGCATTGTCCATGACGATAACGGTTTCCTTAGGAATATTAGGTAATAGCTGTTCTTTAAACCATTTTTCAAATAATTACGCCGTCATATCCTTATGATAATCAGCATAGTACTTTTTAATTTGTTTAGCTGATAATAACAAAGCATTAGGGACAAAACTATTTATACTTCCTGCGTGCAAAATAACTATTCTTTTTCCTCTAGAGGAAGGCGTTTGCAAACAACAATTTTTGGAGTCATCAAACCATCCATAATTAACGACATCATGACTATCAAACCACGTTTCATCCAGGTATACGATATATCGATTACTATCACGAAAATTTTTAATTTTGCGCAAATAATCCTGACGAAGCCTAACAATTCGTTGTGATTCCATTATCACTATTTGTTTGTCCAATTTCTTATGTAGAAATAATTCTACTAACTCTGATTTGAATGAATGTCTGAGAAGACATATTCTAATTGAAAAACCCTATCTGATTTTGATACACAGTACAGATGTCAACTTATCACTTCTAAATATAATTCTATTTTTGAGGATTTAGTAGGTTAATTTTAGTTAAATTAAAACATAAAACAAAAACTTTTACAGTTTTTTGATATTTAATCCTTACCAATTATTGTTTATCTATTCCATACCATTATATACTTTTATCTTGGATACAAAATATTTTTTAAGCCCAAATTTTTTTTAATTTATTAATCAGATTAATTATAAAAGGATTCTATAAGATAAAAGGTTGGCGAGTGTTAGATTAAATAACAGCTAAATTATCATGATAGGATTAACACATTTTTATCTTTGCAATTTCAGACTACAATTTCTGCCTTTGTTTATCCATATCGGATGCATCTGAGATGTTGTGAACCTTTGATCACGTGATTCAAGTTACGTAAATTAGTTGGAGCAGATACGTCCGATGTTGATAAATAAACGTTCGAGAGATAAAAAATCGGATGTGAATATTCAAACGTAGCAATTCTCTTTTACATTGTATATTTTCTTCTTCTTTTTTGGGCTGTCATTAAGAGCAATTTCAAAAGTTTATTATTAGAATTTTTTTATAGTAAGTAGTTTATTTTTGTTAGGAAACTTTCTACGTGGCGTGCCTTCGCTTTTTGCAATATATTTGAGATTTGAGAATAATGTGAAGCACACTTTATTTATAAAATAAAATTCAAGAGAATTCCATTACTAGATATTACTGAAAATGTAAGACTGATTCAAGAACTACATGCATGTGTGCTCATATTTCAAGTGTTTTGTGGTACCTGAAATACGCACGATTCGAAAATTATATAAAGTACCCTTTAAGTGTTTTATTAAAGACTATTTTAGATGTTGTTGAAAGATGATTTTAAAGGTGTGTAAATAGGTAATGTATTTAATAAAACAGGTTTTTAAAAATGTAGTTTCTTTTATATGGATTTATAATTTAGTGGAAGTCTAAAAATCTATGTAAAGAAAGTGTAATATTTTTATATTAATATTATTTGTCTTTCTGTCACACCCTGTATTATTAATTAATATTATCTAGTATTTAATGTAACAAATAAGTGATCAGAAGTCATATTATAATTATGATAATACATGAAAATGCACCTTATTTCTGTAATTAATATTTCTATTTTTTAAACACTCTGTATGATTTATTTTAAAATGTGCAAACTTGATGTCCATAAGAAAGTTGTCCATTATGACGTGATGAGTAACATACTGAAATTTTAACAAATTCTGTCAGTACCCAAAATCAATGTAAAAAGTGCGGGGTCCTTTAGAAGTAGGCTATTCTATTAGGCATTCCAAACAAAATGGTTGCCAAAAACTATACGAAGTTAATTTAATTATAAGTATTAAAGCAACAAAAATAAAAGAATAGGTGGTCCCGTGGTCAGCGTTTTTGCTTTCCACACGGAAGACTTTAGTTCGAGTCTCGGATGGGAAAAAATGAAATAAACATTTTTCTTTTTTTTGTTCATTTTGTTTTAAAAATTATTAAAAATTATAAATTATTTTAAAATTAGTTATTTTGTCTTAATAACCTAAAATATTTTTTTTATTTGTAAATTTTCGTTAGTGGGTCGTAGAAAAAATACTCTGTATAATTCGAGTGGATTGTTCACATTGCACCCAGACGATTGAGCACTCCGTTTATGACGCCGTGCTCAAATTTCATCTTCGTGCGATATGGCCATCATATCCACTCTTGTTGCACAAACTACTATTACATGTCTCATTCCAAAGTAATAAATGATACCTGCTAAGTTTGTTTATTTTTAACAATTTATAATATTAAAATTTCCAAAAATGTTATTTTTTCCAGTGGCGTTAGTGCGATTCTAAATATTAACTTTTATCAAATACTCCTCATTGATAAATCTACTTTCTGAAAATAAACATAAATTTCGAACTATAGATCATCAAAATGGCCATTTAAATAAACGCATTTTTTTTAATTTTTATGATAGATTTCAGGAACCTTCTTTTGGATATTAGACGAAAAATGTGGCTGCTGCTAGATGGTGCTCCCTCCCATTTTTCGCATAATGTCAGGACATAGTTAAACCCAACATTTCCTGAAAAATGGATGAAAATAAAACGACATACTAATTGTAACGTGTAGAGGACCCCCTTACTTAACAGACCTTAGGCCTCACTAGGCCCTTTATGCATCCTGCTAAAATGGAAAGCACTTCCTAGCTCGTGAGCCAGCCTACAGATTTAATATGGTTGACAAGAGGTACTTCTCTTGTTAACCGATATTCGCCTAACACAAATTTTCTAATAATGTAAAGCGTAAATTCTGATAGCCCCTTGACAATGATCAGTCAGAATGCCTGTGACCTTAAAAGCTCCATGGCAAATCTGCGTTTCTTGTTTCATCCCATCTCTCATTGAAATTACAAGGAAATATTTTTTAATTGGGCCTGTCACTAACGATTTTTTCAGGCCAATGGAAGGAAGAAGTACAACAAGTATTTGGTTGGCTGTCTTCTTGGCCAGTGAATCAGCAAGACGGTTATCTTTCGATTTATCATAACCTTTGATCCATCTTAAGGTGACAACATTGTTGATGGATACTTTAGCCAAAGCTTCGTAACATTCTATAGTACTAACATTTAGTAAATCTGTGGTCTCTTCAGGGTGAGTAGTGCTTGTCTGCAATCTATATGGAAGAGCACATTCCTTTCAGTAATATTATTTCTGGTGATTTCTTTATCTGCTATGAGAATCCCTGTGAGCTCTGTTTGAACTACACTGGCAGTATTGCTCACAGCCCATTTTATGTTTAGGTTTAAGGATCTGGAGTATATTCCACAGTCTAAGCCGTGTTTTGTACTAGAACCGTCGGTATAGATATCAATCGTACCTGCCACTTCCGGCTCTTCTATTTGTTCTGTTACAACTTTATATGGCTCATGAATGATATAGCTCGGTACGATAGAGTCCATGTTTGCTTGAAGCAGAGGGAGAGTATCAAGTGCCTCCTGCCAAAGGCGACGTCTCGCCTTACCAGATCCTACAATACTTTATATTCCAACCATGCGGAGGCGTGTCATTCATCATCAGAGGAATCTCCTTGAAGGAAATATCAAGAGGAGTGAGACTAAGAATGACTTCCATGGGTCTGGTCGGTGTGATTTTCATGGCTCCTGTTATGTTGAGACATGCTGTTCTTTAAATTTTTTGTAGCTATCAATTTTTGGGTTTTCGGTACCCAGATAAATTCACCGTATGTTAGCATAGGTCTTATGATGGCCGTGTAAGTCCATGCGACGACTCTGGGGGAAAACTGCTATGTGTGCCCCACGGTTCGGCGGCATTGTTCATAAGCAATGTATGCTCTTTTGACTTTGTTTTCCAAGTTTGAGTTCCATGTTAACTTGCTGTCAAAGGTGAGACCTATGTACTTCACCTCCGTTACAAAGTTTAGTTTTGTGTTTAGTGGTTCTGTTGGTTTAACTTATCCTCATCCACTAAGAAGAAAAAATGAAATTTTGTGTTGCATTCTCGATAAGAAATTACTACTCGCTTGGTCTGCGAATTATTAGGGTTCTGGGAAAGGCTGCATTTTGAATAAGTACGCCTGTCCAAATACACCACACCATTTGTATTATCTTGTATGATGAGAATTAGTCATGACTGGAAAGTGGGATGAGAAGGTTTTAGTTGGAAGTCATTTTTAAATTAAGATTTGTATATAGGTTTTATTCCGTTATAATTTCTTCTATTATCAAAATGATTCTTCCATTAGACGTAACACAAAAAGCAATGGGTTACATGAATGGGTTTAGTTAGGGAATAAGGCATACAGGAATTTTACTGTCCCGATTATTGCTCAGCACCTCCCAGGCGTATTGTTTCGAAATTCCAACCAGATAATGTTTTTACAGTAGTATGCCATGATTCAACCTATCGAAGGATTTAGATAAGTCAGTACAGATTACCTGATTTTTTGTTAATTGCCTCACATAAGTACTGTGTAAAACAGAAGACATTTGTTACAGTAGATCGTTTTCTAATTATTCCATGTTGTTTAGATATACAGAGTGGCCCAAAAGTCTGGAAACGGCCAATTATCTCGTAAATTGCTAGTCCTAATTGTACAAAATTTAAGGTACACCTATTTTGACATACGGAGATTTTAGAGTCACTTTGGTTTTTCAAATTCATTACCCTGTATATTCAGTCGTTATTGGAATCTCCCATTCAATACGAGTTCAACCATATGTAACACTTATGATTTTATGTAGTCTGGAAGATCTTAAATAAATAAAACAGAAGTCTGGCAATGCCTAATTGTCTCAATAAATTTTTTAATACAAACTATTTTCAACTACATTAAACGTAACAATTTGAAGATTACAACATTTTTAACATAATGGTTACTTTATCAAGTGTTTAGAATGTGCTCCATTTGTGAGTTGACAGTACCCTAATCGATGGTAGAAAGAGTCTACCACATTCTCCATGATTGTTTTATAAGTGTTACATATGGTTGAATTCGTATTGAATAGGAGATTCCAATAATGACTAAATATATAGGGTGATTAATTTAAAAAACCAAAGTGACTAATAATATAAGAGAAATGACAAATTTGGCAACATTGCAAATATCAAATCTGGAATCTCTGTATCCCAAAATAGGAGTACCCCAAATTTTGTACAATTAGGACGATTACTTTACGAGATAATTGACCGTTTCCAGACTTTTGGGCCACTCCGTATAATAACATTACGTAGCTTGAAAGGAAGATCATATAAAATAATCTTGAATATTTTTGAGAAGTTTTATCCTTTTTCTTGCGAAAAGGGCCAATTCTGTCTTCTTGGGACTGATAGATAGTGAATGGTCCTTGCAGTCCTTGCACCACTCTTCTCTTACTTTTCTCAGTGGCGGATTTCCAAATAGGCTAGCTAGGTTGTAGTAGTTTTTTGTTTTTTTTTCTGGTTGGGTGGGAATCTATTACGGACACCAGGCATATGGCACTGCCCATACCTGGTAGTGTGGGACTCCCGGCTGAAAGGTGCAAGGCCGGTATACCCACTAAAACCACCCATCGCCTTGGTTGGACCTATTTGGAACTGCCATCGGGCATTACTTCGAATAGGTCGGCGGTTTCAATTGATGTTACGGTTTCTTTCTTTTTTTTTTTTTGTAGTAGTAGTAGTTGTTAGTAGTTGTAATAAATAAAAAAGTTATCAAAAGTATCTAAAAAAGTAAAAAAATCACATGATACAAAACTATTAATCGACAAATATAACAAAGTGTTATGAATAATGTTAAAAATAATTTTTTAAACTTATTACCACTGAAAAACAGCAAAAAATTGATTCAGCGCGTTATTGGGCTTTCTCTTACCCATCTTATACATTGAGTTGGAAGTGAGATAGAAGTACTTCTCTCTAAAAGTACACGCGCGTAGGAAGCATATTGTTATAAGGTAATAAAAAACATAACAAAAAAAATTTTAAAAATTTATTTAGGTTATTTTGTTTATTATAGTTTGAATATTCGGTAAAAAATTTAATATTGTAGCAATTTAAATTTTAAGGTATATTATTTAATTCAAGAAAATTAGAATTTTCGTCAATTTCGGATTTTAAAACATTCATAACAATTAAAGGGTTAAAGATACGATGATGGGCGTAAGCGTAAGGATTTTTTTATTCGAAATATCCTAAAGAATATAAAAAAAATTAATTCATTACAAAAAATGCATTTTTGTCTGGCTTAATTAATTTTTCGTTTTTTAAACAATAACATCAACAGATATCGAGTGTCATCTTACACTTTTATAATCAGAAAAGCCTTCCAGACATTTAAAAAAAAAATTACGAATTAAAACAATTTTGCAAACGAATGCGCCACTGTGCCCTGCACTATAAGTTATTAATGAATTATTTATAAAAGATGGAAATAGAAAATTTTTATTAAATTAAGATTATTTTTAAAAGTAGAACTTGAAATTAAGAGAAAATATAGGGTGTCCCATTTAAAAATATAAATTTATATTGGTATTCTGGTTTGGGACACCCTGTATAAATGATGCTAATTTTAATTTGTAGCCGCCGTTGAGTTGTATATTTGCGCCTAGGGAGATTTTAATATCGTTAGTAGTTTACCAACCAGGCTCCGTCTCGTTGAGCGTGGTGCACCTTGTATATACAGGGTGTTTTAAAAAAGTATATCATAAATTCTTCCTCAAATAGATTACCAGGGCGTTAAACTAACATTCAAAAAAACGTTTTTTTTAACAAAAGTTTGCTGTTGCGATCTTTTTTTTTTGAAATTTTTGCCAATGCTGTAGATTTGAAGGCCCAATATTCTAAGGAGAAAAAATAAAAGCGACCCTCTGGGAGGGTTGGGTCCTTTTAATCCCCCCTGTATTTTTTTGACCTAAAGAAACTTGCTTTATCGATCGTAAAATCAAAAAGAACTATGAATTTTTAATTTTTTTTTATAGCGAAATGAACTTTGTATATTTCTTAGTTAACTAGCTATTTACAATTTTTTAACTGAATTTCTAGAGCAATTCGTCCATCCTGGACTTAACATATCAACAAACCTAAGAGTAGGTCAGGAGTTATTTTACAAAAAACGCATATAAAAGCAGTGGTGTATCTAGGACTGTGCTTGAGCCGCCTCTGCATAAACTACCTCTTTTTCACAATGCCACTAATAAAAATACACGTTAGTTTGGAAATGTATTTATTAAATTTAATAGTAATTTAAAGAAATGTTTTTTTAATTAAACAATTAACAAAAAATTAAAAATAAACACTTGACAATAATTATTGTACATATTTTAAAAACTATTTAATTTAGTAAATGTTCAACATGTCCTCCTCTTTCTTAAATACAAATATATAAATAAAAAAGGTAATTCTTGCAAGGGCGGTTCAAACACAGCCCCAGACACACCGCTGATTTTTATATGCGTTTTTGGTACAATAACTACAATACGGGAGGGGTTAAAAGGTATCCAACCCCCCAACTTTTTTAAGGGGGCCGCTTTATTTTTTTTTTCTTAGAATATTGGGGCTTCAAATCTACAGCACTGGCAAAAAATTCAAAAAAAAAAATCGCAACAGCGAACTTTTTACAAAAAAAAAATAGTTTTTTTTTTAATGTTAGTTTAAGACCCTGTAACTTTATTGGGGGCTAGTTTTTGATGTAGGTAAATATAGCTAAATCCACTTATTTTTTGGTAATCTATCTGAGGAAGAAATTATGACATACCTTTTTGAAACACCCTGTATATATATATTTTTTTTAGTGCCATATTCATTGTTCCCCATTTATGTTTTACGCTTTGAACTCGCTTTATACCTAAAAAGATCAATAAAATACTAATAACATAAATAAATTTTATTTTCAATATGTTACGCCTCTGGTCAAATACCATTGGTGTCAGAATGGAACAAGATTTCCCGCGACACGTTACGAGTTCTTTATATCTATTCTATGGTTGGAATACATAAGAGATTTCGAGGTATCGAAATTCCTCAAAATGGCCGTTTGACGTCGAAACATTTCAATATATGATTTTCACAATCTAATTTAAAATATATTCTATTAAAAATTAAAATCAGATATAGGGGATACTGAGTCTGAATATTTGCCAGAAAAATTTTATTTAAAAGTAACTTGAATTTATTAATTCTCGGACTTTGATTTTTGCTTATTTCTGACTTTCAAGGTAATTTTAAGGTCAACTTTGTTTTTAAAATCGAAGCATATATATTTTTAAATGCATAATGTTGTTTAATAGGAAATATTAAATGTATTTATTTTCCAAATAACTGTTAGATATTATAACACCTGAAGTTCGATAAAAAGGTAAGATATAATCTGTATTTGCGAAAAAACATCAAGAAAAACTGAATTTATAAGATTATAAAATAAAAAAATTGAGTTGATTTTTGCTGTAAAAAAAACGACTTACACATGCACTAAACATAAAAATAACAAAACAAGTGGTACGGTCATTTAAAGTTAAAGGTAAGAACAGTAGATTCTGAGAGTTTCAGATTTTTATATGGCAGTCAACACGTTCATTATATAACCTGAATAATGCAATTTTTGAAAAATTCAAAACTTCAAGCAAATTTTTTTCTTTGCAAATAGTGGGCTGCTCAGGTTGACTTGTAGAGTACAATTCAACTAAGAAAAAGCCACACACATCATACCTGACAAAGGCCGCAATAATTTGCCTCTCTCTCAGGTCCATCCCATTTAAGCGTCAGTGACGTTTTGGCGATTTTTTCGTTTTTCTAATATAGAGTTAGAATTGCTTAATAATTTGGCAACGCTGTACGACTGCCGCATGGTCCAGAATATAATTCGAACAGAAGCTATCGCGTTAACATGGATCCCTTATTTGTGAGCCAAACTTCGGCTTTGCCAAGCTTTTACTTACGAACAAAAATACGGGTTCATCGAAAGAAAGTGAAGACAGCAAGAGTACTATACTCTGTTTTTAAACTAGGAGGAACGAATTGAAAAGACGCATTTACATAGGGAAAAGTAACTAGATTTGTTACTAAGAGCGAGTTTCGAAATATAGTCGTATTCAAAATTTATGAAATAATTATCTTTATCGGCCTTAGTCGGCGAATGGCCAATGAGCGGTTAAGAAACGATAAATGTCATAGAAGTAATTTTTTAATTGGTCCCAGACAATGGTCGCAAATTTCACATTATTGTGATCTGAAATGTGTGTCTAAAACGAAATGTCACTGTCAAATTAAAGTCAATATGGTCGTTGATTGATGTCAGAAATACTTTTTTCTTGTTTTTGAAATCGACTTTTTGAGAATAACTATGATCTTTTTAAAATGGATATTAAATATTTAAGAAAATTGTTAATGGAATATCCAGATGTAGCCAGGTTAGTATAAAATATAAAGATTTGTTTACATTTTTAAGGACAATTTGTTATAGGTATAAAAAGTAAAAGTTAATCAGTGAATGACAAGTGGATCACACAGTAACTGGTATCTCTTCTATGAGTAATGTGGATATTATGGCTTATTTAGTGTTAACCCATGGTTAATGCGCTAGAGGGCAAATAAAGGCATTCAAAAGTTTACAGGCCTATGAGTCAGAATTTGTTTTTAAAACTGGAACCAACATTTTCATAACAGAACATGTCAACATATATTTTTTAAAGTGAACTATTCATACATACCTATGTATTAATTTTAAATATTTTTAAAATATTTTTTGTGAAAGTAATGTTAACTCATTGTGCCAAATTAAGATTATCTCTAAAGTAGTAGATGCTGTTTTAAATGTTATAACAATTTTGTAAATAGTTTTATTTTATTCTAATAAATAAAATTTGCTCAAATATTTAGTTACATTTTTATCATTTTGGTTAGAAATTCATCAATTTTTAGTTTTAAAAAATCAGTAATAAAACTATTTTTTTCTAAAATACTTCAGAATTCATCTCTTCATGGTAATCTCCCATCTTTTTACCTTCAAAAACCAATAATGCATTTTCTACAAAACCTTCAGAATCAGTATGTAAAATAATAAGGTGTCTTCCCTTTCTTGTAAGGCTTTTCAAGAATTGCTACCTTTAATAGTACTCAGTGTAGAAGGATCCATAATTATAGATTTTCAATACAATTACTTACTGAAGAACTATTATTTACGAAATAAAGTAAAAAACTAAGTAATGCATGAGATATCAAATTATAAAATGTCAGAATTGTCAACAATATCAATTATTAGCTGATGTTCATGCTAAAAAGCAATGTGTGAAACTGACTGTAATCTGACCAATCAGAAGGCTACAGAATTGCCAACTTAAATTCAAATCGCTCCTCTTAGTTTAAAAACAGAGTGTTCATTAACAATCGAACTAGGATGTACTCCTCTAGTTTCACTGTTTGCACTAGTTGCATAAATAACTATTATTTGAATTGTAATAAAAATCTTAAATTACAAAATTGTGTTGCTATTTTTATTGTTTTGCAAGTTTAAAGTCGAAAAATATGTGTAATGTTATTTTAGTTTAGTTATTTAGGTAATATACAAATGTTTAAATCATTAAAATTTTACTTTTTAATCCAATAAATGTTTTTTGTTGGGAAAATTTAATTCTTATTTAAATAAGAGCCTACGCCACTGGTATATCGATCTGGAGCAACGGAGAAGGAATATTTTAAAGTGAGGCAGACGATGACTAGTTGATGACGCCCGTGGCTTTTTCTAAGTTAAATCGTACTCTAGCTGTATTTTACCTATGATATATACATTTAATTCCTGAGAAACATAAGCTGCTAAGTCTAAGCAGTTAAGATGCTAGAGTCGATTGAAATTCACGAAAAAATATCAAAAAACACTCATTTTCAGCACGCTGCCGTTAAACAGAGGTATTGACTGAGCAAATTATCGATGCTTGCACTTATACTATTATCTTCCTCTCTCATAATTCCACTTTAATAATGAAGTTATCTTCAAAAAGTTAAATTTCAGAGGAAAAGTCGATTTTTTTTAAAAGTCTTTATTTAAATAGGCGGAAACGAGTGCTTATAAAAATCAAACTCGTGTAAATTTTGTTCTTTAAGACCCTAAGGAATAGTTCCTCGAAGTTACACCAAAATCTAAGATGGGTCAGCTTTGCCAATTAGACGATTTTAAATGGAATGACTCATACCTTTTCTTTTAAGTTCATTCTCTACATTCAAAAAAAACCTACACTATTATGTAGGTACCTCTCAATATTCAACTTTTTAAGTTTCTATATTATTGTCAGTGTTATGAAAATAACGCCACTCATTTTAAAACTTTGTAAATAGTTAAAGCCTTAAACTAAAAGTCAAGACACTCTAAGCATAAATGTAATTGAAATCAAATCGACATCAAAGATGTAGGGTTCACTTTAAATCCGTTTTGCCTTACCCTTGACATCATCTTTCCTCGCTCAGGCATATACCTCTCTCTACTTCTTATCTATTTTCCGTCAGTCCCCGGTTTATATAAACTCTCGCCGCGAAGGAATGACAAATCGCTTTTTTCTCCAAATGTGATAAAAATCGTCTGCCTTTAAAGATAAATTTAGCGTGTAAGTGAATGGGCTAAACACAGTCGACTTTGATTTGCGTTTAATTCCAATCAAAGAGCTGGGAAGGGAAAAATACACCTCCGGCAGAGGTTATTTCATAGTAGTAGTGGGGATAGAAACAGTAATTTTTTTTTAAATTTTGATGAGACTTTGGGGGCTGATAGACAACTTTGAATTCCCGGTATGGCACTCCTAAAGTATAGCTTTTAGGGGGGGGGGGTGAATTTTCAAACGTGTAATTAATATCCATGACCTTGAATCATGGGCCCCACTTTAATTCTTGTTTTATGTCGTCAAGGAGGTTGCCAAAGTCTGCGAACTCAATATACCATACCAATATGGCGTCATTTAAAGTCTGCCATACTTACCGAATCGCGTAATTTTTCCACTGTGGACATGTATCATGGGTCTGTGGCGACATCATAGCACCACATAGTCTTACCTTTAGTTTTGACTTTTACGTCAATTTATTTTAAGGTTTCTTAGTCAGTTTTTATTTGAGGTTGGTCAAGTGTCAATGTCAGATGGTGCCATTATAATATCATATATATTATGATCTTGGTCGATAGCTGCGTACACTAGCACCCTACTTATCCGATGGACAGTAACCATGGAAAAAGAAAACAAAAAAATTGATTGATTACGGATTTCGAAAAAGATAAGACAAGACGTACCTCGACACAACATTTTTCATATAATGTTTTTTTATATTTTAAAATAAAATTATTATTATTTACTGAAATTCTGATTTCCTGCTACCTACAATTGGTGACCCCGAACGAGCACACTTCAAATGCAAGGAACCCCATTGGATCATCCCGGAATAACATCCAAGACTAGAACCTAAGACCCCGACAGAAGATTCTACACTCGACAAGTAATTTCCATTTATGGTTGATACCTTTTTTCGGGTAAGTGGGGTGTTTTTGTTGGTATCTTTTATCGATTTTGATCATATATAATGCCTACAGACAGTCTGACATTGCCAGTTGAGGAGCCTCAAACCTCAGTTGATAATAATATTTTTATGGAAGACATTTCTAAAGTTAAACTGCCAGTTTTTTGGGCACATCAACCAGATCTATGGTTCAAGTACATAGAAAGTCAATTTTATATCCATAAAATCCATTCTGAGAAAAGTAAATTTCATTTGGCGATCGCACATTTACCAGCCGAAATTTTCGCTAAGATTTATGATATAATCTCTGATCCCCCAAAGAATAATGCTTTTTCTACCTTAAAAGAATCAGTTATAGACTTTCTCCCTCTGAAGAACAACGTTTAGATAAATTTACTATCCAGAGCTGAAATGGGGGATAAAAACCATCAGATTTTTATAGAGAATTAATTAGATTTTCAGGTGATTCTATAATTCATGAAAATTTATTATTAAAAATATGGAGAAGAAAACTCCTAAAATTTATAGATATTTCTTTAACTGTATCTGGAAAATCTTCTACTAAAGAGTTATTAGATATTGCCGATAAAATTTGGGAATCGTCCCCTTCCTCTAATTTTTCTAATTATACTGGTAACAAAGACGAAGTTTTTTCTATTAATAAAAATACCGAAATTCTAAATCTTTCCAAATCAATAAATGATTTAAATCAAAATTTTAAATTAATAATGGGTGATTTAATTAATGAACAAAATGAATTAGAAAAAAAGAATATGATATTGGAAAATAAGGGATCCTCTCACACGATTCCAATCAAAAATGCTACTGTAGATCTTCTTTAGGATCTAAAAGCAGAAATAGATATTTTCGTAAATTCAATAAGGAAAATGAATCGAATGATTTCTTAACTCATTTTGGCCTAATTTTGGATTTCAAAAATTCTAAAATACGCGATAGTGAAACTTCATTAGATTCTATTGGCAAAATTTTTAATTTTAAAACTAAAGACCATTCACCTAAACTATTTAATGTTGAGACTAAATATACGGAACTTTTTAAAAAATATCCTGGAATTTTTTCATCTCCAAATTTTAATTTATCTGCAAAACATAACGTTAAACATTATATTATAACAGAAGAAAACTTACCTTTTTGTAAACCTAGACGTTTAGATCCTAAAAAATATCAAATTGATAAACAAGAATTCGATCAAATGATTGAATTAGGCATTTGCCGACCTTCATCTTCTTATGTCACTTCTGCTTTACACATGGTCCAAAAAAAAAGACTCAAAAGATTGGAGACCTTGTGGAGATTACAGATTTTTAAATAAAGTAACAGTACCTGACAGATTTCCTTTAAGTTAATGTTAAATGTCATGGTTGTAAAATTTTCTCAAAAATCGATTTGGTTAAGGCCTATCACCAGATTCCGATGGATAAAGAAGATATTTTTAAAACAGCATCTTTTGAATTTCTCAGAATGCCTTTTGGATTGCGAAACGCTGGCAATACCTTTCAAAGATTCATTACCGAAGTTACTAGAGGCTTAGATTTTATTTTCGTCTATTTAGACGACATTTTAGTCGCTAGCAAAAATTCAATTGATCATTTTAAACATTTGGATATTTTATTTGAAAGATTACACTCTTTTGGCGTTAACGTTAAACCAAGTAAATGCATTTTTGGAGTTGAAAAAATTAATTTCTTAGGTTTTACTATTTCAGCGGAAGGACTATTTCCTTCAGACGAAAAAATAGAATGTATTAAAAATTTTCCTAAGCCGAATACTCTCAAACAATTACAACGTTTTGGTGGTATGATACATTTTTATCACAAATTCGTTCCAAAATTCGCCCAAATTTTAGCACCTTTGCACGATTTTATAACATTTTTAGACAAAAATAAAGTTAAAATTATAAAAGATTGGCCAATACATTATGAAAAGAGTTTTAATGAAGCAAAAGAAGCACTTATTAAAGCATCTTTTCTGGCACATCCTTCAGAGGAATCCATTCTATCACTTACAACAGATGCTAGTAATTCCTGTGTAGGTGGTGTTCTTGAACAAGAAGTAGATGGTGTTAGACAACCCATCATTTTTTTCTCAAAGAAATTAACCAAATCGCAATTAAACTATAGTGTTTTCGATAAAGAACTATATGCAATCTACCTTTCAATCAAACATTTTAGATATATGTTAGAATTAAAAGATTTTAAAGTTTTTTGTGATCATAAACCAATTGAAAAAGCAATTATCTCCAAAACAGATAGATCTCCTAGACAATTCAGATATATAGAATATATTTTACAATTTACTAATAAAGTTTTTTACGTAGGTAGCAAAAACGTAATAGTCGCAGGTTTCTTAAGTAAATGAAATTAGATTTTATTTCAGTAGAAAAAATAGAATCGGAATTAGATATAAAAATAATAGGAGACGAACAAAAATTAGATTTAGAATTAAAAGGTTTATTAGAGTCACAAAATCAAAATAATAATAAAAACAAATTTCATTTACAAAAAGTTCAAGTTAATTTCCCACCAGCAGATATATGGTGTGAAAATACTAATAATACTTTAAAACCTTACATTCCCAAGTCACAACGTTATAATATTTTTATTAAGGTACATAACGTGGCGCACACAGGAGGTAAGAGCACTTTAAAATTGATAAAAAATAAATATTTTTGGCCAAGAATGAGCAAAGATATACACTTATGGTCAAAATCTTACATAAATTGTCAAAAGGGAAAAATTTCTAAATATACAAAATCACCAACAGGTGAATTTTCAATCTCAAACGGTAGGTTCCAACACATCCATATAGATATTGTTGGACCCCTTAAACCTTCAGGAGGTTGCTCCTACCTATTAACACTTATAGACAGATATACGAGATGGTTAGAAGTTTATCCTTTAGCAACAATTACTACAATAGTAATTATAAAAACGTTAATTAATAATTATATAGCTCGTTTTGGTGTACCTTATAGCGTCACACACGACCAAGGTAGCCAATTCGAGTCACATTTATTTAAAGAATTTAGCCGAAAATTAGGTTTTAAAAATTTACACACTACTAGTTATCATCCAGAATCAAACGGAATGATAGAACGATTCCATAGAACATTAAAAGCATCTCTTATGGCCAAACTGCATAACAATAATTGAAAAGATGAACTACCATTGATTTTATTAGTGCAGTAAAGGAAGATTTGAATTGTTCTTCCGCTGAACTAGTCTATGAACAATCCTTAAGATTACCAGGAGATTTTTTTGTAGACAGTAGTGAAAGTTTTGATACTGATTCATTCTTAATTAAATTACAAGAACATTTCGATAATATAAAACCCACTAAAATATATAGACACGGTACAAAGTTTTCATTTTACCAGATTTGATGGAAAATGATTTCGTTTTTGTTAAAATTCAAGGTATCAAACCTTCATTAACTCCTCCTTTTGAAGGACCGTACAAAGTTATTAGTAGAAATGATAAAGTTTTTAAGATTTTAATTAATGGCAAAGAATCATTAATTAACATAGATAGGTTGAAGCAAGCCTTTTTATTAACAGAAAAAGATGTTCAAAATGTTTTTTCAAAACCGAAGAAAAAGGTTTCTTTTGTTTTAAACCCAATAATTATAACTAAACCATTATTTTTATATGGGTGGTTTCTTTTTCTTTTTTGAGCGGGGAGGTTATGTGGCGACATCATAGCATCACATAGTCTTACCTTTAGTTTTGACTATTAAGTCAATTTATTTTAAGGTTTCGTCAGTTTTTATTTGAGGTTGGTCAAGTGTCAATGTCAGGTGGTACCATTATAATATCACATATATTATGATCTTGGTCGATAGCTGCGTACACTAGCACCCTACTTATCCGATGGATGGTAACCGTGGAAAAAGAAAACAAAACAAGTGTAAATTAAAAATTTAAAAAAACCGACTTCAAAAACGTGCAGATGCCATCACAACATCTTAACCAAATTTATATGGGATCGCCCCTGAAGTACCCCCTTTCTAACAAAAAAAGAATTATATAAATCGGACAAGGTAGTAAAGCATTATCGCTAAACATACATAAAAAATGAAGAGTTTGAGGATTTTCTCATGGACCCAATTTTTAGATTTTGGCCAAATTTATATGGGACCACCCCTGAAGTAGCCCCTTTCGAACAAAAAAAGAATTATTGAAATCGGACACCGTGTTAAAGAATTATCGCTGAACATACATAAAAAAAAAAAAAAATATCGCGACGAATTGATAACCTCCTCCTTTTTTGAAGTCGGTTAAAAATTGATTGATTACGGATTTCGAAAAAGATACGTACCTCGACACAACATTTTTCATATAATGTTTTTTTATATTTTAAAATAAAATTATAATTATTTACTGAAATTCTGATTTCCTGCTACCTACAGGGCCCCACGCTGTTGTTTCGTGATCTTGGTTAACAATCAGCTGTAGAACAAATATTTCAAAACGTCATACCTCTGGGGCGTCGCCAAGTGGCCGCCATATTGGGGCAAACACGTATGGCGTTTTGGTTTTAAGATGCTTTGTTGTATCACTTTAGCAGGGGTCACACTGCCATACCGATAGCGTGTCGCTAAAGGGGTGCCATACCGAAAAAACTATTTTTTTTTGTTTTTAGTGACGCTCTGGAATGGCTGGGCAGAATTGCTTCCAAACTTGTATTTACAGGTTTTGGGGGTTGCTGATTACGAATTTGATGTCAAACTTGTAAAAATCAAAATCTCGGACCCAATATTGCGGACAAAAAAATTTCAAATTCGTAGATTGTTCTAAAAATGTGTATTTACAGGTTTTTAGGTCATTACTTGTAAAATTAATAAAAATAAATTCAAGATTAAAAATTTCGGATCTAATATGGGCCACGATACATAATCTGGCAATTTGCAAATAAAACACACTCGGTTTTCATTAAATATTTCTTCATCCATAATGGCAAGAATTTCACGTACACTTCTCATACAAACTTCCGGCAGAATAATGGCTAACGGTTTGCGTCGGTTCGGTCGCGCAGCTCTTAAGCTCGGCCTTCGGATGGAAATATGTCGTTCAGAATCGTACTAATTTCTACTATTTATACGTGCGTATAATTTCGTTGGAATTTTAGGAATATTCAGAAAAAAAACTAATAATATGGGAAATGTGTAATTTAATTCGATATATTTTTTGCATACATTGTAGGTACATATATTTTATATTGCATATATGAAGGGTAGGGGGAAAAACAGACGATGTCCCAAAACTAACTTGCTAAGAAAATTGAGTTTATAATTAATATTGTTACCAAATCGTATGTTATAGTCATAGAAATTATTAAAACCGCACGTAAATATTATTAACATAATTTATTACTATAGAGTTAAATTGTTACAAAATAATTTAAACGTAAGAATATTATATTTAGATTAAAAAAAATAAACGTGACAAATAACTTATTAAAAAGGAATAGTTTTCATTTTAAAACTAACTACAAATACAAATAATTTTTTCTTTATTATTTTGGTGTCATCGGCGTCGACTACTACTGCCATTAGCCTCGTGTTCTGTGTAGGCTTTGTTACTAATTCCCAACGCCACTTTAGGAACAGCACTGTTAATTAGAACCCAACAGTGAATGGTCGAGTGGGGAATCCTACCAAGGCATCAGAATTATTTTTAAATAATTAAATTAAATGAAAAAATCCCGGCCAACGGTGGGATTCGAACCTGCAGCCCTATTCTTGACCACTCGCAAATTTCAAGGTCACTCGTAAAGTCTGACATTACGAATGAAATAGCAAATTGTGTATTCTTGATTATACGCAACAAATTCGAGTACTCGCATAAAACTGCGAGTGGGTATTATCAATCGCAAACTACTTGCGTGTGCGTTTAATGAATTGACTTGTGTCATATGCGTTTAGTTTTTTATTTAAGGTCTATTTTTTTGAATGGATACTTGTATTAGACTTACTAAAAACGTTGAAGATGCGATTATACCATGGTTATACCAGTGCAGACACATAATTCGTTCCTGAATAATAATTAGTTTTATATTTTAAGTGAACATGAGCTTGTGCAAAAATTTAGAATTTCAAAAGAATTTCGATTTTTAATAATACACGCTCGCCCTATATGAGACCTCAGATTAAATATAACATATTTCATTTATTTAGTTAATAGTAGGTTTCCGATTTTGTAGGTTTTAGTATCTTTAGGGTTTTTTTGCACCAGGAAGCTGTAACATGGACATTGGTAGAAGTTTATTTATATCAGTTTCCCGGGCATCAGTGTACCGATGCCCTGAAGAAATTAGCAGTGCTTTAAATGAATCAGATTATTTTTAACAAATTTCCTAAGAAATTTTAAAGAGCTAAATGCAGACAGATAATGAAAACTGTCATTCCATGATACAAAATATTTGTATCGTTCTGTCATTCAGCGTGTCATTTTAATATAATTGCAACGTTGCCAAAGTGAGAATGTAGAACATTCGCAAGTAATTGCGAAGGGGTCTCAAGTATCTCATTTTAGGAAAGCATGCGTAAATGAACCCTTCGCAATATTGAGTATACGTGTATTTGCGAAAGATGTCAAGAATAGCGCTGCTGAGACCTTCCGATCTCAAAGTTATGACTCTAACCACTGAGCCAACCCACCCCCTAAATAATTAAAAAAAAAATAATATATACGACTAATTGTGCACGTTAACGACATGCCATGGATATAGCAGTGATATATGCATGCTTTATACTTCAAAATATACATAAAAATGCCAGTATGGTAAAAGGGACCTTTAATAAACTTAACCTATGAAAATGAACCAACTTTTAAAGCCAATATCTGACATTAGCGACATCGCATCGGTATGGCAGTGATATACTTTTAAAATACACATAAAAATGCCGGTATGGCAGTGGGGCCTTTAATACACTTAACCTATAAAAATGTGACAACTTTGGAAGCCTATATCTGACGTTGGCAAGATCGCATCGGTATGGTGCTATTAGAACTTTGTTTAGGATATCAAAATTAACAAAGGAGACAAATTTCCATGGTGGGGCCTATAGTACATGTTCATTTCTAAAAATTACCTGTTTGTCCCAATATGGCGGCCACTTGGCGACACCCCAGAAGTATGGCGTTTTGAAATCTTTGTTCTACAGCTCATTGTTAACCAAGATCACGAAACAACAGCGTGGGGCCCATGATACATGTCCACAGTGAAAAAATTACGCGTTTCGGTAATTATGGCGGACCTTAAGTGACGCCATATTGATATGGCATATTGAGTTCGCGGACTTTGGCAACCTCTTTTACGACATAAAATAAGAATTAAAGTGGGGCCTATGATCAAAGGTCATGGATATTAATAACATGAAAATTCACTCCCCCTAAAAGCTACAATTTAGGAGTGCCATACCGGGAATTCAAAGTGGGGAATAACGTTGTCTATCAGCCCCCAAAGTCTTGTCGTGGTGCCTATGATACAAGCAAAAACCCTCTGGGCTCCCGGTCTATAGAGGGACTTATTTTATGTAGCTGTGGAATATAGCAGCTTAACATTCTGTAGTATCATACAAATAATGTTTTTTTTATTAATTTATTGTTTTATAATTATAGAGGTACTAGTACTTCAAAACAGCCTTCATTTTTACAGTATAATACTATAAGCTAAGGATTTCCATTTTAGATGGTTACGTAATAGACGATTGGTAGAAATGGCAATCGCAAAGTACTAATTAATTTAAAAATTTAAATCCAAGTATAGATCCTGTTAAAATATTTCAAATATTGCAGAAGCCAACGAACCCAGCAGCAATTTTGAAGGAGTGGAAAACATTACAATAGACTTTATTAATTTCATGTCCACCAACAAAGACTGAGATTTGGAATCCCTCCAAAATTCTGTTCCATCAAACAAAATAATTATATCTGACTCTTTTGAAGATAAGATTGTACTATAGTCTATTTTTATGTATGAGAGAGTATTAAAATAATAAAGCGTTCGTAATCCATAGGCGTATCACTTCTTTTAGTAGACAGTTAAAATATTTTTTGAAGTTATTCCTCGAGTATACACTTATATTTTCACCTAATTAACCTGCCAATAACTTATAAACAGCTGAAGGTAAAAAGTGCAATTTTTTCTAAAATGTTTTATTTTTCCACAAGGTATGTTAAGAACAAAGTGTCAAACGGGTTATGTAGGTATAAGAGTTTAAACTTTGACTTTTAAACAACGTTACGTTCATAAATAATAATTTTAATATAAAAACTACTTCTTACCTACAAATCCAAATCAGAATCGAAATCAGAAGATGAACTGTCGCAACCAATATTTACAATGAGTGGCTCGATCATTTCATCAGTAATATTGTCCATCTTCCACATTTTCTCTTCTTTAATCGTATGATTTACTGCCTTTTCCCAGTTTTCAGGCTTCACATTATTTACAGCCTCCAAAACCAACTGTTTAACATCACTCATTTTAAAAGATGTATTTTTTCTTGAAACTTCTTCCTTTATCTGTGCCCATATCAGTTCAATCGGGTTTACTTCGCAATGATATGCTGGTGATCTAACCACCGTCATCCCACGATTTTTTTGCAATTTCATCAATTTCATATTTTTTGAATTTCTCTTTATGAAGGGAACATAAATAATACAATTTTTTTCTGTCAGAACCGTGATGAAACTTAATATTCTTTGAATTTAGCCAATTCTGTAAATCTTTTTTTAACCACTTGGTTGTGCGCATTTTTTCTATAAGTCTCGAGTGGTAACTTGCATTATCCATTACTATTATACAGCTCTAAGGAAGAAGATCTATAATTTGTTCGAACCACTCTTTAAAGACATCAGCATTCATGGCCTCATGGTAGTCACCGGTACGAGTAGATTCAAAAGTCAATAAACCACCTTTAACAAAACCGTTTGAACTACCGATGTGTACTATTATTAGTCTGTGCCCCTTTCCTGATGGTGGATTTAAACCAGTAGATAAATTATTTAAAAAAGCCTGTCTTCGACTTGTAACAGTTTCATCTTGCCAAAATTTATTTGGTTTATGTCCCTCGTTGATCCATGTTTCATCTAAATAAAATATATTTCTTCTTTGGTTTCTCATTTCTTTTATAGTCCTTAGGTAATTTCTTCTCCATACTACAATATCGCTTCTTTCTATTAAAATAGACTTTCTGGAATGCTTTTTCCATAGAAAACCTATTTCTTTTAAAAGTTTCCATAGTGTGCTTTGATTCATTTTAGGGTAATCCTTATCATCTCGAACCGTGGCAAGAACTTTGTCTACTGTCGGAAATTATTTTCTAAAGAAGAACGCATGCACTTTCCTTCGAAGTCTTTCTTTCAAAAGATTTTCTAATTAAAATTTTGGTTTTCCTGGAGCTTTACGTGCTGTTTGAAACTCGCCACATTTCTCTTCTTTAACAACTCTGTAAATCGTAGATTTTCCAACACCAAGCGTACTACTAACTAATTCCACAGTGTCATCAACACTTTTACATAAATGTTTGTCTGTAAATGATTTAAAACAATTAAATATTAATGTTTTTTCATTAACTGTTAAAGGACCGATTTTTTGTCGTTTACGCGGCCCTTTCAAATTTTCCTTGATCACACTAGAATTCACACTGCACCTTGCAAGTTGCAACTAAACGACATTTAGTAAACTGTCGAGAATACACAACTTGGACCTCCTTACTAAATGAAAAACCTATAAACGCATTTTCGGTGAAATTTGTTGGGAAGGTATTTATCTACCTATCTATCTGGGATCTAAACCATAAAAACAGGAATTAAATTCATGATGCCTGGAGGCGAATTGAAGAGCAAATGAGTGTAAAATATTCAATCGCAGAATTAAAAAAATTAAATTAAAAGTCACACAATAATATTAGTTGCAGTCGTAGAAAAATTATAGTGTATAACGCGTGTTAAAATCAGTTTTCAACAATTGTTGCAAAATATTCTATAATGTACTTATCTATTTCGATTTCACCATCTTTTTTGTTTTCGTTTTATTTTTTGTCCTCTTGCCATACTGTAAACTCCTAACATAAAATAAAAGGCTGATGTAGCAACGATACGCGTCCTCTCACGGTTCATCTTTTCGTGCAATTAAACCAAATTATGAATTTTTTATCGCCAACACTGCCGTCGTAAAACAGACTGAAATAGGCGCGTGTCCACGTCTGCGCGATCCTCATGCGCAGTGGGAACGGTCCGACCCTTGAGACTCAACTCACAACCCAGAATTGCCACTCCACGCGCCGTTGAATCCCGGCTTTAGAGAGGCGGAAAATAACAGGTAAAAAATATGACGATCTTCAATATATCAAAAAAAAACTTTTCCAATTGACTATCATCAATTTTATGAAAGCCTTCTTCATGTATAATTTTGTACGTTTCCAATTGACTATCATCGATTTTATGAAGAATTTCCTCATGTTAAATTTTTGACTTTGTTCTTTTTCCCTTAAAAAAATAGAACAATTATTTTGTATAAAATATTTGTACATGTGTCCAATTAAACGTGCCACAGCCTTAAAAAATGAATAAAACAAGAAATAACGTTATTAGTTTTCTTTATATTGTTGGCACGTCTAAATGACTACAGGTATTGATTGTTTTCTTACCCCTGTAAAGTCCATTTACAAACCGATTTTAATAAAAGAAAAACAGCTATCTCCCAAATATTACCAAAAAAACTCTTTATTCTGATATATTTTACGTTTTTTAGTACCAAAACACTTTTGTTTTACCCCTAAAGCATTTTCCTAAATTTATTTTTAAGAAATTTATCAAAAATAACCAAAAACATTTTTACCTTTCATGTAAAATGGTCAAAATGGACTAAGCACAGGGCCCCCGCAAGGGTTATGGCCGCCGCGTACCGCAAATATTTTGGCGCCCTTTGAATATATGTAGTACTTATAAAATAATATTTTGAAGAATAACAACTTTAAGCTGTTACATATGTTTTTTAAATTTCCTAGTTTGCTGTAATATTGTTGTAGTCGTTTAACATTTGAGCGAATTGCGAAACCAAATTTTATTTTAATTTTATAATAAAACAACAGATATTTCAAAAACCAATATTTTATTCTTACAAACGAAAAAACAAACCAAACAGTAAACAAATAAAACATTCAATTATCCAAAAATTAAATAGGTTTTTTCCTGGATTTGGCTGCTGCAAATTCTTTTATAATATTGTTAAAATCAACTTTATCGAGGATCTCTTGCTCTATAGCTAAGATTGCCAAACCCGATAATCTTTCTTGTGACATGGTAGACCACAAACAATTTTTAATTATTTATTATTTTGAAAAGGATATCTCACCAGAAGCTACAGATACAGGTAAAGTAAGCAGGATTCTTAACGAAATGGTAATATTTGGTAGAGATGAAGTTAGATTGTTTTTAAATATATATTGTAAAATGTCAAGGGGATTTGACGCTTTACACAATGAAAAGAATCTTAGGGCTTTTATCTCATTAAATAAATCATTTATTTCTACGTCAGCCTCCTCCTTTTTCTGATCAGTTAGCTTTCGCTGTAGAGCACGACAGCATTTTAAAAAATCCTCGTCATTTAATTTAAAAATATCACTAAAAAAACCAAAAACGTTGTTGTAATTAGATATCTTTTCAAATCTACTATTTAAAGAACTTAGTGTTTGATCAATTATATTTAAAAAAGAGATTTATTTTAAACGCTGTTTTTGGATCTTTAGGTGTTTCATCTCTCTGTTCATAATCGAACAGTTTTGGTTTATACTTTCGTCTTACAGTATTTAATGGAGAAAACCTTGCTCTATCTCGAGGGCGGCTGCTAGTTCTCCAGCTTGAGCAAGTTTTTCCTCGAAAACATTATCATCTCTATAATTTTTAAACTAGATTCTTTAAATAGTTTTGGCACACTTTAATATCAGTCGTTATACTTTGCATTATTTTGCTTATAATGCCAATCTGGAACAAAACATCATACCAAATTATTACACTGCAAATAAATTTAAAAGATTGGATACTTAATAGCATAGAACTTGCTTTATGACTAGCTTCCATGTTAAAAGTATAATTTTCTGCTATTTCTAGAAGGCTATCACAAATTTGAATTAAATGAAACTTTAGCGGCCTTACAGCATCAATCCTACTTGACCATCTAGTATCACTTGGGGATTTTAGATTTAACTTTTGGACATACTTTTTTATAATATTCCATCTTTTTGTGGATGAAGAGAAAAATACATAAAGATCTTGTACAATATTGAAAAAGTTAAAGTTAAAATTTAAGCTGTGTGCAGCACATGGCACAAAAAATACCCTGAGATTAGCATCGAGTATGCGTTTTTGTAAACCAGTATGTTTTCTGCGCATATTCGCCCCATTATCATATCCTTGACCTCTTATGTCTTTAATATCTACATTCAAATTTTTCAAAAGTCCAACGACAAAATCAAATAGCCCTTCCCATGTCGAGTCGGATATTGGGTTAAACGCTATGAAACTCTTGTATTTGAGCCTTTTTAGAAATGTAATTTAGAACGACATAACGCAAAACGAGGCTTATTTTCTTTGTATGACTTGTATCCGGTGTACAGTCTAAAATTATTGAATAATATTTGGAACTGCGAACCATATTCAAAATATTATTTTTTACTTTAGAACACATTAATTCAATAATTTCGTTTTGTATCTTATAGCCTAAGTTTTGCGTTCGACTAATGTGCTCTCTGATCACAGGATCAAAAGGGGAAATTATCTCGAGAGCTTTGAGGAAGTTTCCATTATCAAATTCAAAAAGTATTTTAGAAGAATTTTGGAACACTAGACATTGTTTAGATAAAAATTTGACAGCTGCAACAATTCTTTTCAGAACGTCATGGCAATATGTTTTTTTCAGTTTCTAAAAACCGTAAGTGATGATCGTTTACGGTTGTGGATAATTTTAATATTTTTTTTAAATTCATCCATGTATTCATATGAACATTATGTACAATTGATGTTTCATGTCTTTTTATGGCTAAGGACACATGTTGACAATTAGAAAAACCATGAGTAACAGAGAAACTATTGAAAGTCTTACTGAAAATTTTACAACAAAAACAAAATATCGATATTTTTCGAAACTAAGTAAATGAACCAAATTCTATTGGTTTCTTCTCCATTTCCTAGTTTTCTGACAAAGTACTTACTTGAAAATATTTTTTTGTCTTTGTCTTTATTAGCTATAAATTGATCATTGTTTCCCGTCAAAGGAGAACCACAGTCAACCAATATTTTGACTTCATCGTTGGTAATGCTTCTGGGCCAGTCAGCGCTTCAGTAAAAATTTCATCGTCAGGAGTGTCACTTGTAGCCGTCTTTGTTGGGATGATCGACTCTATAGAGAATATATATTCGATAAGTGATGATGATGTTGATGGTTAACATGTTGCAGAAGATAGTGGGGCCGCCGCTTCAGAAACTGTATTTTCACCTTCATCTATTGTTTCAGTGTTGGAAACTTGACTGAGAAATGTTTCATACTGCTAGCCATCTTCTCCCTTTCTTGGACTCTTTTTTTTGCTCTCAAAATTTTGCACCAGAAGGTCGTTTTCTCTTCTGTGTCTCCTAGAAATTAAGGAATACTAGATCAAAAATTGGTAAAGACATTTAATATTGAGGATAATTCAGGTTTTAGTGCACAAACTTTAACAGAAAAAATAAAAAACATATTTTTGCCACACAGGAAAAAAATCACATTTCCCGATTTCCAGATGTGAAAAGTATTGAATTGCTTTTGTAGTATTTATATCTTATAGGGACCGTGCGTGAAATATAGAGGCAGCACTACTGCCGAAGTTAGCCCTCTCTAGTGTTTAATTTTAGAATTAAATGGGGTAAACATTACAAGTAAATAATAAAGGATATTTTTTAAAATATTAAATATAGTTAAATATAGATACCGGTCCGTACCAAACAATCGAGTACATGGTCAAAATGATATAAAATTTAAAACATTATTAAAATCTGGACATGTATATACATTTTAAGCAAAAACATTTAAATGACAAAGTGACAATAAATTGTAAAGTTGTACCTCAAACAAGTGTATCCAATGTCAAAATATCGGTATTTAGTAACACTGAATTTAAAAGTATTACAATAACATTTAAAAAATGTAAATTAACAAAAAAGATTGGGAAAAATAATTCTTTTTAGCTCTATGTTAGACGAAATGTCATTCATCCACTGACGTTTATGAGATGCCCAATGATATACATAATATAGATTGCTCACCCATCTATAAAAAATTACGAAAAGAGGGTTGCAATGTGGCTTTCCTAGTGCTCACTAAATAGAGCCGTTCTAGCCCAAATGTGTTTTAATATAAAATTTCCGCTTTTTAATCTTTAGAAAAAGAAAATAATTAAAGTTTTACTTCAAGACACGTTATTATGTATTTGGAAAGTTGAGTTTCCATGTAGTTAAATAATATTAAGAGATCTAAACAATTTTTAAAACAGATGGATATAAATAACTTTAGACTACTCTCATTTCAGAAATAACACTACATAAAATACATAATTGCAATATGTAATACAATTTTGAAAAGGAAATGTAAACAACTTTGATATGAGATATAAACAACTTTGGTAAGAGTTGTAATTGGACACATCTATTATTCTGAATAATTTTTAATGGTGATGTCACTAAAAAAATTTTCAAAAATCACTGGATTTTTAATATTTTAAAGTTTGTTGCAATCTCTTCTGACAGCACTTGCAATGTATTATTTATGATTTGTTTATTTTAGTAACAAATGAGAAATAGTTAATAAATTGTAAAGAAGGCTATGATATTTTTGTCAATTTGGACATACTTATTTCATAGTAACATTCTACATTAGTTTTAATCAAGAGAATAAACCATTAATTATCTGTAAAATTATATTTATATAAAATGTTTATTTAAATATATAAAAATCTTAATGACAAGAAAACACTAAAGATTCTAATTTCTAAACCGGTTCTGTAAATGATTTCTTTACAACTAAGTGCTCAAAATTGATACAAGCTAGATAAAAAAAAACTTTGCCCAGTGAAATAGGTTTTTCGTGGTCTGATTTACATATGGATAAGCAATCTATATAATTAGGTATATCATTGGGTGTGAGACACTAATTCTGCTCTGTGGAAATTTATACAATTTCTTTACTATCGAATGAAATCCAGGTTTCCAAAGTAATGTGTTCGTACATCCACGGACGCAACAAGTTTTTTCGATAATGATATTACGAAAATAATTCGACTTTATTTAATTAATAATTATTAAACAATAAATGCCGTATAAAATATTAATAAATAACCCCCATAAAGTTCAAATTTTTGTCACCAATTAGCGTTAAAGTCATGACGCACGGTCCCTATTAATAGACGAAGTAAGTCAAAGTCAAAGATATATTCCCGTTTCGCCTGACATAAAAATTTGGTACGCTTTGGTAGCGTTTTGCTTGACTACATGTTAAACGAAAAAAAATAGTTGCGATTCTCCTGACCTGCTCAGGTAATAAATAAGTATTTGCTGTAAAGAAATCTATTACTAACAAATGAATAATAATAAGAAATAAACATAAAATTAAATTAAAATGTTATAGTTACTTAATTTGATATGAACAAAAAATATAGAGCACCCAGTATAGTAAAAAGTAAAATAGAAACTGAACATGTTTTTTAATTGACGAAGCGTTAAGCGAATAAACTATTTGAATTTAGAAATTTTTTTATGTGTCCCAATAACCGGCCAGGACAAAATAATATATTTAAAAACTAAAATTCGTCTAGTAATAATTTCAAATATACATTACTTTAAAAAAGAACTTAGTATATCTATGAAAAAAGATTTAAGGGAAAAATTATCAAGATGGTTTAGAAAATTTAAAAATAATTGATTTAAAAACACTGGTACAAAACGCTTAATAATGTCAATAAATGCAGTTTTTTTTTGTTTCCAATCAAATCATCCTTATAAATCAAATTTTGCATGTATTTTGAAAATGGCCCATATGATAAAAAAAAGCACGCACAATCCAACTTATGGTCAGGCGAAACGCTACCACAATTTGAGTTTGTCAGGCGAACCGGGAAATTTTAATTGGTCAGGCGAAACGGGAACAGGCGAATCGGGCATAAATCAAGTCAAATACATAGGTATTATGTGGGTAGGTGCTTACCATTTCATAAAATTTAATTACAACACAATTAACACAAAATATAAAGCACTCCGTCGAATATTTATAACTATAACTTTGCGTCATGGTTTTTGACCTTCACGTAGCAGAATAAACTATTTGGATTACGATGCTTCCTGCAGTTTTATTTATACTCGTGGTCTCGTGGTTCGTAGATGAGTCTTCAAGTCTGGACAGGAAAATCGACAAGGTCTAATTTGAAACTTACTCGTCGTTCGTACTGTATTCGAGTCTTGACAGGAAAAATCGACAAGTTTATACTTTATACGTGTATTCATGGTATTGCATGTTGCACACAGAATTAACTAACCTATTAATTTTATTATATTTATTAATTAACGCCAATTGAAGAGCTATTTGATTTCGAAAATAGATATGTTTTCTGTCACAATAGGGATAGGTCATTATATCAACGAACATAAACTTCGATAACATTATTGATTATATTATCATGAATTGAGATAAAAACATTTTTTTCTACGACCGTGTATTTTTACCCACTTTCCCGCACGCATTTTAGTTTTGAAAGTGTCACTTTCGCGCACTAGTACGGGAAAAAATCACTTTCCTGCACTAGTGCGGGAAAGTAAAATTATGAATATTTAGCCTTACCTATTGTATAGTTTTTTTACCTCGGATGTTGTAACAATAGGTAATTTAGTATTTTCCAACTATTCCATTTAATAAAATTTACTTTTTTTCTTGCTTTTTGTTATAATTTTAATTTTTTGGAAAACTTGAATAATAGAGATATATACCTTCTGTATATTTTAAAAAGTCACACTAGGCTGTGACATGTATGGCTTAATATGGTTGCTATATGGTAACCAAGGCGTGTTATTGTTACAAAAACGTCAAAGTTGTTTGTTGAAGCGTCAACTGAATTAAAATAAATTAAAGAAATAATGGATTCATCGGATGAAGAGCTTCCCGAAGCCATTTTAAAAGCTGCAAATGAAGCACATTTGGAGGTGTTACCTGCCAAATCACGAGGAAGATATGAAAAACAATACGACCATTTTGTCACATGGTGTAAACAGGAAGGGGTAAAAACCTACAAAGAAGAGGTGTTTCTGCCGTATTTTTCGCACCTAAGTAAGTTTTTGAAATCTAATACTTTACGCTATTCGATGGTGAAAAGTTTAGTAAAAATAAAACAAAATTTGGATATAAGCCAGTTCCATAAGTTAACGTCATTTCTAAAACAAAAAAATGTTGGTTTTCGAGCACAGAAGGCGCAGGTTTTTACCAAAGAAGATATATCCAGGTTAATGTTAGCCCCTGATGAGGTATACCTTATGATTAAAGTGAGTACCATTTTTGCTTTAGCTGGTGCTCTCCGCCGAGCGGAGCTTGTAAATATCACTCTCGATGATATACAAGATAAAGGCAATCTGATAGTTGTGAAAATTTCCGATTCCAAAAATCATTCTTCAAGATCATTTGTTTTATGTGAAGAAATAAATAATGGAAACTTTCTGAAGCTGTACAGAAAGTACGCAGGTTTACGACCACCTAGCACTCCGCATCGCCGCTTTTTTATTAATTATAAGAAGAGAAAATGCTCAATTCAATGCGTTGGCGTAAACACCTTTGGTAAGATGCCAACAGAGATTGCTGCATATTTGCGTCTACCTAATCCTGAACGATATACAGGACAAAGTTTTAGACGTTCTTCAGCAACATTCCTAGCAGACTCAGGTGAAGCGATAACCAATATAAAACGTCTCGGTGGCTGGAAGTCCACTACTATCGTTGAAGGCTATTTGGAGGACTCCGAAACACAGAAGAAAAACATTTCGAATAAAATTCTTTCAAATATAAATTACTTGCAACCTTTGCTGCCACCGTCATTTTCACCTTCATGCGACCTGCAACCGATGTCACTCCCGTCCACGTCATCTTTTCAATCTACGAGCGTTACGACTATTAACAGCCAATTAACACCAACTAATTCCTCTGTACCGGCAATTTTACATAATTTACAAAATGCTACAAATTGTGTATTTAACATTTATATCCATAATAATTAGTTGTTTTTATTTAAAGATTTGTATATGTTGAAATAAAATAATTTTCCAAAAATAATTTTTTCTACTTTTTTGTATATACGGTCGTAGAAAAAATAATGTTCCTAACTCATGCGTAAAGTGTCTTTCCCGCACTTGACCGCTTGCCCGAACTCCGCTTCGCGTCGTTCGGGCCAACTGCAGTCGCGTGCGGGAAAGTAACACTTTCCGCACTTGTTAGGAAAATAACTATTGATTTCTTTAGTGTCTTAGTGCCTTGTTCATTGGAATCGTTAGAAAAATTAAAAATTCGAATTGTGCGCAGACCTCCGGTTTGGCGCCCGCGTGCGGTGCACGCGTAGCACGCGCTGTCCTGACTAAGCATGTTAACACTTTAAGCCGACTCACCATCTATTAAAGGTATCTTTCTTCGGGGGTTATTTGCGCCTTATGGAGCATAAGAATGGTTCCTTTAAGCTGTTTATGCCTTTAAGTCCAATGATTAACGGTTTTGGCTTCGAATTTTTTCTGGCTTCACCGTTAAATATCTTTTCAAAATATTCTAATAGATATTTTATGTCGCTTTCTGTATACTTAACATTCTTTGTAGAAGCCGTATTGTGGCCATGATCGAATGTATGCTTTGACAAAATTGTAAATCGTTTTTTTCTAATCTCCCGATAATTATAAATGTGTATATTTAAGATCAAAAATTTTAAGTAAAATATGTAATTTTAGTTAAATAAACTAAATATATTTTTGTTAACCCTATTTTTTATATTTGATTCAATATAAACAAAAGAACGTCGCGTCGTCTTAAAACGACTTCAAAAAACGTAAAACTCCGCAGTGTAATGTAGCATAAAATGTATCTAATATCTTGTGTCTCAATTGAATATGCACATTTACATGCAGTGGCTGTTCTTGCCGGAGGTCTCAGGTCAAGGTCAAGACGAGTGCATTTTTGTCGTGAGGATTTTCTTTAAAAATTCATATACTCACCATTAAGGTTTTTCCAGCTTAGTCGATCGCTTTGCCCCTTGTATGAAGACAAGAATAAGCTGATGGTGCGGGTTTTCATCGTTTTCGTAAAAAAGAAAACATGCATTTTCAGCTTTGCATGTAAACAAAAATTGTTTTCTTTTTATCACGTGAGATGCAATTAAAGAACACACAAAGAAAAAATTAAAAGAACTATAGATTCAAATAAATAAATTTTTATTACAATCTAGCGTTCTATGAAATTTATGCGATTCTCAGTATGCCAAAGTGAAAATTATGTAATTAATATTGACAATCAATGGAAACCATTTTAAAATTATTTTTGTACCTCTCTAAATACATGTCACAGTCTATGAATAACATTACTCGCCGAATTATTTTAAACTCACGAACAAGTCAAAAAATACAAAAAATCCCTTGTATCCTGACTAGTATGCTCTATGAAGTACGTTACCAAATCGCTATATCAATAGCTAAATATAAATATAAATATAAAAACCATACAATGCAGTGGTTTTGACATCTGATTCACCACCAAACATTAAAGAAATTTATTTAAATAATGGAAATATGTAAAAACAACAGAAATATCCAAATAATAACACAAAAACAAATAATCAAACCAAGTATGTAGGTACTTAGGTAGGAGATAATCACTAAAAAATTATAAAATTACAGTAAATTCTCAAATTAACAAGCAATCAACAAGCAGGCGGACAAGGCGATCCAGTCCTGATACTTGAGCTATGCAAATAATGACTCATATATGTAATTGTGATGGATTTTTTCCAAATACCCCATTTTGCGCATGTGTTGTATTACTCCTAAACAACAATTTTTGAATAGGTCGACAGGATCGTGTAGCGTTCCATGATACTTGCAATGTTGGTACTTTATCTTCACAATAAAACATCATATTATTAATAGCTAAAATAAAACTTGGTTTCTAATAATTCTCCATAGAATTTAGTTTTTAATCGCTTTTTAATTAACCATTTAGTAAATGTAATATTCCTCACCGTGAAGTAATGGTCAATATAATTACGTTAAACTCAGCTACCCAATGATAATTTGACTTTTTATTACCCCCTAGAGACATAGCCATTAGAGTTTGTCTGAACTTTAATCTATTGTAAATAATGGTTGCATTATACATGTTCGCTGCAGTTTGAATAGGCTTTTAAGTTGTTTTCATGTGTATACAAGTTCATAAAGTGTACAAAGTGTGTACAAAATACATACAATAATAATAACTGAGAAAGGGTATCCAACGGCCTCAAATGTAGTCATCTTAAAAATTTAAGAAATTATATTCACTTTTTGTCTATAACCGTTTTACTTTCTAGTTACCATAAAATTTTCATTTGTTTTATTTATTTTTAGGCAAAGAGGTTAGAAAGAGTAGAGATAACATAGAAAGCATTTGTCGCTGCGCGAATTTTGCCAAAACCGAAAAAAAAAGGGAGATTTCTAGGCCGGACTTAAATATTTGTATTATAGTACCTAATTTTGGTAACTGTTAAAAGATGAAAAAAATATGAGATATTTTTTGACTTCATTTGTTAGCACGATTCGTTTATGATGAGGGCAATTACACTATATCAGTATATAGCTAGTAGCTAAGTAAAATTATTGTAAAAAAAATTGCTATTTGTGTATTAAGAGCAAAAAGTAGCATTTTGGCAGTTAAGACGGAAAGAAAGAAATAAATAAATCTGTCGAAACTGCTAAAGATTTTTCTGCTCGAATAAGACTCAATATTTTTTCTATACCCACATCAAAATAAATACTATATTGTTTCACGAGTGACGAAAATAACATTTCGACGAGTAAAACACTATACTTTTTCTACGAACTCTATTATGTCATGTAGGTACCTACTAAAATAAAAAAAAAAAAACAAACGTTAGCAAATGCTTTATTTTGTGTTAGGAATAACAAAAAATTAACCAACAATTAAATATTTTAGAAATATTATTTATTATTTAAATATTGATTTATTGTTATATTTGAACAATTGTTCAAAATTATGGGGGCATCACACTCAAGCTTTTTATTTATTGAGGTAGGTGCCGACATATTTGTTCTACTGTTAAATGTCATTTCAGATGATGATGCGCCATAATCGGATGAACTAGTAGTTTCCTTATTTTGTACAGATTGTAAAATTTTGGTTTGTATTTGGTTTTTACTATTCGTGGATTCATCAACATATCCTTGCGCAACACTACTAGATTTCCAACCACCGTGCTTTTTTAACAGAAGCAAGTCACCTCCTGCATCCACTAATAGCGTTGCGGATGTTCTGCGGAAACAGTGCCCAGTGTAATCTTGAGGATTCGGAAGCGTTAAAAACTGAGCAATTTCGTTATGAAATTTACTGATTTTATTAATTCCAACAACCTGTCTGCTACACTTTCCATTCTGATAGTTAATAAAGAATCTTGAATTAATTTGATCCATGTTTGCGGGACGTAGGCTCATATATTTTTTAGAAATATCATAAAAGGGTCCAGAAATATGAAAAGAACGCGGAACTTTATTACTATTTTACATTCTGATCCTGAAGGCGAATTAGAAATCAAAGTTACAAGAACTGTGCTGCTAGCTCAAAACTAGAGATAGTCTATTTTAATGCCACTGTAAGCCGGAGAGTGGCATGGATTCTTAAAGAGAAACTTGATATGCTAGTGTGACCAAATAATAACAATGAGTAAGTAGTGTTTTTCTTTAATTTGTACAATAAGTAGGTAGTTAGGTAGATAGTGATAATTAGAAACTCAATTGTATGTAACAAATACCGATAGGTAATAAATCCCCCTTTGTAGTACTACCAAGGTTCACACGTTTTAAATATATATGTATGTCACTATTTAATTAAATGTTCTTATTTTTCTTGCAGGTTATACGGCTGCTATTAATCGGATGAGTATAAAATTGGAAAGCTCTTACTTGGCGATATCGGTTCCTAGCGGCGTCTACAGCTATGATATAATGCTCGCAGTCAAGTGCTGGTAAAGGAAGAAGTGGGTTCCAGCCACCAATCCAATATATACGGCACGTGAGTGGTACTTTAGAAGAGACTTAAGGAGGTGCTCTATAGAGAAAGTAGTAATCGGCTCTACGAGCAGCAGTAAATAATATCTGGTAATACTAGGAGCTAGATGACCAAAGCTAGATATTGTAGAGACTTAATGTCTACACTTAATGGCCTAAAAGTAATATGTATAAAATAGAAAGATTTTCACATCAAAGAAAATGAAGAATGCTTACCGGAGATCAGAAGCGGCCCCTTTTAAGATAAGTATAATTATCCCCAACTGGGTAAATCCACTTAGATTAATGTTATATATACTTAATCTGTTAGATGTTAGCTTAAACTTAATTTGTTTTTAGGTTGAACAAATCCGAATAAAGTTCGAAAGTTACAGAAACCTCATGGCCCAAATTTCAACCAAGAACAAAAAGAAAAAGGAAGTGAGCGAGAAAGACACATTTCCTGACATAGGAGTTTATTGGTGATGCCAAAATATTTGACCATAGTAGGCCTTTTAGCCAGGTACAGGCATACCTAGTTGTAAAATGTCTCTAGAATAAAAGAAGAAGAGCAGAGTTCAAAGGTCACTAAAGTAGTTCAAAATAAATGTAAACACTGAACTAGGTTATTTTAAACAATAAACAGTTAAAATACAAATGTATCCTTTTTGATTTTTCCTGAAGTAAGTAATTAACTATTAAGTAATTAAATAATAACTAATTAATTATGTTTAACATAACTATTCAATGGTAATTGTATTAATTTATAATTCATCGATTTAAACCTGTAACATCCCCCCCTTTCCTAAAAAGGATTTTTCAAAACAAAAGTGATTAGGCTTATAAATCTCCTACCTACCTACATAAACTACCTAAACTAAAACTAATCTGTATCTGAGTCTGACTCTATATTGGGGTGATCAGGCGGATGAGCCTTTAAATCTTTGATGTGCCATACACCCTTGGACTTGCCGTTTTGGTCCTTCAGCTCGTACGACCACGGAGATAAAATTTTGATATCCTAAACGGACCTTCAAATTTAGGCACAAATTTAGCCGTTACGCCCTTAGTGGCATCCGATAAGGCATACTTACGTTTCCAAACAGTTTGGTTTAGAGTATACCTTTCGTCACGGCGACGCAAATTATATCGGGCCCTCGAATTGTCAAAAGCAATTTTGAGACGTCGACGCACATCCACAAAGACCTCTAATAAGGCTTCGGATCGAGTAATGGGATCAACATCTTGTCGAAAGGGAGTAGCTAACGGATGGACATCTTTGCCTGATAACTTTATTTCTCTTCCAAACACTACAAAGTTTGGTGTCAATTTTGTGGTTTCGTGGCAGGAAGACCTTATCGCACAGGCGACTTTCTGTAAGTACTTATCCCATGTACGATGGTTATCGGCCACGTAGGCTGTCAAAGCCGTTTTCACAACGCGATGAGCGCGTTCTACAGGGTTACTCTGGGGATGAAAATTTGAAATGTGATAGGGGTCGATTTGATATTTTTCGAGTAAATTGTGAAAAACATTTCCTGTAAATTGGGCTCCATTGTCCATTATTACTTTATGTGGTGCACCATACAACAAAATCACTTGGTCTTCGAAAATTTCGGAGATTTTCCTTCCCGTGGCAGATCTTAGAGGGAAAAGCAGTAAAAATTTACTAAAAATATCTAGGACTGAGAAAATATATGAATATCCTGATGCCGATCGAGGTAGCGGTCCAACTATATCGATACTAACAATTTCAAATGGTCTAGTTGCTACCGGACCTTGACTGAGCATTAGTCCTGCTGGTGGACGTTGAACTGGTTTGGTCTTGAGACAAGTTGTGCAGCGAGATATATATCGAGCCACATCTTGTTTCATTCTCGGCCAATAGTACTTCTGGGCAAGTTTTGAACGGGTTTTATATACTCCGAGATGACCTGCCGTAGGCGGATCATGATATGCGGATATGAGTTCAGACCGTTTGCTTTTAGGAACTACTATTAACCATCCATTAGATTCTGGAACAAGTTCGGGATATTGAGGTTCGACTCTTTTATACAGTTGACCCCTTTCTAGACGCCATGGAGGGTACTTTGACGGCGTGTTTTGTACTAAATCAACCATCTTCCGATACCATTTGTCAGTTAGCTCCGGTAGAAAGTTAGGTGCAACCGCGTCGATTCGAGGTACTGATCTAGAGAGCGCATCAGGTACAGCATGCTCACAACCCTTGCGGTGAATTACCTCGAAGTCGTACTGCTGCAGTCTAACTGCCCACCTTGCAATACGACCTATGGGATCACGAATACTATTAAGCCATTTTAAACTAAAATGGTCGGTTATCACGGTAAATTTAACTCCTTCCAAATAAGCTCTTAAACGTTCTACTGCAAATAAGACAGCTAAGCATTCCTTTTCTGTCGTGCTATATTTACGCTCCGCCTTGGTTAAAGACCTACTGAGGTAGCATATGACCCGTTCATTACCTTCCTCATCAGTCTGCGATAAAACAGCACCTAGACCGAAGTCGGATGCATCAGTTTGCACCACGAAGGGTCTATCAAAGTCTGGACAAGACAAAAGGGGTGCGGAAATCAGGTATTCCTTAAGAGATTTAAAGGCTGATTCACATTCGGAACTCCATTGGAAAGATTGGTTTTTCTTGAGGAGATGACACAGGGGTGCTGTTAAAGATGAAAAATTTGGCACAAATCGCCGATACCACGATGCAACTCCTATTAAGCGTCGAACATCAGAGCTAGATTTTGGCTGTGGAATTTGCAAAATTGCTTCCACTTTCGCAGGATCCACCATGAGACCTCCCGCTCCTACAACATACCCAAGATATCTCAGCTCTGATTTGCAAAAATGGCATTTTTCTCGGTTCAAGGTAAGACCAGCGGTAGTCAATCGGGAGAGGACTTCTTGAAGTACTTCTAAGTGTTTCTCAAACGTTTCCGTGCAAATTATCACGTCGTCTAGATACACGAATACGTATTTCTCGAGATCTAACCCGATGACTTGATCGATGAAACGTTGCCATGTTGCAGGCGCATTATGAAGTCCCATGGGCATCCTTCGAAACTGGAATAGCCCACGTCCAGGTATTACAAAAGCTGTCATTGGCTTTGACTCCTCTGACAATGGAATTTGCCAATACGCACTCTTTATATCTAGAGTTGTCAAAAAGTGCGAATCTCGTAATTTGTCGAGAGTTGCGTTAACAAAGGGAAGAGGATATGCATCCTTCTTGGTAACCTTGTTCAATTTTCTAAAGTCTACCACAAAACGATAACGTCCATCCTTTTTCTTGAGAAGGAGAATTGGTGAGGCCCACGGAGACCTAGAAGGTTCGATGACACCATCATCTAGCATTTTTGTTAATTCCTCGTTAACTTGTCGCAGTAAAGGTGGAGACAAAGGATAATGTCGCTGTTTGATCGGTACTGCGGTGGTTCTAATAACATGTTCCACTAGAGACGTACATCCTAACTTCACTCCCATATTCTGAAAGGTATCATCAATGAACTTGTCTAGTCTAGACTTCTGTTCACTGGATAAAAAGCCAGAAGAGATAAGGGCGAGCTGAGTGGACGGTAATAATTCTTGAGATGTCTCCTGGAAAAACCATTTTCCAGAAAACATGTCCGGCACTATGCGCATGGCTCTCCAAAAGTCCATTCCCAAAATGAGAAAATGAGGGATACCAGGGACGATTAAAACATTTATAATTTTTAATTTATTGCACAACACTATAGGGAGAGGCACCATTCCCAAAATATCGCAAGCTTGACCGGATGCCACGACACAGGACTTCTGTTCGGCTTCCTTAAAATTGCAAGACGTCTTCAGAAGGTTCCATCCAGGTCCACCCAAAATCGTATTGGTAGCCCCTGAGTCTAGCAAACCTAATAACGTACGTTCATAAATTTTCACTTGAAGATAGGGTCTGGAGTCTCCTTTAGCATGAGCTAAAACATAGTCTAATAAAATGTGTTGATGATCTTCGGTCGATGTCGATGAAAAGTCAGCTGCTCGACCTACTGCTGACTTCGAGAGGAGTTTTTTCGACACCTTGGACAATTGTTAATTGAGACATCTGGACTGCCACATTTAAAACAAAACCGATTGCGTCGGGGTTGATCGCATTTCTTGAATCTATGGCCCGTTCCGCCACAATTCCAACATGAGGGTTCTAGATCAGACTTAGGAATAGATGGATTATCTCTCGGGGGCTGACTGGTATTTCGGTTTGTCACTGGTGTGGATTGCACTGGGCGACTACTAGCCACAGTTATTGGTTGTTGATTTCCGGGTTTGCGGTATGCCAGTTCTGGCTCGAGAAGTGATCGATATGAAGTGGGAGGAGGAACATATTTATCCATCACCGCCTGGGCTTCTTCCACTTTTCTACCAAGAACAATCAATTCATCAATTGTAGATACTTGGTGAAGTATTAACTGCGATTGAATACTTGGCAATAAATTTCGTCTTATAAGAATTACGCGATCTTTTTCAATCGGTGGTTGTTTCAGTTTCCTAAATAAGTTTTCCATTATTGTAATGTAATTAAGGATTTTCTCATTTGCACCCTGTGTTCTTTTCCTGATTTCGTCCATTAGACCAAGTTCATAGTCATATGGTAAGTATGCTTCTTTAAGCTGCTGACATAAATCTTGCCAAGATACAAATTTTCGGGTCCTATACCAAAGTAAAGCATCCTGCGTCAAAAGCTCAGGAGAACAGCGTAAGAGTTGTTGATGAGAAACCCCTCGAGAAATTCTAAATTCTTCCACTCTCTCTAAAAACTCATTAACACTTGTCCTACCGTTAAATTTGACATTCCATCGGGACACGTCTGGTAAGCGAGTTTCTTGACTCCATCCATCATACATTGGTCGTCGCGAAGGGATGTGTAGATTACTCATGGCTGAAGACATATATTCAGGTGCATTCCACAAAGGACTCGTGCTATCTATCGTAGCTCTTCTACTAGATACATTTGGAATTGTAGTTGGCTCCGTAATAGGAGGCATAAAATTAACTCGTGCTGTAGGATTTGGTATTGACTTTTGCCTTATTGAGTTCGAAGCTACCGGAAGAGAATTCGATCGAATTTGACTTCTACTATTCGTAGCTATTGGGTCTGAAAATGGAGGAAATTCCCATACTTCTCCATGCGTAGGATTCGCAGATGTACATGGTGGTATTACTCGTAGTGGTGATATTAACTCCAAATTAGGTTGATCCAAAATGGTTAAGTTTCCAGAATTGCTATTACCAATATCATTCTCAGTATGATCTACTAATGGTGGTGGGTTAGTGTGAGGTACAGACGAAACAGCACTTTCATAAATTTGTATAAGTTCCTCTTGAACGGATTTACAATGATCTGCTAATTTGCATTGTTCTTCCTCTTTTTCTTCGTAAGAGACTGGAATACGATCAATACGACTAGCTAAATGCTGCAGTCTTGTTCCTATTCTTTTATATTCGTTTTTCGAATTTTCGGGATCAAAATTTTCAATAGCTTGTTCGAGCTCGGAACACTTTGCCTTACATATCCTTATTTCATCCTCAACTACTAGATCTATATGCCCTCTGATTAAATTATCTGGAGTTTCCTTCTCCTTAAGTAAAATCTCGCGAAGGCTCTTTCTCAAGTCATTAACACTAGCACTAGGATTTCTAGGTAACCCTCTAATATATAATTCATAAGCTAGTTCATCTTTTAGAAGTCTATTGACCTCCATCTTATCACAAATAAAACGTTTACAACTATAAAATAGTTTATGCGTAATCTAAATTTTCTAATCTAATTCTAGATTGTAATCACCAAATTCCCCTCTTTCCAAAGAAAAAATAAAAAAATATAGAGAATGAAAACAAATTACAACTCGCAAGTGCAATTGCTATTTTGTAATTACCTAATTCTAACCTTAATTAAATTATATCCTATCTAACTAACTATATGTACACTATACTCAAAACACAATCCTACTATCGTTACTATACTCAAAAGTACAAAATTAATTAGGCATTGGTTATATTACATGTAATGAAGTATTAATAAATACCTTCCCATAAATTCTACCAACCAACGTAAATAAAAATTTGCCCCACTCTACCCTAAGCAAGTTTAAGGAATAATGTGTTATGAGTTATCAGTAACAAAAGTAAAAAAATAACCTAAAATTAGCTAATTATTGTATTTTTAATGAATACATCTGTTTATTAACCTTTTATTTACACAATTTTTGTATAATTAAACTTTTCTATTAATTCCCAATAATGACTTTTAACAACTGCATAAAGGCCAAATTTGAAAAAGAAGAAAATAAAAGAAGAGTTGTGACAGTGGTCACAATGTCAATTGCCAACAAAATTGTCAGCTGTCACTGCTGTCAGTTGAAAAATCAACAACACAAATCAAAGTTCTATTAGAATTTAGAAACCCTGAAAATAAACGAAAATAAGGAGTAAAATTAACAATATGCAACTAACCTGTGATGTCTATCCTACTAACAAAGTGTTATACTCGTTTGTGTCGTCCAAATATAGTACATAACAACATAACCAAGCAATTAGTTACCAAATAAATATTTCCAACTTGAGCAAATAATATGCGAATATACAATTATATACAAGCTAAATGTAAAGGCAGTTGCTTTATTACTTTTTACTAAAGCAAAGAACTGTATTATTGTTTCTACATATACAAAAAATCCAAATACCTTAAATAGTGCCTAAAATATATATCTATGCAAGTAAAATAGGCTGAAACTGAATTGTATGCTTCTTTTTATACCATTTATACATCCGCTAATACTATACATGTAAATAAAATCATATTGTGCAAGAGAATAACCAACCGAATGCTGAAGTGAATAAAGTTCCAAAACTTATTTATGTGATACTACCTAACAAAATTTGGTCACAACTAAAATTTACACACGGTGAGCGCCATTTATTACTATTTTACATTCTGATCCTGAAGGCGAATTAGAAATCAAAGTTACAAGAACTGTGCTGCTAGCTCAAAACTAGAGATAGTCTATTTTAATGCCACTGTAAGCCGGAGAGTGGCATGGATTCTTAAAGAGAAACTTGATATGCTAGTGTGACCAAATAATAACAATGAGTAAGTAGTGTTTTTCTTTAATTTGTACAATAAGTAGGTAGTTAGGTAGATAGTGATAATTAGAAACTCAATTGTATGTAACAAATACCGATAGGTAATAAATCCCCCTTTGTAGTACTACCAAGGTTCACACGTTTTAAATATATATGTATGTCACTATTTAATTAAATGTTCTTATTTTTCTTGCAGGTTATACGGCTGCTATTAATCGGATGAGTATAAAATTGGAAAGCTCTTACTTGGCGATATCGGTTCCTAGCGGCGTCTACAGCTATGATATAATGCTCGCAGTCAAGTGCTGGTAAAGGAAGAAGTGGGTTCCAGCCACCAATCCAATATATACGGCACGTGAGTGGTACTTTAGAAGAGACTTAAGGAGGTGCTCTATAGAGAAAGTAGTAATCGGCTCTACGAGCAGCAGTAAATAATATCTGGTAATACTAGGAGCTAGATGACCAAAGCTAGATATTGTAGAGACTTAATGTCTACACTTAATGGCCTAAAAGTAATATGTATAAAATAGAAAGATTTTCACATCAAAGAAAATGAAGAATGCTTACCGGAGATCAGAAGCGGCCCCTTTTAAGATAAGTATAATTATCCCCAACTGGGTAAATCCACTTAGATTAATGTTATATATACTTAATCTGTTAGATGTTAGCTTAAACTTAATTTGTTTTTAGGTTGAACAAATCCGAATAAAGTTCGAAAGTTACAGAAACCTCATGGCCCAAATTTCAACCAAGAACAAAAAGAAAAAGGAAGTGAGCGAGAAAGACACATTTCCTGACATAGGAGTTTATTGGTGATGCCAAAATATTTGACCATAGTAGGCCTTTTAGCCAGGTACAGGCATACCTAGTTGTAAAATGTCTCTAGAATAAAAGAAGAAGAGCAGAGTTCAAAGGTCACTAAAGTAGTTCAAAATAAATGTAAACACTGAACTAGGTTATTTTAAACAATAAACAGTTAAAATACAAATGTATCCTTTTTGATTTTTCCTGAAGTAAGTAATTAACTATTAAGTAATTAAATAATAACTAATTAATTATGTTTAACATAACTATTCAATGGTAATTGTATTAATTTATAATTCATCGATTTAAACCTGTAACAACTTTTGTTTTTGTATTACGGATTTTAACTAACAGAACACTTCCAGTATCCTTTACATCGCTTATTGTTAAATCTTTTAGTTCGTGGCAACGAAAAGCGCCAGATAATCCAAAAACTAATGCTACCTACAAATATTAGTAGTTATGTATTAAGTATTTGTTAAAATAATAATAATAATTTCGTTACCTTTGTTATTAAATATTTATAGTCAGGTGCATTCTTTAGGAAAGTCTTTATGTCTTCAGGCGAAAAAATTTTGGATTTTTGGCTTTTAAAACCATCAGATTTTCTTTTCAAAAGCGAACGTAACTTTGGATATTTACTAATATCGACACCATTTTTAACAGAGAGTGAAGTTCTTAGCATCGAATAAATGGACCATAACGTCGACGGTTTAAAATTTGAACATATTTCTCCAAAGTATGCTAGTAGTACAGTTTCCGAAAATGATTTCACTTTATTTTTTTCTCTCCAGTCCAAACATTTGATATAAATTTCTTCATATCTCTTTTTTGATTTGGCCGGTAATAAATCTGAAGAGATTTCTTCAGCTTTAAAAATAATTTCTGGGGGAGTACAATCGCTTTCTGACTCAGACATCATGAAAATGTGTTAAATTTAGGACGAACTGAAACTGACAGTTCTCAAAAGTGATAAAACTTTAAATAAACAAATGAAAACCAGGAAACTAGATGTAGATTGGTTTAATTTGCACTATTTTTATACATTTTTATTTTATCTTTAATTCATTAAATTTTAGGTAAAAACGCATATAGAATTTAATGAGCATCTTTTTATTTCATTATTAATAATTATAAGCTGCCAAAATATTATACGAGGCGACTGATATATGAAAATATGTAACAACTTACTTTCGTCACTAGAGACGAAAGTAAACGTTATGGGATTTTTTCTCACTAGTGACGGAAATCAAGTTTTCGCTGAAAGTATCCTGTGGCGAAAGATGTCTTTTTGTAAGAGTTTGTAGAAAAACTATTTTATTTTATTACAAATGGATTATCATCTGTCGTTATAATATTGTAAGTTTATTTGACATAAGCCTACTCTTCGAAAAGAAAAAACTGTTTCAGTACTCATGTCGTGTCGGTAATTATTTATGATTTAATTATTTGTGGAAAATACTAATGGATGATTTTAAATTTTGGGAAATCAATTTAATATTTAATTTTGTTTTAAAATACCGATTAACTTTCTTTTATTTAATTTAAATTAAAACACACCATCGTGTGTCAAACTTTGGCGAACGTGTGCGCCAATAATGTCAAAATTATGAAAATTCGCGTGAAACCACAACTTTCTAGTTAGATTTGAATGTGCAAAAGCCTACTTTGGATAGTGATCGTAGAAAATTAACTTTTTCTACAAGCGTGCGAGAAGATGATCTTCTCGCACTCTTCCGAGTGCGAGAAGTTTATCTTCTCGCACGCAGAGAAATATAAATTAAAAAAAGCAATATATTTTCGCCCATGCCCGGGTTTGAACCTAAGATCTTTGCGTTATGAGCCCGAAACCCTAACCACTACACCAATTCAGCACATAACATCGGTTTAATATATATATACTTAAACTGTATGTTGTACCTAATTTCATTATACAGGTTAATTCTCTATTTTAGAAATAAATGCGCTTGTAGAAAACATGTTGATCGTAACACGTGCTAGAAGCACTTTTACGCACTCACCTGCTTACCCGCACTCCGCTGCGCGTCGTACGCAGTTTCGTTCGTAAAAGTGCATCTTCTAGCACTTGTTGCGATAACTACTATATTGTATCTTACCTCACAAAATGTTTCATTATAATAACATTGAAATGAATGTTATTAATGCACATTATTTTTATTATTAACCAATTTTACAAATTGTTAAGCAAAATGTTAATAATTATTTTAAAATAAATTATATATTTATAATACAGTTTAAGACTGATTAGTCTTAAGGCCTTTTTTCACGTTGCCCAATGCGCTGGCAAATATTATTGGCAATGCTCGTAACTAGAACATAGTTAACTCCAGGGTGATTCTACCTAAGTGGAGAAGCAATTAGTTTTGTAACACTTTGTGAAATGTAATAGTTGGTTGAATTCAGCTCATCAAAGGCATTAAAAATATTTAAAGTAATATAGTTTAAAAATAGTTATTTGTTTAACTAGGCAGAGAAGTAGCAGCTTTTCTGCCTCACCTAGCATTAGCTAGAAACTAGCCAAGACAGTAAATCTGTATCTCTGCCGTGTAAAACGATATTTTTCTACGATTGTTTATAGTGTATTTAAAAAAAAACGGAAATAAAATGAAAACCTCTTTTAAGAATAACAGATACAACTCACGTATTTTTAATATATATTCTAATCGTTGTTTTTATAAATATATTATATATACCTTCAATTCTTATACAAATATACTTATAGTGACTTTGTAGTTAATTTATTACAGTAACTTTTTTAGCAGGATGTTCATTCATAGCAAGACTTTAATAAACATAGGAAGAAAAAGTAAATTTTTAATTCCTAGGCAGTAAAAATGATTTTTAATGCCTAGTCAGTAAAAGTGTTACTTCTATGATCGAGAAGTGTCACCGAAAGTGACATTTAGTGTCAATCGGAGTATCGGAGAAAAAATGTATTATTGTACACCATGCAGATGTACGAATCATTCTATGTAGATCAAAATATTTTCAAAATAAGCAGCATACAGTGTCGGCAAAGTTGAGCAGTACTCGAGTAAATGCTACCTTAAAATTATACTTAAGTATTCAAAGTACTCAGTTTTTGTTACTAGTGAGTACTTTGTGTTCACCGTTCTGAAAAAAATTTAATTCGCAAAAGTTTTTATTTCAAAAATAATAAGAATCCAAATAGAAGTTAAATCTCTTTGCTTTAGTAAAATAATTTTTGCTAACTTAGACCCTAGTTGATTTTCAGAATATTCGGTTCAACCGAAGTACTTTAAAATTGACTGTTTTTAAAATACAATGTTTCTTTACATTTTTGTTTCACTTTGTCTCACTTTGTCTTACTTTGTCTAACTTTGTCTCAGTTTATCTCACTTTATCTCACTTTATCTCACTTTATCTCACTTTATCTCACTTTATCTCACTTTATCTCACTTTATCTCACTTTATCTCACTTTATCTCACTTTATCTCACTTTATCTCACTTTATCTCACTTTGTCTCACTTTGTCTCACTTTGTCTCACTTTATCTCACTTTGTCTCACTTTGTCTCACTTTGTCTCACTTTGTCTCACTTTGTCTCACTTTGTCTCACTTTGTCTCACTTTGTCTCACTTTGTCTCACTTTGTCTCACTTTGTCACCCGAGAAATCTGCTATTATGTGCTTTACAAGACATCATCCTTAGATAATAGTACATTGTACTGCGGGAGGACTGACTATTCCTGTAGTTAGATCGTTTAAGTACCTTGGTATGATTTTGAATCCAAAGTTCTTATGGACTCAACACATTGAATATTTACGGGGACGAACAGTGGATTTTCTTGAAAAAAAAAAATCTGATATATCCAACACATGACTTTCCTATCTAGTTATATTACGGGCTTTTTTCGGTTATTTTGTACAACCTATTGCAGCACCTCTATAAATGTTTATAGGATAAACTAAAAAACTAAATATATACATTTTCCACATACATCTACCTCGAAACATTTTTCCATAGATATTCATTGAAAACGAAATAGTGAAAAATTTTAATATAGCACTTTTCCTACAATTTTTCCATTACGGTCCATTTTAGAAAAATCATGTTTAAACAAAAATTATAAAGATCGATATCGCAAACAACTTTTATTTAAACAATTTTTATAAAAAATTATTTTATTACATTTTATCAAATTTCTCGAATACGGACCATTTTAGAATAATTTTGTATAAAACAAAAATTATAGATAATAATATTAGGAGTAACTTTTATTTGAAGAATTTTCTTCTCCAAATGTAAATAACAGATATATTCCATAAAATATAAAAATGACCACCTATAAAGTACCCCCCCCAGATGTTCCGACTCTGCCCAAAATCTAACCAGTTCATTGGACGCTGAAACAAAGCTTAAGTTTGATGTTTTTCTGTGTATTAGTTCATGAGTTATGCGACACACAGACACACACACACACACACACACACACACACACACACACACACACAAAACACACACACACACACACACACACACACACACACACACACACACACACACACACACACAAACACATACACACACACACACACACACACACACACACACACACACACACACACAAACACACACACAAACACACAAACACACACACACACACGCACGCACGCACGCACGCACGCACGCACGCACCCACGCACGCACGCACGCACGCACGCACACACGCACGCACACACAGGCATCATCGCGACAATAGTTAAAACGGATTCAGGGGACCTCAAAACGTAAAAATCCGTCGAAAACTCGAGGTCGAAATAATCATGATTCCTATACTTTCCTTATATCTGTATACAGATAAGAAAGTAAAAACGGAAAAAATCAAGAATGCAACGTCACCAATTATTTGCATATAAAATATGGATTATTTCAAAGTAAACACAATAGTTAATAAGCTTGCCATAGAAACAAAAAATTGGTGCTTGTTGTTTTGACACAGTGAAACGTCAAGCAAACAGTTTTTTTGGTTGTATTGAACTGGACATGTTAATTCGGTTAAAATTCTGAAGAATTGTTAATTATTTTTTTGGTCAAGGTGTGCAGGAACTAACAGTTTTTTGTTATGGATATTATTAATGAAGGTAAGTATTTTCAATTAACATAATAAGAATGTACCATGGTGTTTCCTTCTTATTTTTTTACGTTTTGAAATAAAGAAAATTTTTTTGGAAAACTTTTTACAGATTTACAATTGTTTTTATTTATGTTCCGTCCGTTATTATTTAAGAAACTAGTGTAATACCTAAATGTGCATGTAAATAAATTTTAGAACTTTTTACAATTTTTTTACAATTAATTTTTTTTTACCTGGATGTTTATGTACCCATCTTGGTCCTGCGCCAATTATTAGAGATCTAACGGTGCCTTTAAAAACTTCAGTTCTTTTCTCAATTGACGTGTTTTAGCGATGTTTTAAATTTCATAGTGCACGATTTCTGTACAAATGGTCGTTTTTGCCATATTCAAAATTTTATATCTGGAATATTGTGTAATTTTCAGGAGATATATAATTTTTACGGCTCGTTCGAATGGTACCAGACCTAAAACCATACGGAAAAAAGTTTTTTCCTTAGTCTTTTTTAAACGTGACAAAAAGGCACTTATTTATAAAAAAAAAAACGCCGAAACACGTCAACTGAGAGAAGGATTGAGGTTTTTAAATGCACCATTAGATATTTATTAAATGGTGCAGAATCAAATTTTTATAAAATTTTAGGTAATTTCTGTATCTTTGGCCATCACTCTAGTTAAGTTTAAAAGAGGGTGAAGTTTGGAAATCAATAAATTTAGAAATGTGTCTGTTTTTAGATTTGGAAGATAACTGTATTCATTTCACGTACGGCGAATTGTTTCAAACATTTCAAAGCTTCCCCGAAAACAAAACTGAAAAGGCTCCAGTTAAGCATCTTAGAGCAAATAGGTCGTGATACCTTTCCTGATAATGAAAAGAAAAACTTGTCCCTATATATTTTTTGCCTAAAATCCAGATGGCTTGAAGTTAGTTGAAAAAAAGAGTTATTTTTTAAAAAATATTCGAATTAGCTCAACCAAAGCATAAAACTTTCAAAAAAACTGGGCGACCAAAATTCGATTTTAATAGCTGTAGTGAAAGATCAAAAAGGCTAAAACTTTCGGATTTGCGGTGTAGTAGCAGCGGGCAAGAACTGACACGCTGTGAAACGAAGTTTAGAGCGGAGGGAACTATATAGGGGGGAGTGGGGCAAGTGAGTCATAGGGGGCAAGTGCATCTTTTGGAATAATTCGTATAATCGGCAACATAGCCCGGCAACAATCGGTGCAGTTCACGTACAACAAGTGGATGGTGTCTATGAAAATTTACCGGAAAATTTCTAAAACTAAGGTAAATATTTTTTTTGTATTCTACGTGTTGTTATGTTATTATTGAGGTGAATTACACAAGCGTTTTTTTAAATTTAAAGGCACTATGTAGATAATTCAATATAAACATAACATAACCTCATATTCGAGAAATACCGCCTGATTCTTAGAACGTTGCCAAATGTACCTGTTGAGCTTGATTTGGTTTTTTAAATTTTGATGTCGCTGTGGGGCAAGTGAGTCATATCCATGACTCGCTTGCCTCACAGTTTGTTTATTATAGGATTATTTTAAATAAGTTATTATTTTTTTTTGCAGTGGTGGAAAATGGTCCGTACCTACGTGCGCAAGACCCAAAAGGGATCATATTCCGAAGATGCTATGCAGCGTTGCTTAGAAGCTATTCAGAATATGGAGATGTCAATCAAGAAAGCTAGTGTGGTGTTTAACGTTCCGAGAACCAGCATACACTTACGATTAAAGCGACAGGGGCAGAATATGGTTCTAAACCTAGGCAGGTTCAAACTCGTGTTCAGTGAAAAAATTAAAATGGATTTGAGTGAACATATAATAAGAGAAGCTATTCTATGGACTCTCAACGGCAGATCTTCGACGGATTGCATTTCAGTTTGCTGAAGTTAACCAAATCAATCATCCATTCAATAAAGATTAGAAACTGGCAGGAAAAGACTGCCTGATATCATTTTTAAAGCGTCAAAAAAACCTCTCTATTAGAAGACCTGAAGCAACAAGCATTGCGAGAGTGACAGGATTTTCCAAGCACAGAGTCAATGAGTTTTTAAAAAATTTAAAAGAGCTCTTGGACAACTACAATTTCCCTTCGTATCGCATATTTAACTGTGATGAGACAGGGATTACCTGCGTTCAAAAACCAGGAAAAATAGTAGCGGAAAAAGGAAGAAAGCAAGTGGGAATATTAACTTCATTGGAAAGAGGAAAAAATACTACATTACTAGCATGCGTTAGTGCTACGGGCACTTTCATTTCACCATTTATGGTCTTCGTCCGTATAAGAATAAACCCAACCTTGTTAAATGGTGCGTTTTCTGGAACAGTAGGATTTCCTGCTTAATCCGGATGGATAGATGCCGACCTATTTGTTAAATTTTTAAAACATTTTATAGACTCTACACAAACAACCAAAGAGTCTCCGAGCCTACTGATACTAGACGGTCATTCAAGTCACAAGTCCATTGAATCAATAACCCTGGCTAGAAATTCTGGAGTTTCTGTTTTGACGTTACCACCTCATACTTCGAAAAGGTTACAGCCTCTTGATGTAAGCGTATTTGGGCCCTTCAAAACCTACCTATCAAGAGAAATGGACCACTGGCTGACAAATCACCCTGGCTCTAGAATCACCGAATATGACATGGCTCTTATTATAAAAAAACGTCCTTATTAAAGCATTTGTACCAATAAATATTATGAAGGGATTTGAAAAAACAGGAATCTTTCCTTATGACCCGGATGTGTTCCAAGAGAGCGACTTTGAGGCGGCCGAGAACATTCTTCAAAAAGAATTAAATCCAGGAAGCGTCAATCCCTTGGTCAATTCCGTAAACTTAAAAGATGTACCTAATCCAGAATCGCCTGAAGATGACATCCAGAATAATCCAAACATACTACTAGTTTTAGAGGCAACAGAACAACCGTCATGCAGTTCTGTTTCTATTTCAAATTCAAGCATAATCTCGAAACCATCTCAAGGGAAAAGCAACTCCAAAGCACTTCTAGAACCAGATCAACCGTCATGCAGTTCTGTTTCTATTTCAAATTCAAGCCTAATCCTGAAACCGTCTCAAAGGCAAAGCAACTACAAAACAATTTTAAAACCAGATCAACCGTCATGCAGTTATGTCTTTATCTCAGAATTAAGTCCAATACCAAAACCCTGTCAAGAGAAAAGAAAAATCTAAGCAAAATCCAAAACTACAGAAGGATCCAAAATAATCACCAGCTCACCTTACAAAGATCAACTCGAAGAGAAATTGAAAGATAAATTAAAAGCAGTAAAAGCTTAATCAGTCAAAAAGAATTTTAACAAAGCAGGGCCATGTTCGTGTCTTGAAAATGTGAAAGAACAAGAAAACTTGAGAGAAAATAGAAAAGATGCACCGGCAAAAGCATCAGCAGCAATGTCAGAGGAAGATAAAGCCACAATATGCGTTTACTGTCATAAGACATATGGAGACACTTGTCACGACGAATGGATTATGTGCATAAAAAGTGGTGCCTGGATGCATGAGGAGTGTTAACGAACCGGGTGCTGATAACTATGTTTGTGATAACTGCCGATGATAATTAGTATAAAGACTCACTTGTTCCAACTAGGTGATTTACTTGCCCCATAACTTGGGGCAAGTGAGTCATTTGACAATTTTTTTCCTAAGTCTGACCTGTTATTAAAACTTTAAATTTTCCTCATTTTTCAAGGTTAGGTTATGATCTAAATAATTAAAGTTTATTTTTACAATACACGTTGTTTCGTTTCTACAAGTATAAAAGTTATTAATTATTTAACCTTAAGGTGTCTCACTTGCCCCACCCTCCCCTATGCTTACAGAATAATTAGAGATATCACGAATATTGATATAAAGACAAAGTTATATCGCAAAGCACTAGACGAAACCAAAAATGCAGCATCCAAATTAAGTAGCGTTGAAGCTATATCTCTTATTATTGAAGTTAAATTAGACAAAAATCAATATAATTATTTAATTAGAAAACCAATGAGAAAAAAAGCTGTGATATATATCCCTCGTATAAAAAAGGTCGTTAAGCAAAAAATGCTACCCAGCAGAAGTTGTTATAAATTCTGACATTGAAGTGAAGGTCTCATTGCAGTTACTGTTGTATCAGACCAGCAAAAGGTTGCTGATTCTTTCTACGGTAGTTAGATATTAAAAGTGTGGAAATAGAATTATTTTTAGTATGTATGTGTGGGTGTGATGGTTCGTCAGGACAATTGGAATAAAAACAAAAATTTGAATCTGCAAACTGTTCAGATGCTAGTGTGTTCTTAGTATCTTTAGTCCGCATAAGGCTTTACATAAAAAATAATTAAAGAAAAATGAGAATTTGACAAAATTTAAGAACATCCTCCCCTAGATTTTGTCGTCCAATAAAACTGTTTTCAAAAAAGAAACCACTAAGCTAACCATTCAAAAAAGTGCATCAACTCACAGATTTCAAAACATTCACCTTTTCTGCATTATTTAAATAAGTAAATGTTGAAATGCACTTTACCATGTTCTACCTAAAGGTAGCAAAAGCTTTAACTGCCAATAAGTCCTCCCAAACATGTTATCTTTGCTAGGCATCTTCCAAAGATTTTAATGACATAGGCCAAGTTGTTACTAGACGTATTCTTTTTAATCATTTAGCATATGGAATATCCACGTTATATGCCTAGATTCGTTTATTTTGAAAACCTATTGCACGCGGCATATAAAATGGACATTCAGAATAGGCTCTACAGGCAAGCAATCTGTGGCCGAGACAAAAAAACCAATTCAGGCATTATTGCTTTCAAGCTTAGACACAGATTACCTAGATGCGAAAGTTGACAAAGAACATCAAAATTAAGAGAGAGATAAATGGCCATACCACATACTTTGATTTTCTTTTACTTTACGGAGAATGGTCGCACTGCGCAGCATTCTGAGTGCCTTTTAAAAGAAGATAGAAAACTCCGCCATTTTGAACCCTTATTACGTGTTGCCTACATCTTGGCGCAATATTTTTAATAGGTGCGTTTTAATCATCCGCTTCTGCTTCGGAATTGTCGGTTTTCTTGTTTTATTCTGACAGGTTAAAACGACTAAACCGACAATTCCGGAAGCAGAAGCGGATGATTAAAACGCACCTGATATTTTGCTTGCTGCTGTCAGTGTCAGTGAATATTATTTTTGAAGTCACAATTTATTGCTAAAGAATCAGTTAGCTCACTCGGACCAGTTGAAAGTTCCAAAATAACATCCACTCCAGGGATACAAATTCAGGATACGCAGAAGACTGCTGTTTTATTATAGGCGGTTGTCATATATTGTATTATCCGAGTTGCACAGTGTATTAACTGAAACATTGAGATCAAAAGTGCCGACGCAGAGTGAGCGATTTGATTCTTTAGCTGTAAACTGTGTCACAGGGTTCAAAATGGCCGCGCCCTATGTTGGGCGTGTCGGACCTCTCTCTTGCCTCGTATAGTAATCAAGGCCATACCCATTTAAAGGTCCCTCGTAGCAACTCGTTTCCCCTCTCGTAGTTCCGAAGGCAAAAGTTATTTCATTATGCGAAGTTGCCGATGCTCCTAAGTTTTCTGATGTTATGTGACATTGGAATTTAAGTCAAATGAAAATGTATATACATTTTTTAGTTACCCCCACATACTTCGATTTTTTAGTATGTGGTTACCCCAGACGTTACATACAAATAACGTATAATTAAAATCCGCTAAACATAAAATAATACAAAACCATTTAAAGGTTTATAGTTTACATTTATCAATGACAATCAATGACACTTTAAAAAACTCGTGAAATTTTAATTTTGTATGTGACAACCTTGCTTAGGATGCTGTAAGTGAGATGACATTTCTGTGGCATTCAGGACAATTAGGACCGGTCGTGACGCTTTGCGTTGTGTGCATTTTTGGACAAAAATATTGTGTATTTGTATCTAGTCTTCTTCTGTAAATAAATCATGAGTGAAACGAAGAATATACGTCGTAGTGGCATCTAAGGACACTTATAAAATGTCTTCGATTTCATAGCTGTAAATGTATGAACACTTTTCTACTGCAACTTTCGTTTTAGATAGCAACAATATTTTTGAACATTTAAAAGGTTATGATATCAAGTCATTATTTGGAAGTCTAAAAACACCAACCGAATGTTTTTATCAGTACATTTCGCCTCTTTGCGAGAACAACGTGACATATCGTAAAAGGTGATTTTTTTTTTATTTGTAAATAAGAAGCACCTATTTCAACTTTATTTACTACGAAAACGCGGTATCTGTTAAGTTAAAAACAGCGAATCTATGAGCGACAAAGAAAACGCTGAAGTGGTATATGCCGTTGTCGCGTTGTCTCTGTCAGACGAGTGTTCTGTTTTAACAATGTGTCAAGTCAGTTGTTCCATAATACGCAAAGTGTAAGGTGCTCTTGTTTTTCTGCAAAAACGTAACATCTCGATGATACTTCGGTTTGGTTGTAAAGGTATGTTTCAATATAATTATGTTTTTTATTATACAATGTGATAATAGATATTTAACTCGGTCTTCTTGAAAAGACGTAACGATTGCAAAGTGTTATAAAAACTAATATTACGTTGTTATTGAAAATATAACACTTTTGCATTGTGATATCTTAAGATGAAACATTGTTGATGCTGAATGGTTTGTTAAAACAAAAAATGAGTTTTTGTTATTTTTTGTTGTTACGTTTTTTCTGATATTTTTTTTATTGGAATGTAAAACATATTATTTATGTCACGTTGTTCACACAAAGACAACAAACTATATAGACTTATTTTTTCAGATGGAGTCGCGGTGTAAAACGTTAACACGCTGTCAAAACCTAGTTATAGTAGCAAAAAACAACTTTTTGAGTGACAATCAACATAGTAGTTCTAGTTCTCAAATGAAAACAACTAATAATAATTCCAATATCCAAGTTGAAGAAGGTGGGGCTTCTAGTGTTTCAATAGTTCCATTAGGTAAGTGATATTTTTTAATGTTAGTTTGGAGCGCCTATCGCTGTATTTAGGATAAGTGAATTGGACTGGATAACTAGATAGCTAATATATGGCGAACTGGTAGTGATATTTTCTTTAATTTGGACCGTTGGTTGTTATTGTAGTTATATTTATTTGACTTTTTTTTTATAAAGAAGACTCAACACTCGACAAACGGCGCCGTTCTGAATCGACTAGTAGTAGTAGTAGTTCATCGACTAGTAGTAGCAGTTCATTCAGCAGTGGTTCGTCTTTCCACAAATGTAAGAATTCAATAAAACATTATTTATTTACTCGATATCTAATATTATGTATCAGTACCTAATAATTATACGTTTGATTACCTACATTTTTTTTTCGTAGATAGCGATGATTCCGTTAAAGACCCCGACTATCAAATTGTAAAACCAAAACGAATAAGAAGTTGTTCAGCATCGGATGATGAAGATGACAATGTAAACAACGAAGTTTCCAAGCATCAAGATTTTTGTACTTCTATAACTACTTTTAACACAACGCCCAAACAAGATCTGCTCACATCAGAAATCGAATCGCCTGCAGTTGAAAATGTTAGCACTACTTCAGTAGATAATAAATCGGATTGTACCCCAACTAAAAAGGGTAAAAAAAGATTAAGGCGAGAAAAAGACTGGAAAAAGAATATTGCAAAGCGACTAAGAAATTGCGGAAAATCATACAAATCATCAAAAACGAATAAAACGATTCCTGAGCGTCACCTAAAACCAGCCTGCAAAGAAAATTGTACGTTTAAATGCAGATCAAAAGTCACAGAGGAGCAACGACAACAAATCTTAGAAGAATATTGGAATTTAGGTGAAATCGAAAAGCAGTGGTCGTTTATTGCAAACAGTGTCGACGTAGTTGTCCCAAAACATCGATACGTCAAGGTAAGTCCAGACGGAAACATTGCAATTAAGCGCAATAACAATAATGCTTTTTATTTGACGATTTCTGGTGTTAAGACCAGAGTTTGTAAATTGTTTTTTAAAAACACATTAGCAATTAACAATCGGCCTATAGAAACTGCTCTAAAAAATAAAAATAAAGATACCAATATAACTTTAATGAAGGATAATCGAGGATGTCATCAGAACCACAGCAGGATGAATAAAAGTATTAAAATTGGCGTTAAGACATTTATAGAGTCAATACCGAAAATTGAGTCGCACTATATTCGGGCAAACTCTAAACGACACTATATAGATGGTAGCAAAGCTATTACAGACCTGCATAGAGACTATGTGGACCATTGTAAGTCTCAAAACACCTCTTTTGCAACGTATGTTACGTTCTATCGCATATTCACACAAGAGTTTAACATTTCATTCTTTGTTCCTAAGAAAGATTTATGCGAGGTTTGTGAAGCTTATAAAAATATTTCACCAGAAGAAAAGGAATTGGAAAAAGAAAAGTACGAGGAACATCACAGAGAAAAGCAATTATCACGGATCGAGAAAGAAAACGACAAGAACAACAAAAATATTTTAGTCGCCGTATATGATCTCCAAGCAGTCTTCCAATGCCCTAAAGGTGAAATATCCTTATTTTATTATAAATCTAAGCTAAATGTTTTTAACTTTACAGTTTACAATATTCAGAATAATCTTGTGGACAGTTATGTATGGGATGAATCCAATGCAAATAGAGGTGTAAACGAAATTGCTACTTGCGTCTTCAGATATCTCAGGAAGGTTTCGGAAACGGCCCGCGATCTGGATGTAGTGTTTTATTCGGACAACTGTGCTGGACAACAAAAAAATAAATTTATGGTTGCGATGTACCTATATGCTGTGCAAACCTTTTCAAATCTAAAGTCAATTACCCATAAATATTTAATAAAAGGCCACACACAAAATGAGGGGGACTCTGCCCATTCCCAAATTGAAAGAGAGGTAAAACGACAATTGAGATCTGGTCCCATGTACACCCCCGACGCATTTATTGGAGCTATTAAAGCTGCCCGAAAAAAGAGCGAACCAATCCATGTTCATGAAATGTGCTTCCAAGACATCTATGATTGGAAAAATATGTGCAATCAAATGAACTTTGCATTGCTGAAAGACGAAGAAAATAATACAGTTAAATTATCAGGAATAAAGGTAATAAAAGTAAAAAAAGACAGTGCAAATGCAATATTTTTTAAAAATTCGTACGCCGATGAACAATTTAAAATGGCAATAGTTTTAAAAAAGAAGAATAATAATAATCTAAATTTAGATTTAAAAAGAGCTTAGTCATAAACCTGGATTAGCTGAAAAAAAGAAATGTGACATCATGGATTTGTTTAATAAAAACCTCATCCCAAGGTATCATAAGCCATTTTATGAGGCCTTGTAAGTTTTAAGTTTAATGTTGAGACTGATTTTTTACTATGATAAGTGAAAATTTTATTTTTGGGCTTTTTTGAGAATGTTACTTTTAGTTAGTGTCATACACATTGTAATCATGTTAACAGCTGTATGTACCTATTAAAATCGTTACCAAACTTTAAAGTTATTGTAATGAGTGATCTCATTTTTAATTTTTGATACACGAGTGTTAAATTTTGTATTGTTTTAGTTTTAGCATTTCATAAAAAGTTGTTTTTAACTGTGTAAGATTGATTGTCAAGCGTTGACTATTTATAGTTAGATAGCCCTATTTTGTTACAAGTTTTTCTACGGGTTAATAAATGTTTCTAATTTCGACAATGTGGTTTTATTATATAATTCATTAAAAAATAAAAATATTATCATCTACAATGTGACAAGTTCACTTGGTACATCGTTCTTTTTAAGTATTTTCAGCAATAACGTGGCATATTTTCATTTTTGTTTAAAACTGCTATTTTGTCTCAATTTCTATCAATTTATAGGGTCTTTGTCATTTTTAATATGACACTTAATAATTAATTTATTTATATTTATATGCATATCTAACGTTAAAAAAATTTTAGTGATATTTTATAATTTTTCAAAAGTTAAAACCCCTTTCCTGTAAAATTGCATTTTTCGAGATAGCACGTTGTTCTCGCAAAGAAGCGATTTATCAGTTGAAATATTGCAGTTTTTAAAAAATATAGAAAATTACTTACCTTGTCCCACACTTGGAAATAATTCGTATAATTTGTTTAACCTTCACCTGGCCTCGTAGGGGTACGTACATACCCCACGCTCTTTCTCGTCGATTTTCGATATCTAAATCTTCGAAATCGTAACTCGTAACGACATATATCGGTAGTCAAGGGATATACTTTTATACCTAGGCCAGTGGGATAGCGCTCTCAAAATAAATACTTTTTAAAGACCCATGAAAACAATTATTATTCTTTTATAGTGATGTAACAGAAGAAGACAGCTAAAATTTGAGCCCTTTTTATCGAAAAACGAAAAAGTTATGATTTTTTTTTTTGTAAAAAACGCATTTTTTTCAAGCTTTTAAATTTTCCGGATTTTTATGAACGTTGATATTTTTTCAACTCGAACTATTCTACAGTTTAAAGTGGTATCTAAAGAGGATCTCTGAATTTTTTGAGACAAAATAATCAATATTTCAATTTTTACAAAGATTTGTATCACTGGGGTTCGTACGTACCCCACGAGTCCAGGTATGTTACTCAGGATGAGCATGCCAGGTGAAGGTTAATACAGTGCAAGGATTTAGACACCCTTGTCAACATTTTTCTAATGGCTACTTTTTAAAGTTATTTATTCGTCTTCGAATATTTTACCTAATAAAATTTAGCAACATATATTTCAGAAATCAGCAAAAAAAATAGAAAGATATATATTTTAAGTAATGTCTTAATGAGTGCTTTAGATCTGATTCTTCATTAATTAATTAATTAATTCATGAAGAATTTTATAAATATAAAACTAAAACCAAATTTAATGAATATTTATGAAGAAATGTTCTATTTTGCATTTTCATCCAATTATACTTTACAGTTCAGAAGTATCAACTTACCAAACTATTTGTTCAATATTTGTTTTATTAGGTTTGTGGCTACAGGCGATAGAAATGTAATTTCCTGCTAATAGGGCTGTATGCAATAAGTATTCAAACCTCAATTATTTCCAAAGTTGTATTGGTATACTTGTTAGTGATGAGTTTATATTGTATCCCAACAAACAATGAATTGCCGGGATATTGCTGGCCTTTTGCTGTAATTGAAGCAAAAATGAATGCGAGGATTAATAAATAAAAGGCTACTTTTGTCCTTTTAATAGTGGCCCAGCATTATGTTGGTTGATGAATGGATGAGAGCCAGGTAAAAGTAAAGACTTAACTGCCACTGCTACAGACCCAACCCTTCAACAGTCCAGGAGCGTTCCATCCCGCGTTCATAGATGGAGACACCGATGATCACTTGGTACATACTAAACGAGTGGACATGAGGCCAGTTTGGGATTGATGGTACTCACTAGAGATAGCCAAATATCGATAGTTATAACTATCGATGGTGACGATAGTTTTCTGAAGAACTATTAATTAACCTATAAATATGATAAAAAAGAAGAAAATATTCAAACTTATAGTTTATTAACTAAAAAATGGGAGTTTTCACTTTTCCAGGGTATATATAAAATAAATAAAAACAACTAAAATTGCACTTTTCAACTTTAATATACGGGGTGGTAAATATTTAAAGAGGTTACAGACCAAAATAAACAAAAGTCTTAATAAACATGGGTCCCCAAAGTAACAGTTTTAGAGATATTTAATTACAAATATTTATTATGTACAAACAAAAGAAGCTTCCAACAAAAAACTAACTATTATTAGCTCGAATTTGTTGGCATTTTTTGTTAATTCGTTGCTGCAGCACCTCGAGGCAATTTCACAAAACATCGGCCAACTATGATAAGAAAATGCAAGTTTTTACGAAATAAAAAAAGAATAACCATCCACATCTCCAAAATCGTTACTTTGCAGACCCATCTTTATTAAGACTTTTGTTTATTTTGGTCCACACTGTTACCTCTATAAAGATTTTACAATCTTTTCAATACCCCCTATACATAACCAGTTTTTCTAAATTAAAATATTACCAATCTCATATATTATGAAATAATTCCAAATATACGATTGTTGTCGGTTTACCATTTTATATTTTTAATAAATCTCCAAGTGATCTCCAAGCACAAAAAAATAAAGACATCGAATTCAGCCATCCAATGATCGAAATATAAATTTTATAGGTTATATTTTTCTTCTTTTTCCATCATATCTAGAACTTTGATAGTATAACGATAGTTAAAGTTACTATCGATATTATCGATAGTGAATTTGAAAATAAAACTATCGATACTATCGATAGTGCTATCGATATTTGGCCACCTCTAGTACTCACTATTCATTGTAATTTCTTGCTTATACATGTTATTAATTTAGAATATTTTATGAAAATACATTTTTTAGAAGACATTTTATCTTTATTATATAATATATAGCTGAATTAAATAAAATGTCTGCAATATTCTAGGTATATTGGAATGCATTCGGTTTTATATTTATATTTCAAACAGTACTGCTAGTCAAAGAGGTACTATCGAATTGTACCTGACACATGGCCTATGGCCTTTATTAGCAGTCAGTATTAATATGATAAAAGGTCTGCAATTTCCCGTTAACTTTCCATCAATAGGCCATTAATTGCCAATATATTTATTTCATCATATTAAAGAGAAAACGGAGGTCTTTAACTTAATTCTGTCTAATAAAGCCCGCTTAATAAATTTTTAAAACCTTAACATTATAATTCGTTGCTTGTTATAACTTTTTACCTATAATAAAATTTTGAAAATATTAATACAAATCATATTCCTTTTCTTTTAAAATGTTTAAAAATGAAACTCCTACCGACAACTTTTTTACCATACTAATGCTGCTAATATACATTAATTACTTAAACCAACCCTGGCATCCAAAACGCATGTTTAGAAAAAAGTCATATTCAGTAAGACTGATTGAAAATAATTAAAATTGGCAACACGTATGCCATACCCATTTAAAGGTCCAAGGTCATAGAAATCTCATTTTAAAATCCTTTGATCATTTGCCAGGTTTTGCATATCATTGTCGATAACCCTAAGCCAGGATTTGAAAGTTCCAATGATGAGAATACTAAGAGAAGAGAAGAAATTGTAGAATTACAAAATTTGATCTGTGTTAAATTAAAAAAATTCATATAATTTTACAGACTTCATCGTCCGGTTTTACTTTACTTTGTTCTTGATTGTTTCGGCCTTTACTTGATGAACATTCATCTTGTTTAAATGAAACAAATCAATGTTGGTTGATTTTTACTAGGGCTCGGAATTGTATTCGGTTATTTCGATAATTCGAATATTCGAATACTCAAAATTCGATATTTTTAGATCGAAATTATTCGAATATTCGAATTGTCGAATAGTCGAATACTCGAATAGTTAAAAATTCGAATAGTTGAATATTCAAATATTCGACTAATTCAACTAGGTATTCGATACTCGAATATTCGACTATTCGAATACTTAAATATCGGAATACTGTGAATGTTCAAATACTCGGATATATATTTTGAATTTATTTATATACCTAATTTAAATGTTTCTTTTTTATCTATTGCTTAAAAATAAAGGTAGAAGAAAAACCACTAACAAAATTCTGATTTGGGATTTGGGACTATTACGTTACGGCAACATTGTATTTATTTATTTTCTTGTAGCGCTGGCGTTTTATTTGGAAAATGAGGGGAACCCGAACGTTGTTTCACATTCGCACTTTTCACACACTTGTTTATGTTTGTTAAGTTATGACTTACTAGTTATTTTATTCCTATTAGTGTGTGTATGTCTGTCAAGGCTTTTCCTCTATAGGTGTTAAATAAGAGTTCAGAAGAAAATCGTGTGCAATGTAATTATGTACTTACATTGTGATACACAGAAGTACTACCAGTAATTTGTGGATTCAATTAAGAACTAAGCATCACACCAAAACAAACAGGTATAAATTATACGTTAATCAAATATTCAAATACTCGTATAATCGAATATTCGAATACTCTTATACTCGAATATTCGAATACTCGAATATTCCAATGTACGAATAGTCGAATATTCGAATAGTCATTACTCGAATATTCGAATACTTAGAAATATTCGAATAGTGAATAATTTGGTTATTCGAATAAAGTTTCAAACGAATATTCGAATACAAAAATCTAAAAAATTCAGAGCCCTAATTTTTACAGTTCTATTAAAACAAAAATTAAAATTAAAAATTCTTTGTGACAATTGTTTCGAAGTTCAACTTCTTTAGCTGTGACTAATTTACATTTCCATCAGTTAACTTTAGACACCGAAATGTAAATTAGTCATATTTGAAGAAAAAGTTGCACTTCGAAAAAATTTTTCATTATTATTTTTTGTGAAATCTACCACAATTGGTATTTCTTATTTAAAATTTACATTTTTAACTGATCTAAAATAATACCATTACAATGTATCACGAATTACAATGTCAGAACATGATATTTAAATCCTAAAAGAAAAAATAATATAGATAGTTGTATTTACTATGAATAACCATTTGGGTGAACCTTCTTGTCTCTTTTACTTACATTGAATACAAAATAGTTCCAGTTTCAATCGTAAATCCCAAATGACTGTCTAGAATATCATCCTAGCAAGATATCAGACCTAACCAAGAAACTATTTGAATGCAAACGATCGAATTAGAGTCCCCGTATCCAATTATTTCTTCCTTTTTTCCACATTCCCTTTCCTGTATAACTTTCAAGTGTTATTTAGTTTGAAATAAGAGAGTCTATTAGTAAAATATATTTCGTTAATGTCACGATAGGAGGGCTATTAAAGAATTCATCAAACTTTTGTTCATGATATTACTATCAAAGATAACAATCTCTGATATAAAACAATATGAATAATTTTGTACTGGGAAAATAATTATATGATGAATATTTTGATAAGCTCAAAGAAAAATATTCTTTCGTAAAATTTACAAGAACAAACCAGTTGAATAATGTCAGAATGACATTAACCATTATTTCAGTAATAGGTGATTTCATCCTTTTCCATTTGGAAAATATCCATTACCATCATCTTCACCAACAGTCTGAACACATTATTCCAATTCCGGTTAATCGTAAACGATTCTCTTCAGGGAAATTACTGTGTTGGTTAATGTAAAGGGTTTTTCATGGTGGTTTTCATCAGAATTTATGTCAATATTTTCTCCTCGATTACGTCTAATAGTTACAAGAATAATGCGTATTTTACTAATGTACAGGATATGATCTTTTATAAATCTCATATATACTAAAAAAATTAATAATTACACCAATCTTGAAAATTTTAGTATACACCTTTATACTTGTCGTTTGATTTTTCTGGTAATAAATTCTGGGAAAAATCCGCCAACAGTCGAACGGGCTATTTTTTAAAATTTTTTTTAAACGATTTTAGACCTTCTGAAACACATTTCAAAATACCTTTTTTGCCCTGTAAACGCTATAAAATATTTTTTTCTTACCTTAAAACTATTAAAATGTGTCCTTCAATTTCGATGTTGAAAAAATTTAAACTACATCATTTTCATTAATTTCTTGTTATAGAAACTGCTAAATAATAACACTAGACCATCCATAATGCAATAATCCATCCAAATTTTTTCGTAAACAGTTTATTTTTTTAATTTAAGCTCATGTATAGGGTCGTCGGAATTTTTTAATTTTCGTAAAGACTATGACAATTAAGATTTGCAGTGTGACATATGTCTAAAAGAAATACAATGTTGCCATATCAATTATCTATTACATAGCAATGGTAATTTTTACCTATGCCCTGCGTTGTACCAGGCCAACCAATTGACTTTAGTATCAGAAAAATTATATAAAAACTAACGATTTAAAAAATACCCATGTCAAATCTTCTTCCTCACCCTCATCGGCAGAGTACTCTTCGACGACCTAACCTAAACTAACAATGTACAATAATAAGATGAAGCAACGACTTCTTGTAGGGTGGCGCTACCACCTGGCTACGCCGACCGGCATAGACTCCAACGGCCTGGACACAGCTCAAATTAAAAAAACCTAACCTAACCAACCCTCATTAGCGTCTGGCCAGTGTACATTGATTCCAACTTTTAACGAACATGTCTTGTATCGTAGGCATCTAATAATATGAAAATAAACAATAAGAAAAGGAAGCGACGGCTTCTTGTAAGGCGAAGCCACCAGAAAATTTTTAGACCATACCTGGCTACGCCGAACGACATAAACTCCAACGGCCTGGACATAGCATAAATTGATTTTTTTTTTAATATTAGATAAGTACTGACATGCCGTAATTAACGTACAATCATCATGAAATGAAATAAAAAGACGGTTTAGCCGTTTCTTCAACAAGAAATCAGTGAAAATAGTTTATTTCACATTTGTTTTATGATGGAAACCCGATAACAAATTTTAAGGATTTTAAGGTAAAAATTATATATATTTTTTTTAAATAAGTATTAGCGGACCCAAAATTGTTATGTATAGTGTGTTTCAAAGTGTCTAGAAACTCTTTATAACATTTCAATAGTTATATCCGCCGTTCCAGTGTCGGCGTATAATACCAAATTCTGTATTGCATTATTAGCTATCTCTCTTATTTCTGGAGGTGTACATAATAACTCATCTTCACTATCTAAATTCATCTTCTTTTAGCACTATTATTAGAAATTGATTTGAAAACGTCAAAATTATCTTGTTAAAATATAAAATGTAATGTACTCCCCTCAATGTAATAATTGACTGGTCCGCCTACTGGGAGGCATTGATAATTGAATAATTTTAGAATCTTTAAATTATTATTCATTCCTTTACAGTTGTTAAAAAATGTGTCTAACATTTTACGCCAATGGAACATTTATCGACTTTAAAATTTCCAAGAATTTACAGCGCACACTATTTACATACCGAATTATTATACGAGCCCAGCGTGAGTTATAATAACTCACTATTAAAACTCACGCTATTTGTTAATTGATACTATTAAATGCTCAAAAGCAGTTGAATAATTAATATATAAATTAATAGGAGTAGATGAAAGTTATTTATTTTTTATTTAATAAATACACTGTTCTACATACTAAATGCACAGTTATAGAGCAGGAAAAAAAATTGTTTGTAATTATAAAAGTGAATGTAACATATTACCTAATAAGACATAATTTGGATATAACATAAAGGACCCCGCAGGTTTCTTATGGAAATTGGGTTTCGGTGGATTTTTTTAAATTTTTGATATGATGTAGTCCATGTCATTCTCAACAAATGTTACCATTGCGCCAACCCCTAAAAATGAACAATTTGTCTGCTTGGGGGCGTTAAAATCACCCATTTTTAAAAATAGACCATTTATTTTGAAAGCCTGGAAAAATATATTTGCAAGTTTTATTTTAGGTTATGCTATATAGTATTGTACTTTTTATTTTAAAAAAATCTAACCGTCCCCCACTACCCCCCAACCTCCCCCTACCCCAGTTTTCAAAATATTATCTTGGGTACTTTTAAATGCATTGCTAAATGTTTTAATAAGTTTAAATTAAGGTAACCGCGCTTTTTAAAATTATCCTTTTAAAAAGCCCCAACGGGGGGGGGGGGGGGAGGCTATAACAAAAAATATCGGTGGATTTGGCCGAATTTTAGTATGATGTAGTCTATGTTGTTTTGAATTGAAATTAATTGGGTCATAAACTCCAAAAATGAACAGTTTTGCTGCTAGGAGGCTCTAAAATCACCGTTGCCTCAAAATAGACCACCTATTTTGAAAGCCTGGGAAAATGTATTTACATATTTTATTTTAGGTTATGCTATATAGTATTGTGCTCTTTATTTTAAAAATATCTAACCGCTCCCCACTACCCCCCGACCTCCCCCTGCTCCAATTTTCAAAATATTCTTTTGGTTACTTTTAAATAAAAATAAAAATAAATTGGTTGACAGACTCTAAAAATAAACAGTTATTTATTTATTATAAAACTAATTCTATACTCCCTCACATTCTCCCCTTCGCCTGTTTAAAAAAGCAAAAAATGGATATAAGCTGTATGAGCTTAATTAGAAAAATCTATATTTTAATTATCATCCAATCGTTGAGGGAGAGACACAACAAAAAAGAATTAGATATTCTGCTACAGAACATAACAGCCCCACTTTTCTTTTAAATATCTCATTCAATTGCAATTGTATTTTCAGGGTAAAATTATCTAAAATTAGGGGTTCTCTGGTAAACATTGAGAACGTTTACCAAATATTTCAATTAAATCAAATGCAACTATCAACAATCTTTTTTAGTATGATAGTAGTAGGCGGATATGGACAATATTTTTGACATTAATTGTCAAACTTATACATTGGCTTTCTGACATTAGTAATAATTGTTGTGCTTTGTTGTCCTTTTTTGTGTTGTGTTGTTGTACGATATATTGTGTTTTTGTATATTTGTTTACTGGTTGATATTATTATAATGGCTTACCAAAATCAAGAAGATTACTATGTATGCGAAAGACTTTTTCGCCCAGCGCAACTTTCACGAATGGATGGAGAAGAAAATGTAAATAAACGCGAAATAGCAGTTATTCGGTGAAATACTGCAAACAGACATCCTCTTCATGTGGATAACAGACGCCTTTGCATTAATTGCAGTCAATCTATTAATCAAGAACTGATAGACGTAGAAAATAATCGGTTCTGTCTAAGACTCAACGTTTTAAGTTAAACAAATAATTCTACTTGCTTTGTTTGTGATGAAGTAAATGACATTCATAGACTTTCTGTTGAATGTAGAGTTGATGCATTTATTACCCCAAGAACACTTGCGGGGCGGTTAGATATTTTTAAAATAAAAAGCACAATACTATATAGCATAACCTAAAATAAAATATGTAAATACATTTTCCCAGGCTTTCAAAATAGGTGGTCTATTTTGAGGCAACGGTGATTTTAGAGCCTCCTAGCAGCAAAACTGTTCATTTTTGGAGTTTGTGACCCAATTAATTTCTATTCAAAACAAGATAGACTACATCATACTAAAAATTCAGCCAAATCCACCGATATTTTTTGTTATAGCCTCCCCCCCCAGTTGGGGGGATAATTTTAAAAAGCGCGGTTACCTTAATTTAAACTTATTTAAACATTTGGCGATGCATTTAAAAGTACCCAAGATAATATTTTGAAAACTGGGGTAGGGGGAGGTTGGGGGGTGGTGGGGGGCGGTTAGATTTTTTAAAATAAAAAGTACAATACTATATAGCATAACCTAAAATAAAACTTGCAAATATATTTTTCCAGGCTTTCAAAATAAATGGTCTATTTTTAAAAATGGGTGATTTTAAAGCCCCAAAGCAGACAAATTGTTCATTTTTAGGGGTTGGCGCAATGGTAACATTTGTTGAGAATAACATGGACTACATCATATCAAAAATTTAAAAAAATCCACCGAAACCCAATTTCCATAAGAAACCTGCGGGGTCCTTTCAGAATATAACAAAAATTACACAATATGACAAAAATTAAATAAATTAATGACTATACACAGACAAATAGTACCAGAACCGCTTTAGAATTTTTTGATCTCTGAAAGCTTACAAGAAAATAAATCAATTCTACCTTGCAGGTTGATGCAGTTTTCACACATAAAATACAACGGCGAGTTTTTTAATAAATTGGTCCGAGATAGCGGAAGATAAAGATAAAACATTAAGATGTTTGGAAATTTAACTATTGGCACTTTAAATACAAGTTGTTCCAATAACTCGAAACAAACAATTTGATAGTTACTAAGTTTATGCAGGAATATTAACAACTGATTTGCATTTGGAATTTATATAAAAGCAATATGTGATTTATCGTAATTGGTGGATATGTTCCGTTTTCAAGAGCGCTTATGTGAATATCATAAAATGGTTTCCATATTAATGAAGCATATTCTAATTTTGATTTGACGAACGCATTGTACAATATATTTATGGTTTCGATAGCATTGAGGTCAAATGCGTGCCTATTGATAAATCCCAAATTTCTGAATGATGCTTTTACCACGTCATTTGGATGTTCATTAAAAGTAAGTTTTCTATCGAACTTTACTCCAAGATCTATAACAAAATCAGGCCTGTTTAATATACCACCATCAAAACAGTATAGAGAATTGAAAAATCTCTTTTTGGTGTATTTGACACTATATTACATTTTTTTAAATTTAATGGAAGAATATTAATTAAACATCAATTATTTATTTTATTAATATTACTTTGTAATTTAAGACAATCATTTAAGATATCTACCTGATAAAAAAATTTAACATCGTCTGCATAAATTAAATATTTTACTTTAACGTTATTAATGATGTCCTTTACGAATAGTTTAAATAAAAGCGGTTCCAGAATCGAGCCTTGAGGTACGCGAGAGGTAACTAAGATATCAACAGACTTAAATCCACGCACAAACTGGAATCTTTTTGTCAAGTAAGATTTTAAAAAATGGACAATTTAACCCATTTTTGGCCAATGGTGCGTATACGCACCAGTCTACAAACTATTTTTTTAATGATATTATTAAATTTTTAATGAATTATACATTTTTTATCAAGAGAGTACTGTTAATCAATAATGGTTTGCATACCTATCTTTTTTTTTCTACATCAGATTTTTTTTTAATAATTGATAAAAATATGTCGATTTTCATTCACGATGCAGACCTATAAATAATTGCATATAAAAGAGATCAATTTTTCACAAATCTAGTTTATTTATTCACGATATTATCACTTAGATACTCTTAAATAACATAGCATAATAGTGTTACTCCATTAATTTTTGCGCACTTGCACGTAATTAGTAGTGCGAAGACTTCCTGTATCGTCTCGCAGTCGCAGTTCTGCTTTGATTGTTGTGTAGGCAAGTCGGTAGTTGAAATTTTTGCGATTTTGTTGTGTGAGTAAGATTTTAGAGATATGGCGCGAAGAAAATATCTGACACAAAGAGAATTGCAAGAGGCATTGGAAGATATTGAAAATGATATTGAAGCCGCTGATGGTAAGTAATGGATGTTTATTTCATGAGTGTTAGTGTTTTATGGTATATTCCTTTGCAGTAGGTGTGTTGAATGCTACGTACATTCCACCGGAAGTAGATGAATTGACCGACGAAGAGAACATTGATGAAAATGACCAAATGAATCAAATACCACTAGATCAGGATATAGCCGGTACATTCGAAATAGATGTGGGAGATAACGACGATTCATATGATGAATCAGATGACGAGACGCTATTGGAAAAAAGAAAAAGACAAAAAATGAATGTACAGAAATCGAGAGAGCCTAAGTGGGAAAAAAAGGAAATTACCCAAATTCGTTTACCTATTTCAAATGAAATAGAATCCATACAAGAGCTGAAGAACTCTTTGGAAGGAAAGACACCACTGGACATATTCTTTTTATTTTTTGACCAAGAGCTCCTGTCCATGATAGTGGACTTTTCGTTGAAATATGCGCGTAGCAATAATCGTCTAGATTTCGATATCAATATAAATATTCTGAAAAATTTTCTTGGTATTTTGATACTTTCTGGTTATCATATTTTACCGCAAACAGATCTCTACTGGAGCAAAGATGAAGACAAAGGTGTTGACATAGTCAGAAGATGTATGAGCAGAAATATGTTTAGAAGTATCAAAAGAAACTTGCATTTTTCCGACAATGCAAATCTAAATAAATCTGATAAATTTGCCAAAATGCGACCACTTTTTGATGCCATCAATATTCGCAACAAGCAATTTGGTGTGTTTTCGCACAATCTTTCTATCGATGAGCAAATGGTTCCATATTTTGGTAGACATTCCTGCAAGATGTTCATAAAAGGAAAACCCGTTCGATTCGGATTCAACTTATGGTGTTTATGCTCATCTGATGGATATCTTTTTACCTTCATACCTTATGGTGGAGCGAAAGCAGAGAACGAAAAATCTCCGTATGGACTAGGAGGGCAAGTAGTGTTAGATCTCTTGGCTGTCTTAGAAAATCCGTTACATCATAGGATTTTTTTTGATAACTACTTTTCGTCGTATAAATTATTTGAGAAATTACATGAAATGCAATATTCTGCAACAGGTACCATTAGGGAAAACAGAACGAATAAGTGTCCTCTAGAAAATGTGAAGTCTTTCAAGAAGAAACAAAGAGGTTCTTATGATTCCGCAGTTGAAGAAAATATTCAACTGAGTCTTGTCAGATGGAATGATAATGCCATAGTCACTGTCGCCAGCAATAATTTTTCAGTGCAGCCATTAGCAAATACCAAAAGATTTAATCGAAAAGAGAGGAAGGATATTCAAATTTCACAACCTAATATGATAAAGCAGTACAATTCATATATGGGAGGAGTCGATCTGCACGACAATGCTATTGCTAACTACAGAACGAGCATAAGAGGCAAAAAATTGTGGTGGCCTTTATTTATCAACACATTAGACAGCACTATAGCTAACTGTTGGAAACTCCACCGTAAAGTGAATAATTCTAATATAACACAGCTGGAATTTAAGTCTTATTTGGCAGTACGTCTTTTGAAAAGTGATGATGCCTCCATGAACAAGAGTAATAAAGGAAGACCTCCAAGAGAAGTTATCCCAAATGAAGTAAGACTTGACAGAATTGGACATGTTATAATAAAACATCCTGAAAAGGCAAGAAGAAGATGCAAGCAGTGCAAAAGTCATACGATATATCTGTGCGATAAATGTAAAGTTCATCTACACACTGACTGTTTTGAAATGTATCATAAATGAAATAATTTTGTTAACAGTTATCGCCAATGGTGCGTATACGCACCATGTCATAAATATGTAATTTTTTAATATATTTTTTTTTTTTTATAATAAAAGCTTTGTAAAAACATTATTTCAATAATAAATATGCCACAAAAAATTATTTTCTTAATGTTTTTCATAATTTGGCCGTAAATGGGTTAAACTAGCTAAGTTTTTGAAGTAATATTTTATGATCGAGTTTGTCGAAAGCCTTAGAAAAATCTGTATGTTATAATACATTTAGTTGGCCGCCGCCATCAACTATTGTATAACTTGTATTGTGTAAATAAGAAAACATTTGTTATTGTTGACCTATTCTTACAAAAATCATGTTGTTATTCCACTATCTGATATTTGACGTGTGGTATTATATTATCGTATGGTAAAATTTCAAAAACTTTGGCCAAATTACATATAATAGGGATGGGTCAATAGTTCTCAATACAATTTTTTTTTACCTTTAAATTTAGCTGTATGCACATGTAAATTATTTTATGAATCACTCTAAAAGTCAACATCAAAAGTTGATGAATTACTGTAGGAACTTTTAAGGAAGTACACCGAGAAAAATATCTAATAACCGTTAGTCGATATCAAATAACCCTTAATAGATATCTGGATACCATACGTGACAGCAAAAAGATCACTTGTCATTATTAGTTTGATCTTGCTAAAATGATCGAATAACCCTTAATCATTCTGCAATTGGGTAGTTCATTCTTTTACCTATAGCCCTTATACAGTAACATACTTACAGTTATTCGACAGAACCATATACATCGAACAACCACAAGTAAACGATTAAATAGCACCAAGCTAGTGATAAAATATCCAAATAAATATTAGTATAACCATAAGTAGATGATCTAATAATGTCAATTTTACAATAGATAAGTCGCAAATAATTCGTCAAACAACAACTATACTTGGACAAAATATTGGAGAAGTGAGTCATATACATGATCAATACTGTTGTCTATGAATGAAAATTCCGACAGAGTTAGCATAGGCCGCGTATCAAATACAAAATAATTATTTATTATTTATTTGTTAGTAAACTTTATCAAATTTGTTTGTCAACATCTTTATTTAAACAAAGATGATGCGTTAAATATACGTTTTTGATAGTTTTCAAGAAATGAATATATTTATTCCCTAATGACTTCATTATCTGTGTGTAATGGTTTTAAAATGTGTTTCAAGTATTTACTTACTAAACGACAGACGGGTTACAGATTGAATATTGTCAGCACAGGCACAAAGACAGTTGAAAACAAACTTTCAACGAAGTTAGATTTGTATCGCTTTAACTATTTATGATAATTATTTTATATTTTATAAACAATTTTTTGTATAAGTGCTCTTTTCTGATATACGAGTAGGTGTTCATGTTTGTGCCTTACAATTTGGTAGTGGTAATGCGTATTCGAGGAGATATATTTATTGTGTAGTATATTAGGTAGGTACTTTAAAAGTTTATTAAATAGTAAAATATTGGTGTCTATAAATTTAATAAAAACAATTTAATAGTAGAATTATATTGTTACAATAGTATTGGATTCAGAGGCGGGTCCAAGTGAAATCCAATTACGTTGGCGAAAGCCCTTATCAAAGAATGAAAAGAACATTATATGGAAAGTGTATGATGATCTGAAACAGACACTTCCTACAAATGAAGCTGTAACCCGTAGTTATTTTTTAACTGGAGTATCTGTTTCAACAATTGAACGTATTGTACGCAAAAAGACAAAAAAAGTCTCCTTAGAAGCCCCTAAAACGCATACCCGTGGGCTAAAATTGTTGAAATTGGACGAGAACCAAAAACAAATCATTCGTAGAACTGTACATTCTTTTTTTTTAAACAAAGATCCATTACATATCTAATATTTACGCCAGCCAGGAACATTTGTGATACCAATTTATTAGAAGCCAGAGTTCTTGTATTGCATAAATGTTCCAGTCCGCAGACGTATATTTACCTCCGCCTTATACTAATACGAATAGGGTCGGATATAACCTTCTATGACTATAACGCCGTACCACTGTGCCGGTCAGAGTGGGGGGAGTTAGGTTTTTTTCGTTACGGTGTTACAAAATTTCTTGATTCAATCGCCACTCAAAGCACGCGATAAAAGCTATGCAATAGCTTAAAAATGACCACCTATAAAGTACCCCCCCAGATGTTTTGACTCTGCCCAAAATCTAATCAGTTCATTGCTTTGAATATAAATAGTCAGGAAGGAGCATGCGATGTCTGCGTTAATCTAATCAATCTGACGGAAGTGGTAGCCATGTTATACTATGGATGACTCATCATCATATGACAAATGGTTTCTAAAATTGGTTCCTAATTTTAGTGATTAAAATTTGTTAATAATTTGGATATTTTATGTGTTAATTTAAAATTTATCAAACGTATGTTATGCAGACCTTTTTAAAAAGTGTTTAGTGTTTCAGTATTTAATCAGTTAGTGTTAATTTTAAGTTTTCCGCGTTAAAAGACAAACATTACAATATGGTGAGTTGTTGCTCTTGTGGGTACAGCAGCACAGCTAAAAGTAGAAAAGAAGGGACTACATTTCATAAGTAAGTATTTTGTTTTCTTAATTATCAACTACGTCAAAGATTTTTTAAATTTTTAATGTTTTAAATTTGTAAACAAACATGGTAAGTATGTATGTGATCAACTGTGCTCATAGGCGTAGTCTCATGGTTTATGGGGCATATATACATATTCTATTTAAACAAATCTTTTAGGCAATTTTAAGATATTTATGTGGTTGTTAAAATTAATAAATTATTGCTCAATTTTGATTTATAAATTTATTGCAAGTAAACCATTTTCAGATTTCTTAAAGATTCTAGATTTACAAATTATATAAATTAATCCCAGTTAAACAATTTTTAGATTTCCTAAAGATTCTCAAAAAAGTTCATACAAGAAACATATTGTGAGCCAAAATCTCTTAATTTTTTGTGTTCACGCCATTTTAAAGCGGATTGTTTTGACCGAACTTCAAAACTGAGAATAAGACTTCTACCAACAGCCGTTCCAACAATAAAAGTGGTCCGGTTGAAGTATGTAAGTAAATAAATCCTTTACTAACTTATATCATCATGTACCGGTTTTTTTGAACCTAGGTTTTTAGGTTTTTTAAAAAACCTAAAAGTGAAAATTCTGCAATTTTAAGTTTTATCATTTCTAGGGAGAGAGGGTGTAAAAATTATATAAAAACAAATGCAAACATTTTATCAATTCTTTTTGATATTGATATTAATTATAGTGACAATTTAAAAAATAAAAAAAAAAAAACATTTATTTATTTTTTACTTTTTTTGCAGAATGTGATTTTTTTAATATAATAAAATTATTTGCTTGTATTTTTTGTTTAATTTTATTAATAATAACTTTTGACATATAATATATGAACTAAAAACCTTAAAAAACCTAAAAACCTACTAATATATTTTTTAATTCTTAGTTTTTTCAGGACCTTCTAGGCCACTTCAGTGTTCTTCTCCTGTTCCAGGTATTTCCTTAACTCTGAAGAGTTCAGATGAGGATACTCCTCGAAAAAAAATTCTGAAGAGGAAAATTACTGAACTGCAGAAGGAAAATGTTTTGAAAACTAATAAAATAAGAAAACTACAAAAGGTAACATGGCAGCAAAGAAAAAACAACTTATATCTTTGCAATCTATGGTTTGTGAGTTAATAATAATAATATATAATAATAATAATAATACTCTCCCTAATTCACCCCCTTGCGAGTGAATTTCAACCCCTGAAGTCGACTGAAAGACTTGTGTAGGGGAAGGGACGGCTATTATTATTATTTGCCGTGGCGCTCCGGGGCGACTTAAAGATGATTGATGGTGCCATTTGACTTACAGGCGACGAAAACCCGAAAAACCTCACCCACCATCATCAAAACAAAAAAAAAATTATTAGAACAACATGAAAATGTCATGATAAAACATTTTGGAAAAAATAGGGAAATAGTTGAATGCCTATTTAAAAAAAACTCAAAAAAAGAGTGTTAAAAAAATATATGAGCATTCAGTTAGAACTTTTGCAGTTACATTACACTTCTTTTCTCCAAAAGCTTATAATTATGTGAGATAAAGTTTTTACAATAGTTTACCACATCCAAAAACTTTGTCAAAGTGGTACTGTTCAGTAGATGCCAAGCCAGGTTTTACATCTGAAACATTGGATTTTTTAAAATTAAAAGTTGCCAATTCAAACAAAAACCTGGTTTGATCTCTAGTATTTGATGAAATGTCGATTAGACAGCATTCAGAATTTGTAGGTGATAAATATTATAGATATGTAGATTGTGGTAATGGGTTTGTGGTCATAGTATAGATTTAGCAAAGGAAGTATTAGTTTTTATGCTTGTTTGTATAAATGAATCTTGGAAAATACCGTCTGTATATTTTTTCATTGCAGGAATTGGCAGTGAATAGAAGGTATCCTTGACTAGACAGGCACTTATATTATTGAAAGACATTGGAATTAACGTAAGCAATGTTACTTTCGACGGGTGTGTCGCAAATTTTAGTATGTGTTCATTGCTGGATTGTAAATTTGATTAATTTAATGGCGATCATATCCACTTTTGTTGAAAAAACGTACTATTTTTTAACGCATCTACAAAACATATTTAATTTTCAAACCTTAATAAACACGACATACTGTTTTTGTAAAATTTATACAATTTGTAAAATTTAAATTAATAAAAATATTGTCATAATAAAGACGTAAAAAAAGTTAAAATTTCTTTTATTAATACATTATTGCTTTGATTTTTCAAAAATGAAACCCCTCCATAATTTATACCGAAAATATTTTCCTATATTTATCCCACCCAACATGCAATTTTAAAGTAAAATTAATTCACATAATGATGATTAATTAAAAAAAAAATGCAAACTTCTCGCAAGAAAATAGCTATTCGTTAAAATGAGAGAAATCCGTAAATTTAGATAATATGCAAATAAGAATTTATTATTCTCTTTTCTACGCACCCATATGACAGTACATCACTGGTAGACCGGAAACACTTCTCGCCATATTCATCTAGTTCACTGTCAAAATTAGATACCATCGCGATTCCAAGGTCGTTTAGGATTCCTCCTTCCTGACTATTTATATTCAAAGGTTCATTGGACGCCAAAATAAAGCTTAAGTATAAAATTTGGTGTTTTTCTTTGCATCGTATCATGAGTTATGGTGGATACAGACACACACACACACACACACACACACACACAGACATCATCCCGAAAATAGTCAAAACGGATTCAGGAGACCCCAAAACGTAAAAATCAGTCGAAAACTGGAGGTCGAAAAAAATCATGATTCCTATACTTTCCTTATCTGTATACAGATAGAAAGTAAAAATGTAATGCATTCAAATAAATTTTATTCCAAAGATTTTTAATTTTCTTCAGAATAAACACAAATTGATATAATTATTGTAAATCAATATTTCAATCAAGCGAAATAGATACAAACTTCTAAAATAACATTATTTTTTTTATATTTGATTGATATTCTAAAGGAAGTCTTCTACGTCGTACATTGTCGATTTTCATCCCTATATGTTTTCGGTTCATCAAAATTCTTCTCGCTGAGCGATCAACAAATATTTGCGAAACAATTTTCGGCGTAACATGTACTATTTTCGTCACGTTTATGGCATGCAAATTAATTTTTTTATAGATGGATGAGAATGTGAACGTGCTAACAGAATTTATTATTTCAAATAGGGAACTAGCCATAAAAAATAATTATGTTTTTATTAATTTTTTATCTAAAACAGGAATTATTAATGTAATAAAAATATCAATTGGGATTTGCAATTAAAATCGAAGTGAATTATTTGTAAACTTGATATTTTTTGTATGAACTTAGTGTAGATACGATCCCAAAGTTTAAATAGTATTTAACAAAAAAATTTTAAGTTGTTCAAATTAGATAGATATTATTATGGGCCTTAAATTTTAACAACAAAAAGAATATGCAATTATATTTTATTTGAAATTTGTTTGCATGTCAATAACACAAATTGAAATATTGTACAAATACGCACTAATGGGACACCCTGTATATTATGACTGCGGCCTCATATTAGTACTATTCCTTTAGAAATAATTAAAAAATTTCGGCAGAAAAAAGTATAAATAAAATATTTGAAATACTCGACATGAAAAAAAAAAAAGAGGGACGAAGCAAAATTTATACTTTAAGATTTAATTGATCGTTTTTGTTTTTAATAATTATTAGTTTATATTTCATTCGAGCCACTGGATTTTTTTAATAAAAAATACTTCTTTTATTCAAATATAAACATTCACCAAATTCTTATAAAATGTATTAATACCAAAAAAGTTATTAACATTAATTATTAATTAAAAATTTAGAGAGCGTCAAACGTGTGCATAGGAACCCATGTCAATCATAAGTGTCCTTTTGATTTTTCCGTCTTCTACTCGTCGAGTGCGTATGTGTGTGTATCGAATATCCAAGATCCAAGTATCACTTAGGCAGTGGCAACGTCTTGAATATTGCACGAATCTAACCCGGCCGGACTGACCAGTCTTTCGTTGTCGAAACTTCTATCATCGAACTTCGGCTCCTCTGCATCTATAATACATCAACAACTTAGTAATCTCAAATTAAATAAATTTAACTGCTTTTTATACTTTTAGCAGTTACCCATCATGGAAGTATGCTGATCCCATGCTACAAGGTATTGTTTCAACCTTGGAAAACAAAATTTATTAAGGATCATGAAAGTATGCTGACTCCATGCTACAAGGTATTGTTTCAACCCTGGAAAACGGTATAGTTTCAACCTTGGAAAACGGTATAGTTTCAACCTTGAAAAACAAAATTCATTAAGGATCATGGAATTATGCTGACTCCATGCTACAAGGTATTGTTTCAACCTTGGAAAACGGTATAGTTTGAACCTTGGAAAACAAAATTTATTAAAGACCATGGAAGTATGCTGACTCCATGCTACAAGGTATTGTTTCAACCTTGGAAAACGGTATAGTTTCAACCTTGGAAAACAAAATTTATTAAGGACCATGGAAGTATGCTGACTCCATGCTACAAAGTATTGTTTCACCCTTGGAAAAAAATTAATAAGGATTATGGAAAGGAAAGGATCAACCTTGGAAAACATTTATTAGGGATCATGGAAGTATGCTGACTCCATGCTACAAGGTATATTATTCGCCCTTGAGACATAAAAAATAACACTAAAGATGGGTGTATGCTGACTCCACCTTTCAAGGCTTATTATTCGTTTTTAATACATGAAATATAACATTAAAGATGGGTGTATGCTGACCCCACCTTTCAAGGCATATTACATCATCCTCGAGATATAAAACCTGCAACAATAAAAATCATAATAGTCAACATAAAACATTTACTTTCAGTTTCAAAAAATTGAGTCTTGCAAATCAGCTACTAATGATAACCCGCTCGGCCAAAGCCTGACTTGTTTAACATTTTTCGGACGAAATTTTTGTTAACGCCTCTATTTTTCTCTACTCCGATCTACCATTTTTTTTGTTTGTAAAAACATTTTCAAATATTTAGGAAAAACTATGCATTTTCTAAGGCTAGTAAAAGTTGCTTAAAATAAATCAAACACTGTGAAACAATTTTGCTAAAAGTCGACATGGCAATAAAATTATTAATTAAATTAATTTCCATAGCACAGTTGTTTACTGCAGAAACAGAAAACTAGTAAACCACAAATTGTAAAAATCTTTATTTTAATAATCTGACATAAATGATCTCGATATTGTTCAAGTACTTTTTATTGATTTAAACTAATTCCAAAATCCACGAAAATTTTTAAAACACCCGGTAACTGTCGCTTCATAATACGTATCCTATGCATCATTATAATCAGTAACATAAATATTAAACGTGTACCTAGACTGAGCTGGCTTGCTTGTAATTTTAACATCTGTTCCGAACTTATATTTTGAAATAAACTGTCTCAAGCTATACCCATAATAGAAGTTTCCTGTATATTACCCCGGACTGTTCAATAAACGTTTCACAGATCAGAGAGACACTTGAGATCGGTATCAATGAACCCATATAGGTTGATTAATGTTTATTTTCGTAGACACACTCTTTCTTTCGCTTAAAATAAAGTTTACGTTGCGTCTTTTATCAATGAAATTCTTAACAAAAGAAGAATCAATCGTGTGACCTGACTTTAAACAAAAGTTACATTTATCTCTTTTAAGAGAGTTATTTTTTGTTATGGTTTCGTTTTGAGTTTCGTTTTGAGTTTGGTTAACGAACTTAAAAAATAACTCATTTCTTGGCTTATCTCGCTTGGAAATGCTGCAAGAGATTACGTGAACGACAGTGGCGTTTCTGATGTCCTATACGCCCGCATTTAAAGCAAGAAATTTGATTTGAAATTTTCTGATTTTCCCGAGTGCTGCAAGCAATTGATTTTTTTTAAAACTAGAACTATAAATATGTGTTACAGCTAAGGGTTTCATGACAGTACCCAAATAGGAAATAAGATCTGAAATCAAATCAAAATGTCGCATACTTACAGACTCTTTGTACTTTAGTATCATGAATACTATAAACAATCAATTCAATTAGATCAGAACACGTAAATGTTTTAACAAAGCCAAAACTTCTTGTGAACATAAGCTACATAAGAACTAAAGAGTGAGCTGTCAAAAGAAGAGATTACAATTTTCTCTATTAAAATTACTCTTACAAGTTCAAATTTAAAATTACATTTTTTTTTCAATGAAGCAACTTTTTTGTTTTGAACATAAAATGTATACAAATTAGGTTGAGCTGTCAAAAGTAGAGGCTTCAAAAAATAATCGTTTAACAATTTTCTATGTGAAAATGACTGAATGAAGTTAAAATTTTAAATTAGTATTTAAACCATATTTTAGCATCGCCAAATAAAAAGTGTTCAACTCTTACCTTTATCTGCAGGTCTTACCACTCAAATTTCTCTTTATCTTTTTAAACTGTTGTAACCAAACCTTAGAATATTCGGTATTTAACATAGACATCATATTATCTAAGATAGACTCGCCCTACACACTGTATACCCAATACACCTTCTGTCCGCATGTTTTACCAGACGGGGAAAGGGGAATCGTACGTCGCATATTGACGTAGTGTTTCGGGAGGGTTTACATATATTTTTAGTAAAAATTATTTAATGACCAAATCAATAACCTATGGGTCTTCGGAATCAAAGGTAAATTTAAAGAAAACATTCAATTTATACAGGGCATTCAAAAAGTCATTTTATATATTTTCTTATAGTTTAAAATAGTAGGTAGCTCATTTTTGTTAATATTTTATTATCTATATGCTTTTTGTTAAACTGTTTTCTTCCAAATGTACTCCTGTTCTGTAATTGGGTTTAACCTGTTGAACAATGTATAAATAAATAAATAAATAAATTATATATTTTTTTTTAAATACATGAAGAGCAAGGAGCAAGTAAAAATATAAAGCCATTTATTTATTATTATATTTACATGGGTACTCTGAAAACCTTTTCTACAGGTCGAAAAAAGAATAATTATATATGAAATAAAAAGCTATTAAAAACAGAATAATTTTATTTCAGATACATAAATATACAAATATGATCTTTCTATTACATACCATTTGGGTTGCATGTCACGACACCTATTTTTAGAATTATTTGTGTAATGATATAATAACTCATTTAGGACAGTAATCAGCAATGATTTTATAATATCTGGACAAGGCTGAAACACATTAGCTTAAGATTATCAAGAGATACTTTATTTCTAATTTGTCCGAATAGAAAAAACACTAAAGGAAGCTTCTTTTGTAACATTTCGAATGTCATTTTACTATCAATGGTTACTCCTACAAACACTCTTGGTGAAGAATCTGCTCAATAGATTTATTTAGTGTTATAAGATAACTGAAATTTTGTAAAGCATATTTTGGAATAAAAGAGAAAATAGCTATTTGTGTATTAAGAACAGAAAGTAGCACCTTTGACAGTTGAGACAGAAAATATGTCGAAGAGAAAAGATTTATTTTATATTTATTCAAAAAGGAGGAAAAATACAATATCAAAACTGTTATCTCAGTCATCATTTTCAGTATTTGTGTTTTTCCAACTGACCATAGCAACTGACCATTATTTTGTTATTGAAATGAAAAACCGTAGATATGTACGGTTTTTCACCTAATTTCACAGGTATAATCAGCTAGGTATCTAGTACGGTTTTTAAGCTCAATGCGATAGTTCAGTGTAATGTCATTTTGGTTCCACTGACATTTAATTCTAACCAAACTTTTAACAGAAACACCAATAAATTTGACATATACGTTTTTACTGTTTTTATTTTATTTCAAAATATTGTTTACAGGTCATAAAAAATAGTTTAAAGGTAATTGGTAACTAAATGATTGTATATTTGATACATGGTATCTACTTACTTTAGGAATATATTAATAAAAGTGAAAAAAACGATATAATTTAGGTTAACAAAACGAACAAAACGCCCTTAAAAAATCTACTGTCACTTTAATTGTCAGTGGAACCATAATTATATCATCACTGAACTAGCGCATCGATGAAGAGACAAATTTTAAACGAAATGGCTTTTGTTGAAATGTCAAATTTGAGACTTGTACGGTTTTCGAACTCACTGATTCAATTGCAGAACACTGTTTGCAGTGAATCTTTTTCTTTAAGGATTTTACTATAAAACCAGAAATATAAGCAACTACATCCTGAATGTATTCGCTCAGAAAATATATAAATAGGTAATCATGGTCACGAAGCTCATTTGTAAATTCCAAATTTTCTTTAGTGTCTGATTCGTAACAATATTTTAAATTTAACGCAATTTGGCTACTAGTGTTGCTACAATCCAAGATGCTGGTGCCATCTAAAGCAATTGCATTGGCAGTTTTATTTGACTTTACTTCATTAGGAATTAATAATTTTTTATAACAATTTTGAAACAATCTCCATGTGAGATTGTTATTGAAGCATCTGTTACGAACTGCACTAACAAAAAAGGATTTGTTTTCTTCATTTTTCGCCTATTCAACTACCTTTCCCAAAATTTTGTAAAATGTGATGATTACTGTATAATTTTAGAGCTTACATATAATAAAAATACCCATAATAAATACTGTACTTATTTTATAGGTATAGCATTATGTTTTAAGATGAGTCTACCACTTAAATTTTCATAAATTTCTGCCATACAAAAATGATCAGAACATATACTAAGGCTTCTTTCATTTTCATAATGTTTTCCTCCACCAAGCATAGATTTTGAATAATTTCTCTAGGAAACCGGATCATAAAATATAGAACATTATTATTTAAATAAACAATGCTAGTGCTAAATGCCTTTATACTGTTAAATAAATTAAGCCTTATTCCCTGTATATGCCTACGTCTATGCTAACATAATCTTATTTATGAAATGACCGAATAACATTCTTATTCTGCGTATTTCGGCACACTATACATTTCCTCCCCATCGTAAAAGTCCATAATACAAAGTTCAGGGTTTAAATTATTCTTCAAACTATAAAAAACCACAAAAATCACAATAAAACGTGATCTGTCACTTTGACAACATCAGCAAAATGTCTTAGGTTGCCAAAGTTAAATGATTTATACCAAAATGTTTAATATTCACATATGATACACATGTAAAAATAGCTACTTAAAAGTCTTAAGTGATTGCAATTAATAAAAAACTCATATTGATGCTTTCAATTCTTTATTTCTTTTTTTTATTAGATTGTATTAAAGGTAATAGTAAATTTTTAAATAAAAATTTAATGTTTGATATTTGATGAAAGAGATCTGACAACATAGGAAGAGCGTACCGTCAAAAAAAGTTGCGAACAAGTGTAATGTATACAAGGCGTATCTATAATCCGATATCTTTGGTATTTAACCAAAATAAGAGCAAATCAACTTGTTCTGCTGTTTTTGGAACTGTGCAACATCTCTGCGATGAAATCATCCATGATACAGGAGTTGTTCTGCTGTTTCTGGAACTGTGCAACATATCTGCGATGAAATCATCCATGATACACTTGCTTTAGTCTTTGTGTAACGTGAACACTATCCTACTTCTGATTTAGGATTTAATTGATCGTTTTTGTTTTTAATAATTGTTAGTTTATATTTCATTCGAGCCACTGGATTTTTTTAATAAAATAATACTTATTTTATTCAAATATAAACATTCACCAAATTCTTATAAAATGTATTAATACCAAAAAAATAATAACAATCATTATTAATTAAAAATTTAGAGAGCGTCAAACGTGTGCATAGGAACCCACGTCAATCATAAGTGTCCTTTTAATTTTTTCGTCTTCTACTCGTCGAGTGCGTATGTGTGTGTATCCAATATCCAAGATCCAAGTATCGCTTAGGCAGTGGCGGCGTCTTGAATATTGCACGAATCTAACAATACAAACTTTAAAATATTTAATACATTTAAATTCTAAAAACCTGAAATAAGACAAATACTAAGAGGAACAAACTTATATTATAGCACTATTTTCTGGTGTTTATTTTTTGAAATGATTTTCATTATATTAGTCTTAAATGAAGAGTTGTAACTTAAATGCCTTGTGGTGTGTATTCATATAAATACTACCCTAATAAATCAAATATATTTAAATAACAATGTTGATATGATCTCAGTAAAATTTGGTTTTTCAAATCCTGTAAGCTAATTTTTATTTTATTTTGTACAACTGGCCAAACATTTATTTCTTTACTTTAAACAAACAAATTTACGTATATAACTATTCGGTTTTTCAGGTATCTATAAAGTAGGTATGTATCCCCTTTATTACTTTATTTACTATTGCAAACATCTTCGAAGTAAAAATTACTTCAATCTTCTGGTACACCTTCTGGATAGAGACTTAGGGTAAATTATTTTGCAAAATTATGTAAAAATATAAAAATAGGTCGCAATAAAAAGCACACATGTTACCCATTATTTCAAATTAAACAAAAATCTAATTTAATATTATTTTTAAATAAAAAAATTAAAATATGAAAAAACCTAATTCTCGAAAAGTTAAAAAATAACGTAATAAATCGGTAGACTTTACGAACCAAATCAAAACAAATGTTAATTAATTACAACTTATTTAATTATGCCGAAGAGTTTACAAAAACAAAACCCTCCTATACTAATTACTAGCATTTATAAACCTCAAATGAATATATTATCGTCCAATCATTCTAGATAAAGTATTTTTAGTCAATACTTGGCAAAAAAAATAATCACAAAAAACGAAATAGTGAGAAAAGAGATACAGAATCTTCAACAATGCTCGTATTTCACGTGTCATTAGTTGGCTAAAAGAATCATTAATAAGTTCAATAATAACTTTATCTATCTATCTAAATTAAGGCGTGGGTTAAAGCCCACTAGTAGTAGGTTCTAGTCCAATTAGAGTTTTTCAGCTCCCCGCCTTGCTAAGAAGTCTGCTCTCTCGGTTCCAACCAATCCCTCATGTCCCTGCACCCATTCAAGGGTTACCTTATTATGTTCTGCCAGGGCCTGGAGGGACTTTTGGCAATCAAGTATTAATTTAGATTGTACTTCTACCCTTTTCAGTACTTTAAGGGCTGCCTAACTGTCTGTCATGATAAATACCCTCTTATCTCTAAAAGAATCATTTAACATAACTTTGGCGTAGGCATTTATTGCTATTACTTTAGCCTGGAAGACTGTTGTCAGTGACCCCAGGTTCAGACTAATGGTCCTCCCTGAGTTCACATGATAGATCTCTGTTGTTTTTTATTTTGGAACCGTCTGTATACCAGATTAATTCGTTTTTTTTTTCTCTTTTTTCCCGGCATTTGGCTCTTTCTGGTATTTGAATACCGAAAGGTTTTCTAAAGTCGTGAACAATGGGCGTTCTATCTGACGGAATTCTTAATACCGGATTTTGTTTTAATTTCTCTAATATCATTGTGTGGTGTCCTTTTCTCGAAAGTTTCTATCCAAGTCCATTAGTAAACAGCCTGTATGATGCCGTCAGAGCCTTTTTCTCACCTTGTCTAATTGTATGTTAGCTGTTACGCTTTTAGTCTTGTACCACCATATGACTGATGAGTAAGTTATAACAGGTACTAAAACAGTTTAAAGCCAGTGCATCAGACTTGGTTTAAGCCCCCATGTGTTCCCTACTATCCGTCTACAGGCCCATAGTATTCTTACAACTGTTTCTATTATTTTTTCTATATGGTTGCAGAAGCTAAGCTTCTCATCAGGAGTGATTCCAAGATTTTAACCTTTTTTTGTAATTTTTTGATGTTTTCCCTACATATAAAGTTCCTTCATTCTATGAAGGTCCCTTTTCCTTGTGAATGCAACAATAGAAGTTTTTGTAGAATTTGTGGATAATCCCTCTTTTAGGCACCATCTTTTGACGATATTTAGTGCCTGTTGCATTCTTTTGAATACAACAGTCCCAAATGTACCATTTGCTACGATGCTAATGTCGTCTGCAAATGTTTGCGTATATAAGTTTTCTCTAACTCCCATAAGAGGTCAACAAACACCAAGGTCCACATAAGAAGAGATAACACTTCTCCCTGCGGGCATCCCTTGTTAAATTAGACCTCTCTTGTTGTCTTGAACTCAACCCACTTCGTAATGCAGTGGGCTACTCCACGCATGTGCATAGATCCTAGTATTGAATTGTATGAAGCCGAATCAAAAGCTGATTCTATATCTAGGAAGACTCCTTCTGCGATTTCTTTGCTGTTCAGTGCTTGTTCAGCCTGTTGAGCTAGCCTATGTATGGCTGCATCGCAAGACTTTCCAGATTGGTAGGTAAACTGGTATCAATGCATCTGTTTATTCCGTAGAACATCGTCCCGAATATATCTATCGATCAATTTCTGTTTTTAAGAGAAATAATGTTAGGCTAATTGGTTTGAAAGATTTGGTCTCCTCGTAAGACGCTTTCCCATTTTCATTAAATCTCGTGTTTTGCCAGATCACGTGGAATATACAGGGTGTCTGTAAAAGGTCTTTACAAAAACATACCACATATTCCTTAGACCAAAATAGGTCGATTTAAGTAAAATTACCTTAGTACAAAGTTGCTTCGTTTGGGCTCCAGAGGGCCTTGAAGTTACAATTTTTAAATCGTTTTTCCCATATAAATTTAAAACGGCGTATGCGATTTTGCTGAAATTTGGTATATTGGTAGAGTTTTATGTGGCAAAAAATGGTATTAAAATTTTGTCCGATAATAATACATAGGAGTTTGAGTATGATATTTAGATTGCCCAACTGATTTACTTTAAAAAAGATACTCTTGCTAAGACTCGATTACTCTTATGGTTTTGACGAAATTTGCATTTTAGTAATTTTAGAACATAAACAATAATTATTAAAATACAAACTTTGTCAAAACCATGAGAGTAAATCTAGTGTTATCAAGGGTACTTTTTTGTAGTAAATGAGTACCCAATCCAAATTTCATACTCAAACCCCTTTTCTGCCATTGGCGTAGAATTTTTAAAGGTGCAATTTTTTAAAAAATCAAGTTCTACGCCTATGTATTATTTATTGAACAAAATTTTATACGATGAAAAACATAAAAACGTACTTTTTTCATATCTTTTTCAACACCTCTAATCGAGACTTTTAACAAAAATACTCGATTCTTGCCATGTATAATTTTTTGAGGAATATTAATTATTTGCCTGCAATACGTATACAAAACCATTTATTGTTGGTTTTCATAGTTTCATCTAAATAAAAATATTGTCAAGTTTTAACACCTAATCTCTTGTCAACGATTGAAAGTATTCTATCTGACTCAATAATTAAAAAAAACAAATGCGTGGTTTATTAATATGGCTGTACAATATACCAATGCAGAATATACCGATATGTTAGTGACATTAGGATTTTGTGAAGGAAATGCTCGAGAGAGTGTCAGGGTGTACTCTGAAAGGTTTCCAAATCGTCGTGTACCTAGCCACCCAACTTTTGCTGCTGTTGAGAGACGTCTTCGGGAGACCGGTTCCTTTGCTCCCAACACTGTAGATAATGGAAGAGAACGTTTTGTAAGGATTCCTGAAGTTAAAGAAGACATTTTAGAACGTGTTGAAGAAGATCCAGAATTAAGCACCAGACGAATTGGAAGGGAACTAGCAGTAAGTAAAGATGTCGTTCATAAAGTGCTTAGAGAACAATTGCTATATTCATATATAAGAAGCCAGTACAAGAATTATTAGTCCATGATCCTCAAATTCGTTTGGGTTTTTGTCGATTTGTTAATATGTAAAGAGAAAGAGATCCAAACTTTGTCAAGAAGGTTCTCTTTACCGATGAAGCGGGTTTTACAAGAAGAGGTATAACTAATACTCATAATGAACATGTTTATGCCGTTGAAAATCCGCATGCAATAAAGGTAAACCCATAGAAAAATAAAAAGAGAAGGTTTGATTAAATGGCGGGATTTGTTTCCTTGTTGATAGTTGAACCGTAAGCGCTTAGCGCGCTGCTATCACTAAATTCAAACCCGTTTTACACCCATAAAAAATATGTTTTCAAAAATAATGACAAAGAAATCAATAATTTTACTGATTTACCCCTTTAAATTTCACTTTGCTATAATGTGTGATTAAATACAGAGATAATCGTTAATAAATTTAAAGTTAAAGCTAAATTTAAATTAACTTTAAATTTATTAGGTGGTGTAAATCTGGCTTTGAAAATAAATTAGGTTATGTTGCTATAAATATGTCAGCCTGATATTATTTTCATTTTCAAATGCAGGTGATATTTTTTTCAAATGTAGGTGAGTAAATTGTATTAATTAAGTGTAAGTTAGATTTAACTAATTTAACTATAGGCAGGTTCTTAAGAAAATCATTAACTTCTGATTCATTTAAATTTTAATTGCAGAAGTACCTAAGTATTTTTCTCACAAAACTAGAAAGTTTGTTTTTCCTGCTATTATTACTCTAGAGATCCACATTTTAAACATTTGCGGTCAAAAAAATGAAAGGAGTTGTGAGCTAAATGTGTGAAGCCAATTTACAAACAAATATTGTAGAACCTGAGATAGAACCTGATCTTAGTTTTACTCATAAAGACCATGATGAAAAAAGGCGAATGATTTGTGCTCAAAAAGTTATTGTTCAATTTTTGGGTGATATTCATTATTATATTTATCAAATAATACCCAAATATGTTCAAAAACTTATATGCTATTTAGGTCAACTTGTTAATTTTTGCATAGTTCACCTATTAAGATCATAAATCAGATGTTATCTATTATTATTGAAATTTTAATACCTTTTATTGCAAGAAAAATGTAAGATTTTAAATTAAAAAGGTTATGACTCGTGTTTATTTTTAATTTTAAGATACACACTGCACCTTTATTTTTGTTTTGTTTTAGATATTCCCCGGTATGGAGATTTTTGGAATGTGCATAAATGTGTTTCTTAATTAGGGTCAGTTTCAAAGCCCACCTGTATTGAAGCTGGAGGCTTATTGTAACCGAAATAGGCATTACAACTATTCTAGATTGAAATAGATGGAAAAAGCCTTAAAGGGACAATAAGTATAAGAATATTAGAATTAGAATGATTTGTCCTTGGATTAATAAGGGATATTTAAAACATTAAAACAATTGTGTTTATAAATTAACTACTTTGACTTTTTATAAATACTATATCCGGTTTTTTTAATAATAAAAACATTGTCATGTGCTATGCTGGTTATCATATTATATTTTTATTTTTCAGTAATTTAGTGTGTGATATAGTGCTTGTTATGTTCAAAATATGCAGTTAGAAGATAATGAGACACATGTAATTACATGGTAATTCTAAATAAATTAAACTTGTTAAAAATGTGTTTTATTTTTCAACTAATTTTATTTTTCAGTTAAAACAAGTGACATTTTCCATTTTTCAACATTTACCTACAACAAAAATTCACTAAACTTATTGTTTGTTTAGTAGTTGTAAGTAAAAGTTGTCAAATAGGAAAATGTTACTTCAAATTGCTTCAAATATCTAAATTATCAAGCCCGCCAATTTTTAAACCGCTTCAATTAGTAGTGTTCTACTTTATCGACTGAAACTGACAGGTATAGTTCGACCGTAAGCGCTTAGCGCGCTACTGTCGAGGTCAAGCAAACTTGTTACCAACTATTTACACGGAATCCGACCCCCGTGGGTAAACCATTTTCAGCACGAATTCAAAATTAATGTGTGGGCTGGAATAATTGGTAATTTCATTGTTGGTCCTGTCATACTTTCACGAAGATTAACTGGAGAAAATTATTTGGATTTTCTACAAAATACGTTGCCAGAATTGTTAGAAGATTTACCTCTCCAACTTCGGATAGATATGTGGTTTATGCAAGATGGAGCTCCACTACATTTTTTTTAAACGTTAGAAACTGCTTGAATGAACAATATCCACACAAATGGATAGGCAGAGGTAATGACACACCTGTAAACTGGCCACCACGTTCCCCAGACCAAACACCGATGGATTACTTTTTATGGGGACATCTGAAATCCACAGTTTGCAGGAAACCTGTAGAAAATGAGGAACAACTCTGGCAACGTATTCAAGATGCAATAAACAATCTTAGAGGTGATGAAGAAGTTATGGAAAGGATACATTTTAATTTTCTTCGACGTATAAATTTTTGCATGCGTGAAAATGATGAACATTTTAAACAATTTTTGTAAAATCTCTATTTTGATTATGTTGTAAATAAATATTTTTATGAAATCTAAATTATTAAAACTAAATTTAACGAAAACCATGAGAGTAATCGTGTCTTATCAAGAGTACCTTTTTTTAAAGTAAATGAGTCGCGCAATCTAAATTTCATACTCAAACTCCTTTTCTTCCATTGGCGTACAATTTTTAAAGGTGCAATTATTTCAAAAATCAACTTCTACGCCTTTGTATTGTTATCGGACAAAATTTGAATACCATTTTTTTGCCACATAAAACTCTACCAATATACCAAATTTCAGCAAAATCACATATGCCGTTTTAAATTTATATGGGAAAAACGATTTAAAACTTGTAACTTCAAGGCCCTCTGGAGCCCAAACGAAGCAACTTTGTACTAAGGTAATTTTAGTTAAATCGACTTATTTTGGTCTAAGGAATATGTGGTATGTTTTTGTAAAGACGTTTTACAGATGTTAATTTGGACATCCTAGAATCAAAATTAATTTCTTTAAGGTTACAATCAAATGCTTCCGCCAATATTGTACAATTATACAGAAACCGCAAAATTTTTATCAGAGACCACGCCAATAACCTACATGGGCCAAGAATTGTAAACTGTGGAATTCCACAGGGAGCAGTTCTGAGCCCATTACTTTTTAATATTCATACTCTAGATTTGCATAAAATGTTTCATCAAAATATTAGAGTTGTTCAATATGCTGATGATATCTGTATATATACAATCCACAAGTCTTATAACCAATGTATTAGTGATCTGCGTTATATAATGTACTGCCTCCAAGGATGGTTAAACGAGCATTCATTGGATTTATCCCCGAACAAATCGGCGGTGATGGTTTTTACACGTCATCGGCTGGTTATGGGGGATACAATCAAATTATGTAAGAGTTAGATTCCCGTTACAGATAATTACAAGTATTTGGGTGTCTTTCTTGACAAAAAACTAACTTGGAAAATACATATAGAACATATTAAAAGTAAATGTGAGAAAGGTATAAATGTTTTAAAATGTGTGGCTAAGAGGAATTGGGGCGCCGACCCCACAACCTCACTTTTGTTTTACAGATCCTATATACGATCTATAATTGACTATGGATGTATTATTTACGGATCCGCATCCAACTCTAATTTATTAATTATAGACAGAATTCAATTAAAAGCAATAAAAATTTGTTTAGGTGCGTTTAAATCGTCGCCCTCGCCGGCAGTATTAGTAGATGCTTAGAAACCTCCCCTTTCAATCCGCAGACAATTTTTGGCCCAAAAGAAAATAATAATGTTAAGGGTTTCATCCTGTGAATACATAACAGATTCCATATATAAACTATCTATCGATAACCTCATAATCAAGTATTGGACATTTAAAAACAGCCCTCCTTTGGCAGAAGCATTTGTTTCTACTATCCACCTAGTAACAAATATTCAAAAATACAGCCCTTTAGTTAATACAAATTCTGAATAATATAAAAAAAATTTTAAACCAATAGTGATTACTAAATAATTTAATTTTAAAAAATATACTTACTAGTTTTGAAAGATATAATACCATTTTTTGCGATGGCTCTAAGTCCCAAAATGGAACTGGTTGTGAGTTCTAATCTTAATCAAACATCTAAATTTAAAATATCGGATATATGTTCTGTTTTTACGGCAGAAGCAAACGCAATTTTACATATGCTGAAATGGGTAGAAAATAATAACGCTGGTAATTCCGTAATTTTAACAGACTCATTGTCGGTATTACAGTCTATCAAAAAACATCCTATAAACATAAATTCCAACCACTTGGTAAAACTAATAAGAGAAAAACTCATCAACCTTAAAAATAGTGATACAAATATAGTTTTTTGTTGGGTTAAAGCTCATGTGGGAATAGTTGGTAATGAAATGGCAGATCTCGCTGCAAAAGACTCCACAAATTTAGAGTATTGCGAGAAACTTTACACGGTTCCCGATATTATCAATTGCTTTAAAAAATAAATAAGAATTAATTGGGAAAATATCTGGATTGATTTCAAACATAACAATAATTCAAACAATCATTACACACAAATTCAGCCTAATACATCTAATACTGTTTCTCACATTTCTGAATTTCAAGTATCCAGACAGTATTCTATTTACATTACTAGAATGAGGTTGAACCATGGTGGGTTTCCAACCCACCTATTTCGGTGTCCTAAAAACACCCTTTTGTTCTTGTGATAATAATTCAGTAGGAGATCTTAATCATTTGATATTTGCATGTAACAACCACAACAAATATAGAAATAATTTTTTAACGAAGTTATTAGATATAGGGATTTCTTTTCCAACCAATATTACGTTGCTATTGATCTCAAACAATAAAAAAGTATTTGATACATTGATAACATTTATTAAAGAATCTAAAATTAACATATAAACCAATAACAATTAAACAATAAAAGTAACAATCAGTGGTAACAATTGTAATAAAAATAATAATGTCTGTGGCAAATGGGTTAAACCTGATGCCAGTCAACTACTGCACACACACACACACACACACACACACACACACACACACACACACACACACACACACACACTTCTTATTTGCCTATTTCCTAGGACTAAATAAAAATTAAAACAATATTTCATTACTGACCAAGTTGATTGTAGGATTTTATGGGTGGCGTATTAGCAGACATTAAATTTCTTGATATGACAATCCTTTTTATTTCAACTCAAACTAATAAAAACAAATTATATCTGAAAACACTGAATGATGCAGTATTTTCACTCAAATATGAATGTTAAGTTTGTGGAAAAAAAATGACGAAAAAAGGACAAATATCGTTTTGATTATTTAAATATACATTGTAAATAAACCGTTTCATATTACAGAAACAAAGCACAAGTTGGTTATAAAAGTTCTGTTTACATTGTTATATTCTTTCCAAATATCACGTGAGGTGAGAATTTTTTTTGAGAAAATGTTGTTATTTTATTACAAATTGTGCAACAATGGGCAGAAATTTATGGGAAATTGTCCCATCCCCAATAAGGATATAGGTACCAAGATATTTTTAAGGACAACATTTCTCTTCATCACGACTAATCCCAATTACTTGTCCGTTTCGAGTTATATCATCCTAAATGTAACTATTTGCAGGATAGGCCAATACTTATATTCTGTTATTGTAGTGCTTATTACAGGCAAATAATAGCAATTATTACTTCTTAGTAATAAAAAAATAATTATAGTATCCGGATATATCATATGATGCTGTCTAGGCTTTTATCCGCCACGTGTATCCTTTACCAAAGGGCCTCCACGGGTTGGTTACACGACCCTATGTATGCTTTCCAAAGGACCAAGTCCAATGTACCAAGGTAATGGACAGACATAATAATACAATCATAAATATTACCCCCTTTGCATTATAACGAATATAAAGCCATTTTTTTGATTTACTTTTATTCAAAAAGATGGAGTATCTATTGGAGATACATATAAAAATTATTTTAGAATTTACAGTGTGCTTCAAAAAGTTTTTATCTAACAAGAATTAACATTGAAAAATTTTAAATATTACAACCGTTTTAATTACTTAGTGCAATATAAAATCAATATCAAATGAAAGTAATAGGTAGGAAAGTCTTGCATGAAAAATGCCTTTCAGCTAAACTAAAGTTAGACTATATCATATATAATTTGGTAATTATGTATTTTTTCAATTCGAGATTTGAGTTTTTATTTATTGCTATAATGACAAGTGTCCCTATGATAACAGTACTTCCGTAACTGATTTTAGCTAAAGTTCAATTAAATCATCTATAAGTTGGCAACTATGCATTTCCTTACCACTGAATTTGGGTTTTTTGTTTATCGGTTACCATGACAACTGTTTCTATGGCAACAGTTTCTTCGTAACTGATTTCAGCTAAACTATAGTTACATTAAATCATCTATAATGTGACAACTACGCATTTTCTTATTATGATTTGAGTTTTTGTTTACTTGTTACCATGATAAGTAACCCTATGTCAACAGTTTGTCCGTAACTGATTTCAGCTAAATTAAATCATCTAACTATAACTTGACAACTACGCCTTTCCTCACCACATGATTTGGGTTTTTGTTTAGTCGTTACCATGACATACGTGAGGAGGGGAGTAGAATTTATATCAGAACCCACTAGCAAAAGAACTTTCAGAGTTAACAAAGTTGGTTTTCAACAAAAAAACTGTGTTTTGTCACATGCACTATCATACAATGTATCTACTTAAGTTGGAACCATATGGAAAACTTTTTTATTATTGGTTTTGTGAAAAAATGTATTCCTAATAAAAAGTTCTACACTGAACAAAACTTGAAATTCAACCATCAGATATCATTTTTTTAAGCCGTATACGAGCTTTGTAAAAAAATATGAATTTTACTCAAGTGTAAAGTACCTTTATTTTTTATAATAAAGTAAAGTTATTTTAAATGAAAAGTTACATTTAGATATGCAATTATAGCCATTTAGCATTAAAATTTAGGTTTGGTGATTATTTAATTTATAATCCAAAACGTAAATAATCACTTAACCTTAATTTTTATGCTAAATAACTGTAATTTAATACTTTCATATAACTTTTAATTCAAAATAACTTTAGTTTATAACATTCTTCTGTATTGTAAAAAATAAAGTACTTTACTTTTAGTAAAATTCATATTTTTTGCCAAACCTAAAAAAATTGATATCTGATAGTTACCTTTTAAATTGTGAACCATGCAGAACATTTTATCACGAATACATTTTTTCACAAAACCAATAATAAAAATGTTTTCCATATGGTTTCAACTTAAGTAGACACACTGTATAACTCGGAACGGATAGACAATTGAGAAAAGTCCTAATAAAAACAAATGTTCTCCTAACCGATATCTTTCATTTGGGAGGTGGGGCAAAACTGCTCATTTTCTATTTAGACGCATAATTTTCAAAGAAACCTCTTAAAACCCTTGAGAGTTTTATTATTTTAATTATTATATGAATAAGGTTTAAAGTAGTTTTTAAGAAACTTAATAAAGTATAAATTATTTTAAGAGTTCATACTTACTATAAATCTCAGAATGTCATAAAATCGCTTACCTGAAACAAAAAACAGTTAATTTAATAAAAATCAAATAATCTTACTACATTATTTAAAATTATGATTTAAAAATATCAAGTTTGTTTTAGGCTGGGCTATTATCGACATGTGATAGAGGTAGATATAAGTTTATAATCATAAGTGCAACACTAAGATGGGATAAAAAGCGATAACACCGTTAGCCGACTGTAGATCACCTGCGGCATCCGTTTTAATTGATTTGTTTTATATTAATTAACATAAGTTAAATAATATAAGACATACAAAAATAATATAATACATACAAATATGGTTGATGTTTTGTATGATCAAAACATATTTTAGAAACATACAAAAAGTAACTTTTTTGTTACAAAAGCTTCTCTGTCTTCAGTTTTAGCTATTGTGATTCTCAAGTATTTTAATTTTTGCACTTCTTCGAAATCATGTTTTCCTATTTTAATTCTTTTTGATGCTGCTTTGTCATGTTTTTTGTTTTTTTCTTGGTTTTTTTCCATTTTCTACAATTTTGTTTAAGATGTTTACCATGATTTTTCTTCTTTTTTACTTTCCTATCTGTATACAGATATAAGGAAAGTATAGTAATTATGATTTTTTCGACCTCGAGTATTCAACGGTTTTTTACGTTTTGGGGTCCCCTAAATCCGTTTTGATGTGTGTGTGTGTGTGTGTGTGTGTGTGTGTGTGTGTGTGTGTGTGTGTGTGTGTGTGTGTGTGTGTGTGTGTGTGTGTGTGTGTGTGTGTGTGTGTGTGTGTGTGTGTGTGTGTGTGTGTGTGTGTGTGTGTGTGTGTGTGTGTGTGTGTGTGTGTGTGTGTGTGTGTGTGTGTGTGTGTGTGTGTGTGTGTGTGTGTGTGTGTGTGTGTGTGTGTGTGTGTGTGTGTGTGTGTGTGTGTGTGTGTGTGTGTGTGTGTGTGTGTGTGTGTGTGTGTGTGTGTGTGTGTGTGTGTGTGTGTGTGTGTGTGTGTGTGTGTGTGTGTGTGTGTGTGTGTGTGTGTGTGTGTGTGTGTGTGTGTGTGTGTGTGTGTGTGTGTGTGTGTGTGTGTGTGTGTGTGTGTGTGTGTGTGTGTGTGTGTGTGTGTGTGTGTGTGTGTGTGTGTGTGTGTGTGTGTGTGTGTGTGTGTGTGTGTGTGTGTGTGTGTGTGTGTGTGTGTGTGTGTGTGTGTGTGTGTGTGTGTGTGTGTGTGTGTGTGTGTGTGTGTGTGTGTGTGTGTGTGTGTGTGTGTGTGTGTGTGTGTGTGTGTGTGTGTGTGTGTGTGTGTGTGTGTGTGTGTGTGTGTGTGTGTGTGTGTGTGTGTGTGTGTGTGTGTGTGTGTGTGTGTGTGTGTGTGTGTGTGTGTGTGTGTGTGTGTGTGTGTGTGTGTGTGTGTGTGTGTGTGTGTGTGTGTGTGTGTGTGTGTGTGTGTGTGTGTGTGTGTGTGTGTGTGTGTGTGTGTGTGTGTGTGTGTGTGTGTGTGTGTGTGTGTGTGTGTGTGTGTGTGTGTGTGTGTGTGTGTGTGTGTGTGTGTGTGTGTGTGTGTGTGTGTGTGTGTGTGTGTGTGTGTGTGTGTGTGTGTGTGTGTGTGTGTGTGTGTGTGTGTGTGTGTGTGTGTGTGTGTGTGTGTGTGTGTGTGTGTGTGTGTGTGTGTGTGTGTGTGTGTGTGTGTGTGTGTGTGTGTGTGTGTGTGTGTGTGTGTGTGTGTGTGTGTGTGTGTGTGTGTGTGTGTGTGTGTGTGTGTGTGTGTGTGTGTGTGTGTGTGTGTGTGTGTGTGTGTGTGTGTGTGTGTGTGTGTGTGTGTGTGTGTGTGTGTGTGTGTGTGTGTGTGTGTGTGTGTGTGTGTGTGTGTGTGTGTGTGTGTGTGTGTGTGTGTGTGTGTGTGTGTGTGTGTGTGTGTGTGTGTGTGTGTGTGTGTGTGTGTGTGTGTGTGTGTGTGTGTGTGTGTGTGTGTGTGTGTGTGTGTGGTGTGTGTGTGTGTGTGTGTGTGTGTGTGTGTGTGTGTGTGTGTGTGTGTGTGTGTGTGTGTGTGTGTGTGTGTGTGTGTGTGTGTGTGTGTGTGTGTGTGTGTGTGTGTGTGTGTGTGTGTGTGTGTGTGTGTGTGTGTGTGTGTGTGTGTGTGTGTGTGTGTGTGTGTGTGTGTGTGTGTGTGTGTGTGTGTGTGTGTGTGTGTGTGTGTGTGTGTGTGTGTGTGTGTGTGTGTGTGTGTGTGTGTGTGTGTGTGTGTGTGTGTGTGTGTGTGTGTGTGTGTGTGTGTGTGTGTGTGTGTGTGTGTGTGTGTGTGTGTGTGTGTGTGTGTGTGTGTGTGTGTGTGTGTGTGTGTGTGTGTGTGTGTGTGTGTGTGTGTGTGTGTGTGTGTGTGTGTGTGTGTGTGTGTGTGTGTGTGTGTGTGTGTGTGTGTGTGTGTGTGTGTGTGTGTGTGTGTGTGTGTGTGTGTGTGTGTGTGTGTGTGTGTGTGTGTGTGTGTGTGTGTGTGTGTGTGTGTGTGTGTGTGTGTGTGTGTGTGTGTGTGTGTGTGTGTGGTGTGTGTGTGTGTGGTGTGTGTGTGTGGTGTGTGTGTGTGTGTGTGTACACAGAAAAACATTAAATTTTAAACTTAACCTCTATTCCGGCGTCCAATAAACTAATTAGATTTTGGGCAGAGTCGAAACATCTGGGGCCGTACTTCATGGGTGGTTATTTTTATATTTTATGGAATATATCTGTTATTTACGTTTGTAGAAAAAAATTCTTTAAATAAAAGTTACTTCTTATAGTATTATCTATAATTTCTATTATATATAAAATTTTGCTAAAATGGTCCATATTCGAGAAATTTGACAAAATGTAAAAAAAATATTTTTTTATAAAAATTGTTTAAATAAAAGTTGTTTGTAATATAATTCTCTATAATTTTTATTCTATACATAATTTCTCTTAAATGGACCGTGTCCGAGATATTTGAGAAAATGTGTAAATTTCGAATTTTAAAGAAAACGGACAAAGAAAAAACATTAAATTTTAAACTTAAATTTTAATTCGACCTGACGTGAAAAGATTGGATTTTGGACAAAGTCGGAACATCTGGGAGGCCGTTTTTATATTTTATGGAGTATATCTGTTATTTATGTTTGGAGAAGAAAATTGTTTAAATAAAAGTTACTTCTAATAATAATAACTATAATTTTTTTTATGTCAAAATTTCCTAAAATGGCCCGTATTCGAGAAATTTGACAAAATGTGCAAAATTCTGATTTTTATGAAAATTGTTGAACTAAAAGTTGTTTGCGATATCGATCTCTATATTTTTTGTTTATACATGATTTTTATAAAATGGACCGTAATGAAAAAATTGTAGGAAAAGTGCTAAATTTAAATTTTTCAGTATTTTCGTTTTCAATTATTATCTATAGAAAAATGTTTCGAGGTAGATGTATGTGGAAAATGTATATATTTAGTTTATCCTCTAAACATTTATAGAGGTGCTGCAATAGGTTGTACAAAATAACAGGAAAAAGCCTATAATAACTAGATAAGAAAGTCATGTGTTGGACACATCAGATTTTTTGTTGTTGCTTCCCTACATTTTTCATTTTACCATTATTTTCTTAATTTTTCGGTTCAACCTTAATGTTTTCTTCTGCTGCTACTTCTATGCTTTCTCTAATGACTTTCCATGCTGCTTCTATTTCATTTTCGTTACGTTTATTGCCTAATATTAATTTTACTTTCTATGCATAAATATTTTTTACTTTTTTTCGTTGTGTTGCATCCCTTTAGAATTTTTTCTATTTCTTCTTTTACTTTATTGTAGAAAGCACCTTTCTCCACTGGTTTGGTTTTTCCGTAGGAGCGTATATATTAAGCAATGATATTGAATGGTTTTGCTTTTCCTCGTAGATAGACTATTCTTTCATTTATTGGGTTACATTTTATTGTTTTTCTTGTAAATCGCCTAGGATCAAAAATTTCATCCCATTCTGTCCCTGTTTTTCGTATCCAGAATAATGCAACGTAAATCCTCTTTTCTCAATTCTTCCTTTGCATTTCCATCTTATTTCCTGAATTGCCATATATATTGAGTTCTTTTCGTATTTGTTGCATTTTTCTAGGTTAAAACATTGTTCATACATTCCAGGTACTTATTCTAAATTCACTTTTGCATTTTTGTTTATTTTTATTTTTCTTTTCTCTAACTTTTTTTTTTCAGAATTATCTGTTTTATTTTCATGAGTCTTTGTTTCTTCGTGTATCTTGTCCAGTTCTCTGCCAAGTCGTTTCCTTTTTTTTCTGTCCTTTGTTTTACTTTTCTTTTCCTATATTGTCTGCTAGTTTTTTGAAGTGTCCACATTATTTCCGGTTTTTTCGTCACCTTGTTTACCATTTCTTACTGCTTTGCCTTCTTATCTGGTGAACTTTCGCTAAATGTTCTTCTAGCTTTTCTTCTTTTTATTTGTTCTTTGTTAGATGTGCTATTGTGTTTCCATAACATAAATCATCTACTGTATACGTCTTGTCATTTATATATAATTTATTGTAATTTATGTTTGCTTTAAGTCCATTCTCTCTAGCTTCCTTCTTATGCTGTCTTAATATTTTTCGCTGTTATTGAATTTCTTTCGGATAATCTTCATTTATAAATATGTTTGTACAAATATGTTTGTACAAGTTATTTAACCAGCACTAACATTAGTTACACTATTTGGCTCTGTAAAACTAAAAAAAAAAAGTGAACAATATTACTGAGGCTCTTCCTATGGGGCCTCCTCAGTATTGCATTCGTGTAGACGAAAAAATTTACTTACCCACATTTTTTAAAACTTTTTCTCACGTTTCCGATCATTCTGAGTGCAAAAATGCAAAAAAAAATGTCGTCTGGTCGTTTGTGTGTATGTATCGCGGCACGAGAACTCTAGAATGAAAGGTCTGATTGACTTGCAGTTTTGATTTTCTTGAATGACTACTTCTAACTTAGAACCCTATTGATTTTCAGAATTTTTGGTTCATCATAACTACTTTAATATCACTTTTCTTAAAATCAGTCTATAAATTTCTCATGTGACTAATTTAACAAATTTCAAGCATTCCTAACGTCTAAAATTCTTAACATTCTTTACATTCCATTCTCCAATGACCTGTCAAAGAACAGCTGTTGATTCTAAAGGTGAGATTTCTAAGGCGGGTTGCGACCTTCATACTTGCAACCATAGCCATTTTAAAGGCTATTTTTATTCGAAATTAGTCGCCAAGCCTGCCAATTTATGAAAAAATATATAAACAGTTTTTGAAAAATTACTTTTTTATGGTGATGCTAACTTAAGCTAACTACTATTTCGCCCCTAGCCTCAAAAATACCTCCATCAAATTTACTGGCTATTTGTCGAAACTCCATAGAATAATTTACCGGCCATTTTATTTGGCAAAAATCAAAGTAATGCTTGGCTGTACCTGTCAAGTATCAAGATGTCAACTGTGATGTGTGAATGGCTCTTAAATGTCAAATTATTTGAAAATGTTTGTATGCTTCTTTTGATATTTATTGCAAATAATTTGTAGTGTTTCTTAATTCAGGCTTTCCTTAATAAGGCTCATATATTAACTAGATGTGTAATTGAAAGGACCTTTGGGATTTTATAACAAAGATTTCCAATTCTTTCATGTGGAATGAGATGTGTGTTACCACTAGCTTAACAAATAATAATAGCAATAATACACAATATAGCTGTATTGAATAGGGATAGTATTGATGAAGAAGAGATAAATATCCGTGAGATAAATAAATTTCCTCTACAAGATGATGAAAATATTCTGTTAGAAAATGCAGGTCAACAAGAATTAATTGATTATTTTGAAACATTATTATAGTTCTTACGTTTTCCTGTTAATCCTTCTATTTTATCTTTGATGTTCAATAAAACGTTCTTTTGGAAAGCAGTAGTATATTATTATAAACAACTACGACTACAAATACAAAACAACAACAAAAAACTATAACTGATAACAAACTGAACATATGAAGTAGTCAGTAAACTTAATTATTAGTTTTTAACACAATTTGTTTCAGTTTTGCATTTTAAAATGTCCAATTTAACCTTCTGTTCTTCTTCTAAAAGGTTAAACAATTTTGCCTTTCTAAAATTTTCTCTAAGAACTTCGTTATACTGTTCATTTTTTGTATTTAACTCTATTTCTAAAATTTGACTTTTTAAACTTTAATCATATCTTCTTCTCTCCAGTTCATCTTCTTTAATTTTCAATTCTACTTCATAACATTTTTTTGTATTTCAGTTAAATCGGTCTTCGACTTTGCTACTTTGTCAAAATTTTCAACGTTCTCTTTCCTCTCCTCTTCTGCCACAGTTACCCTTTTCCTTTTTTTTAAGGTACTTTTTTTGACAGTACTGCGAGCATGGGTTGTGGATATCGTAACAGGGACCTCAATCACAATGAAACCCTGAAGTAATTAGATATGTATGAAATTCTCAAATACTTATTATTAATATTGAAAATGTTGCTACTTTATAGAAACGATCATTACAATCAAAGCTGTCCCTACCTTATTGTCATCTGTAATGACAACTCCTTGATTTTTTGGAATCCTACTGCTACTGCTGGCTTGTGATGCATCATCGCTTGCAATCAGTGGTGCATCAGTTGAGATATCGTCAGAATCTCCCATTGATTCTATTTCATCCACATTTAATTGTAATGTTGAATACAATTTCTCCTCATACCACAGTAAAGTAATATATTCTGGAGGTCCACCTCCAGTTTTTAATTTACTCAAACGGAGTGCAGACATTTTTTTTTTAGGTCTCTCTTTATATTTTCGTATTTCTTTTTTAAACAAATTGTGTGAGGTGTTTTAATAACAAAGCCAAATGAAATTTTTAGTTTCTCTGAGTACTCGTGGACCTCTGAGGCTGAGGATGTTTGAGTCACCGTCATACCCAACCGCGAAGAACGATACAAGGTTCATATTTGTTGTGTTTACATACCTCCCAGAGACAGGGTGGCACCAAATATATTTTGCACTAAATTTCTTCATATTTTTCTAAATAACATAAATGATAACTATATCATTTGTGGCTATTTTAATTTACCATAAATAAGGTGGTTTAAAGATACTATCGATAATTACTACAAACCAAACAATTATAGTGATTCCAGTTCTAGTCTATTGGTAGACACCATGTTTTTGGCTGGTATATATTAATACAATTCTACTGTTAATGTAAGCGGTAACACTTTAGATCTTGTTTTAAATAATAATTTTCTAATAAAAAAATATAAAGTCGTCTACTTTACCACTGGTTGCTGACGATCCATCATATAATACTCTAGAATTTAATATGTAATTATCAAATATAACGAAAACGAAAGTAAATAACCATTAGAAGAAAAAAACTCCAATTTAGCAAACTACACTAAAATAAATCATCTTTTATCTGTCATTGACTGGAATAAACAATTCCAATTTCTTACAATCAATGAATCAGTTAATAATATTTTAGACCATCATGTTTCCAAGAATCTGAAGTATTGTAAAGCATATCCTTTTTGGTTTCTTTGTAAACCATTAAAGCTATTTAAGAAAAAACAAAATTTCATCGACGCTGGAAAAAATATAATAGGTAATGACATGGACTATTTGACATTCAAAATTTTACGTGGCAGATCAAAAGTTTTATATTTTAGATATCGTATCAATGCTCGCTCTCACTTTAAACTTTCCGTTTGGTAATACTAGGTTGTTTTACCGACGACACGTTGCTCGATGCAACGCTATCGCATCGCGACGCGCGGCGCTCTTACTCTAAACAAGGCTTAAAGCAGAGGAAAGTTACAACCCGTATACAAATTAATAAATAAATTTTTTGCCTAGGGCCAGATCTTTTTTTATTTTACCAAATATTTTACACATCGATGTTACTAAGAAAGAAATAAAATAAACCTTCCCGTGTATAGGATTCCAACTAAACAACAATTATGTTTTTTGTAAATTTTGTTTGCATCAAATACTCTGTAAAATAATCAGGAAAGGCGTAGAAAACAGTGTCGCCATCTACATAACTAAAAAACATGGGACACGATCTATTAAGGTTAAAGTTCACAGTAAACGAAGTGAGTACCTATCATTTATTTTTAAAACCCAATAATAGTCACAATGATTGTTTTCTTAATGCTGCAGTAGTTGAATCAAAAATCCATTGCCTCGCAATATACGCTTCCAGATCCAAGTTTGCTGTCCCCAATTATGAACTTCAACGACAAACACAAAGTTGGTTCATTCACTGAATGAATTCCAGTCTACTATTAAATACACGACTATTTTTCCCTCCCAGTCTGGTCCTTTCAAGCATTCAATGAAACGTTTGAAGGACATTAAGCCGGTCGATGATTCACTAACCCCGTATGGGTCATTATCCTTCCAACTTGTTAAACGATGTCCTTTAAGTGATCCCGCGATCATCCTCCTTACGATTCTCCTCCAGTCTCGTTACAGTTGTCACGTATTGGAGAATAAATAAGACAAATTTCTCTTTTGACGTCAGTGTCGGGATTGTTTAGTGAATTCTCGAGTGGTATGGAGGGTGAAAAAGATACAATGATGAAGTTGGATTTTTTTTTGTTAGAGACCATTTGTAGCTCTTCTTTTTCTTTAAAGGTGTGGTAATTGACAAAAAAAACGGATAATAAATTAGATAATGAGATCAGTGGCGATTTGTGGTAATTTAAAAGGGGTGTAGGTACACATTTTTTTAATAATTTTATCGTTTGTAAGTTCGGTTCAAAACTTTGTTCAAGCGCCTATATCGCTGTTTTTTTTATTTGGAGTTATATTAAGTGTAGTTATTATTATCAATATCGTACTGTTTGCAAGCTCTACAACTATTAATGAATATTTTAGTTATTGTAATATTTGTTTTGTTTTTAATACATTAAAAACCATTTATAAACATTATTAGTTATAGTCAGCTGACTTTTCTTCATATTTTGATATTAATTTTAAATATATATCACAATTTACACGCATGTCAAATAAAATAATATATTTTTTAAATACCTTTTATATTGGCAAATCAACCAAATGAACTAAAATATTTATTTTATAAGATTATTCCCATCCTAATACATAACATTACCCAGATACAAACTAGAATGAAGATATATTCTAAATTATACTCTTCACAGTTTACTCCCATTTTCAATCAGATTTTTTTTAGAATTAATAGGCTTCCGAAAATTTCAAGTTGATTATTGTTCGTTTTTAAATTGGAATTGACTAAACTATGACTTACTTCTTTTAAGATTCCGCGGATTCTATGGCGTATAAATCATGATTAAGCCTGGTATTAAAACTTTGATTAAAAATTAGAGTCTGTTACCAACGTTGACTCCTGGAATTTTCCTTCATCTTCAACTAAAGCTGTCCGAGTCTCTTCGCAGGCTCCATCGAGGGCAAAACATATTAATTAAACTGGCGCCCGAGTATTCTCCGAGAGTAAATCATCAAAAAAATTTTCGCTTTCTTTGTGGCAATAGGTTATAAAGATTTGATCAATAAATAATTTCGATAAAATCTAAATAAACCCTCCCAAATAACTACGTCTATGTGCGACGTACGATACCCCTTTCCCCATTTGGTATAGGGATCGTGCGTGATGACTTTAACGCCAACTGGTGACAAAAATGTGGACTTTATGGGGGGATATAATAATGTTCTTTACTGCATTTATTGTTTAGCAATTATTAATTAAATAAAGTCAAATTATTTTCGTAATATCATTATCGAAAAAACTTGTTGCATCCTTGGATGTACAAACACATCACTTTGGAAACTTGGATTTGATTCGATAGTAAACAAATTTTATAAATTTTATAAATTCTCACAACACAGGCATTTTCACCAAATTATATTATACAGGAGGTTGAATTTTCCCTCATCTGCATAGCATTTATTTCTTTTATTGGCTATCTAGTGATAAAAATAACACTTAAATGGCTCTCCAACCGAAAGGCACAGCAGTCACCCCCACAAGCACAGCCCAACCCACTGGAAGTTCCAACTGGAGACGAACGAAATTGTCTACAAATGAATCACAACAGACGCCTGATAGTGGAAGTAGAAAGTAACAAACTGCAAGAATTAACTTCAGGACAGAGTGTATCATGCCTCATTAAAACTGAGGAAAATTAAGTCGCAAGTAGTGTAGGAATGAATATGTGTGAATGTTGATATGAATGCTAGCGAACGCACTAGGTACATTTTTTTTATATTTAATAAGTATTTTTTCGTTAATCACAATCAAGGAGAGGAGAGGTTGGAATAATGCACGTATGTAGCTGAAATCTCCCCTTGCCTTTATACAGTACACAATAAATAATAAAAAATTAAATTGAGGACCCTCAACAAAGTATAAGTGAAAATTAATGGTACCCAAAAGGCACTGAATGGTGCAAATAAGTCTCTTAAGGAGAAATGTAGATGAGTGTATGCCTACAAAATAAAATAAAATTTTTGGTACACAACAAAGTAGTTTGGTACCCAAAAAGCACATAATGGTGCAGATAAGCCTCTCAAGGAGAAATGTAGATGAGTATATGCAATATGGTACCCAGCAAAGTCATAACTATAACGAATAAATGAAAGGAAATTGGTACCCAAAGGGCACAAAAAAGGAGCGATTAAAATGCATATAATTTAGTAATAGGAGGACGCTCCAAGATAATTGAAAAAATGCATTTGTGGAATAGTATTGATTTTATTAGAAATATTGATATTAAAGGTATTGTGATTTGAGAAATTTTTTTTTTCAAAAAGATACACCATAACAATGTAAATAAACTAAATAATAAACAAGTAAAATTGAACCTAGTGAATCATATCAACAATAACTAACTACTAAGATTCAACTTACTAAAATATTTTTTTTATTTTCAACTACAAAGTAAATATATAAGACAATTCGTTCAAAGAATATTATCATTGGGTGGGAAAATTTAATTTTCTAATTTAATTATTATTTTTAAAGCTAGAATTTAATAAATGGGTGGAAAAGGCTGAATTTTCAGTTTAAATTGGTTTCCTCTCGTTGTAAAATCAAGGGCAAATTGCTTAAATAACCCGGAAAATTGTAATATAAAAACTATAGATTTGTAAAGGGTTTGCCCTTGTCCAAATTAATTTTAAGTCAAATAATTTAGGATAAAATTATATATACCTTTAATTTTGTTTTTTTTGCATATGAAAACACACCCACGAGCCAAGCACTCCTCCAGTTCAAGGACCCAATCCAGCCTCAGTCACGATCATCCTTGAAGCTAGCCCTAAGAGACAGGAACCAACCAGATCTCAGTAATGACATATTGCCAGTAGTCATTCCAATACCTTCCCAATGGATGACTCTTGATGCCACCAGAATGGAGTACTTTCTTAGGATAAGAAAAAATGAAGGATTGGGGTAGCAGTCAAAACTACTCAGCTAAAACCTTCTTATGCATGAAATCTGAACGTTCCGGAGATGACAATCTACTTCACAGCAGAACAAGTAAGAGTCAGCAGCACAGTGAATACTGGCCGATTACCTGCAAACCCTATCGGTCAAGGCGAGTTCCTATTTCCAATATGTGTCGATGCAACCGACCGATGATATCCTACATTTATCTTTTCGACGATCCTATCAATCAATGCATATACAACTGAGAAAATCGTCAATAAAACCAAGGCCCTCGGGGAATCCATTGAACTACTGAACCACGCACAGCAGCCTTTAACCAAGCCGCTGCTGCAATCAGACGATCCAGGTTCCAAGTCTCCAGATTGCTAAGATGAAATCACAAGCAGAAGAAAAGACTGAACCAGGCGCTGGATGAGAAAAAAGAGACTGTATTTGTGTTCGGAGTGTTTGACTGTCAGTGATACGGGACTATTTCGTGTGTGCGAAAGTTGTTTTCTCTAAAGGTATAAAATTGTACACATTCATGTTTCTTTAATTGTTTTTCTTCTCTCAATTTAAATTTTTTTTTGTTATTAATGTTTGTAATATTTCTTTTGTCTCTCTGAATTTAGATATTGTATTAAAATTTCTCTTTCAAAATTAGGTTTAAGGAAAAGCCCGGGTCTGGCTTTAACCGTTGGGGGGCATGTCACGTCCAGTAAAATATTAAAAAATCATTATTAAAATTCATTAAAATAAATTATTATACTAAATAAATCCTAGAATAAAATAATTATCTCTAATTGAAAATCTTAATAATCTCTTAAATGTAAATATATCCTTAAGTAAATAATATCGTATACATTTCATAACAAAAACATAGACGTTGAGCTATTACCGACCTGCATTAATTGTGTCGAATTAAAGAAATAGCAAATTCAGCAAATAGTTAATAGGTATAAATTCGACACTGATTACTGTTACGAGGACAGTTCTCCTTTTACTGCACTGAGAGGTATCTAAAGTAATAGGTACCTTTTAGTTTTTGGAGTAAGCGTCGTGACGTGCCACTAAGGCCCGATTGTACAAAGCAAGCTAAAACCTAGGTTCAGGTGAACTCGGTAAATGGTTGAACTTACCTTAAAAATTGGTACGAATTTTACATACCCCGCTCAACGTCGGTTTAGATAAATTTCATTGTTCAGGGTTGCCAGATTTCAATTTTACTAAATACGTAGGGTATCTTTGTTTCTCTTATTAGAAAATAAAGGAGTTATATAAAATGCCATTTTTGGCATTTCTGCTCTAAAATTATTTTTAGAGGTTATACGTAGTTTTCCCTCATAACTGATAATACGGAAAATATGAATGTACAATCAAAAAGAACGCCAAACTTTATGTATGACGAAGGAGGTTTACTAGTGAAACTAACGAAAAAATATAAAAACATTTTACAAAATAAAAAAACGGATGTGAATGTAACGCGCAAGAAGAATGAGTGCTGGATAAAAATTGAAAGTGAATTTAATTCACAAATTTTTGTACAATTTCAGTATTGTTCCACTTAACAAAATGATTGTCCCTTGGTCTATATATTTGTAGTTGTCTTTCTGGTTGTTGTAAGATATTTACTAATTCTAAAAAAATCCTCATCTTCAAACATTTCATCCATTTTTATGAAACAACTTATATTAATTAGGAATTCAGTAATTCGTATTTGTCTTGTTTTCTATTTATCTACCTATGGTGTACGGTTTGTGTACGGGACCAACCCAAAAAATATTTTTTTTTTAGTGTGTTACCAACTAACTTAATTCAAAAATAGGTCTAAACTCGGTTTAAGCGCGGAAACATGACCGCTTTGTTGAACCTATAAATGAACGCAGTTTATGCTCTGAACTAGTATTGTACAACGCCCAGAACCAGGTTCATGCTAAACCGAGGTTCAACTCACATTGTACAATCGGGCCTAACGGGGATGTTTTGGTAAGGCCTTTTATATTGTATTATTATTATTATTATCTGTTATACATTTTTGAATATTAATTATTTATTGATTAATAAAATTGTTATATTTCAACTCGACTTTTATTTCATAAAGAAAGGTAGCACGAATTAATAACATTAAATAATTCTTTCGACCCATAGAAAAGGGGGTCGTGACAATATACATAATTACATAGAAGACGAAAAACGTAATTCACTGGGAAAAGTTTTCTTTTTATCCCATCTTGTATCAATTTGGAGCTAGTTGTAAAGAAATCATTTTCAGAACCGGTTTAGAAATTAGAATCTTTAGTGTTTTTTTGTCATTAAGATATTTACATATTTAAATGAACATTTTATATAAATATAATTTTACAAGTAATTAATGGTTTATTCTGTAAATTAAAACTAATATAGAATAATACTGTGAAATTAGAATATCCAGTTTAACAAAAATTACATGGACCTCTTTTCAATTTATTAACTATTTCTCATTTATCACTAAAAAAAACAAATCATAATTAATACATTGCAATAACTGTCAAAAGAGATTGCAACAAACTTTAAAATATTAAAAATCCAGTGATTTTTATAAAATTTTTAGTAACATTACTGTTAGCATATTTCATTAATACTACATGGACTACATAGTTGTCCTGTACCTAGACATTAAGTTAATTAGTTAGTTATTGGAGAGATGAAGAACGTCAGGTCAGACATTTTTCTAGTTTTCCGAATTGTCAATCATTATTTTATTATTAAAGTATTTTCTGTGATTAGTGTTCATTCGTTCACTAGTTAACAGTGGCGAGGAAGATAATGAACGCCGACACTCTTTTAATATTATTGCAGCAGCAAAATAAAATTTTGGAACTAACAAAAAAAATTGATGTTGTTTCGGAGGCCAGCTCTACTACGGATAACACAGAGTTAATTATTGAATCTTTAGTTAGAAACCTAATGGAGTTTGTACCAGATTTGGATAATAACGTTACTTTAGATTCGTGGTTTAGAAGGTATGAAGATTTATTCCTTATAGATGGAGCTAAGTTAGACGACGCAGCTAGAGTTCAGTTACTGCTTACAAATTTAAGTACTCCGGCTTACGAAAAATATATAAATTTTATTTTACCCAAACATCCACGACATTATACTGTAATGAAGTCAATTTTCCTCAATCAATTTATTTTCATTTTTCATTTTTAATAAATATTTAACGCGATATGACCTGTCGATCCTCAGTTAATTTACCAGCGCGAACGCCGATCGCGAATCGTGCGCGGTAGGTCTGTGTCTAAGTGGGATTTCTGATAGGAGAGGGAATCAATTGTTTGAACGAGAGCCGAGATGCTATTAAAATTATCAGTTCGATATAATTTTTGATTGCCAGCAGTTGACTAATACACTGCTTTAGATACCAAATCACCGTCGATATTTTTTCCGTGTATTTACAAATCCGATAGGTAAAAACCTTGTTTCGCTTTTTACGTTGGATATTGACTCCGTATATCATTTTTAAAAACCGAATTAGTTTGTAGGAATAGGAATATTTTTATAGATAGTGTTTAGTTAAAAGAATTAATTTGATTTCTTTAATAAATAATAGAATTTGTTTCTGCAGATGATACCGTTTCTTTATTTTTATTTTATAGATAGTGTTTAGTTAAAAGAATTAATTTGATTTAAATGATAAATAATAGAATTTGTTTCTTAACAAATGATACCGTTTCTTTTGTTTTTTATAAATAGGGTTTACTTAAAAGATTTAATTGGATTTAACTATCAAAAATTAGAAATTGTTTCTTGGTAAAAATATTACCGTTTTTTTTTTATAGTTAGTGTTTAGATAAAATATTTAGTTTGATTTCTTTAATAAGCATTTGAATTTATTTTTTGACAAATATACCGTTTCTTTAAAAAGGGATATAATTTGAATTAAATATTAAATGATAGTATTTAATTCTGTAATATTGTAAAACCGGGGATTTTAGACTTTTGATTGTTAGTCTGTATTAAGAAATTATTTTTACTTTCCTATCTGTATACAGATATAAGGAAAGTATAGGAATCATGATTTTTTTCGACCTCGAGTTTTCGACGGATTTTTACGTTTTGAGGTCCCCTGAATCCGTTTTGACTATTTTCGCGATGATGTCTGTGTGTGTGTGTGTGTGTGTGTGTGTGTGTGTGTGTGTGTGTGTGTGTGTGTGTGTGTGTGTGTGTGTGTGTGTGTGTGTGTGTGTGTGTGTGTGTGTGTGTGTGTGAACCGATACACGGAAATACACCAAATTTTAAACTTAAGCTTTGTTCCAGCGTCTAATGAGCTGATTATATTTTGGGCAGAGTCGGAACATCTGGGGGGGTACTTTATAGGTGGTCATTTTTATATTTTATGGAATATATCTGTTATTTACGTGTGAGTAAGAAAATTCTTCAAATGAAAGTTACTTCTTATTTTATTATCTATAATTTTTGTTATATACAAAATTTTCCTAAAATGGTCCGTATTCGCGAAATTTGACAAAATGTAAAAAAATATTTTTTTTTATAAAAATTGTTCAAACAAAAGTTATTTGTAATATAATTCTCTATAATTTTTATCTTATACATAATTTCTCTAAAATAGACCGTATTCGAGATATTTGAGAAAATGTGTAAATTTCGAAATTTGAAGAAAACTCAAAGAACTCGAAGAAAAAAACATTAAATTTTAAACTTAAGTTTTATTTCGGCCTGACGTGAAATGATTAGATTTTGGACAAAGTCGGAACATCTGGGGGGGTACTTTATGGGAGGCCGTTTTTATATTTTATGGAATATATCTGTTATTTATGTTTGGAGAAAAAAATTGTTCAAATAAAAGTTACTTCTAATATTATTATCTATAATTTTTGCCTTATGTAAAAATTTTCTGAAATGGTCCGTATTCGAAAAATTTGACAAAATGTGCAAAATTCTGATTTTTATGAAAATTGTTGAAATAAAAGTTGTTTGCGATATCGATCTCTATAATATTTGTTCATACATGATTTTTTTAAAATGGACCGTAATGGAAAAATTGTAGGAAAAGTGCTAAATTTAAATTTTTCAGTATTTTCATTTTCAATGAATATCTATAGAAAAATGTTTCGCGGTAGATGTATGTGGACAATGTATATATTTAGTTTATCCTCTAAACATTTATAGAGATGCTGCAATAGGTTGTACAAAATAACCGGAAAAAGCCTGTAATAACTAGATAGGAAAGTCATGTGTTGGACACATCAGATTTTTTCTTTTGATAGGGTAAATCGGGAATTAAATTTGATTTATTTGATAAATACTTTTGTTTAGTAAGTACCGCGTTGTAATTAAGTTGTAACCCCCAAAACGTTACTTTAAGTTCGGTTATCCCTGATGTCAACCTTGTAGCTCCGGTTCACTCAAGTGGAGAAGGGAGTGGGTGATTACTTTGTAATCAGGGAAAAATAAATTATTTTAGTTGTTCTGTTAAATTGGACGCCAGGTAGATCTACTATACCAAGCCACTACAAATCAGAAAAGTCCTACTTTTAAACCTACCAAATAAATAGGAAAATAAAAGACAACCTTAACTCAAACCTTGTTTATTTCCTAACTGGAAGATAGTTTCCCCTTAGTTAATGACCCCTTTACAATTAGTACGCTATTAGCGACTTCAAACACAATTCACATGCTAAAAGGACTAGATTTTTACTTACATACCTGAGGGCTAATCATAACCTCAAATTAATACCAGTATTTACAATATTTTAGCGGAGTGTACAGAAATTAGACAGGGTTAGTTTATTGAATCTCAATAAAATCAATAATATTACTTGTCAGTACCCCATTAAAATCCCCAATAAAATCAATAGTATTACTTTCTCAATACCCCACGGTCATTAGCGTTGGATCCAAGGCGAAAGACATATCAAGCGCAACTCATAGAAAAGGTTAACTTCATTTAATATTAAAAATCCTGTAATTTCTGTATATTACAGAAGTTCATATCCAAAATACTTATAAACTAAAATAGTATTTGTATCACTAAACAGTGTGAAACATACTCTTATTATTACACACTCTATGAAATATGATATATGAACTAACTATGAAAACATAGGCAATGAGGGCCTTCAATAGCATATGAACACAACGTTATTTAATCAAAGAAAATCATAAAGAAAACTGTATACATATACGTATGAGTGGTAGACTAAATAATAAACCCCAAATTATAACCGAAACGATAGAAAAATAAATACATAATTTCCACTTATCTCCTGGTCCGTGCTATTCAAGGCTAGCGTTGCCACCTGTGGCATGTAGTCCTATGATACCAAATCTCTGATGTTCTAGAAAAGTAGATGAGGTGTTCGAACCCCAAAATGGCTGTTCTTCGTTAAAGAGGAATCAATACCAGTCAGGAAAACACTAGTACTAGGCAGTATCTTCACTACCATACAGCTGCACCGTGCCCAGCAACAGTAGCAAGCAACACCGGTACCAAACAACACCGGTACCAAGCACCCTAAAATGTACAATCCTAATTACAATCTGATAACCTAAATTGATCCCGCCCCTTTATCTCTTGAAAATTAATGTGAATTAATTGAACCTCCCAGAGGGTTGAAATTATTGCCCAAGTAAAGACTATTCAAGCAAAGCATCAAAAGTCCCCAATAAAAAAAAAATGAACCAGTAAAACTATACAGTATAACCTGTTCCCCATATTCAACCTCCTTAAAATCTGAAAGAATATGTTATTAAAAATGAATGGGTAGCAATATTTACAATTTATCAAATAAAACACAAAGAATAAAACCAACCTCTATTCCGGAGGGTGTAACTTCGAATCAAACAGGGAACGAAATCTGCTAGAACTTCTTAAAAACCAATTCTCCCTTCAATATATGACCCAATTACGATCGGTCTCCAACCATCAAACTGCTCCAGGACGACGGATGGGTTAAACTTCAATATTCAGTGCTCCTCAAGATGAGATGGGAAAGCCGGCACACAATCACATAAAAAAATACCGGTCTAACTTCGCGTTAAACAACTTCAAAACGTACCATCAATGCTTCCCATAATATAGAGACACTTTTACTAGACTCCCCACGCGGGATGATATATAAAATCACATAAAAAAAGTAAAAGCGAATTTTCAGTTCAACACCGCCATTAACATTCCTTGTTGAAAGTGGAAGACGAAGCTGCCACGTGTTACAAATTACGCCGTTCTTCGCCCCCTAGCATAAAGCCTTGACCGCGCAGAATCACCTCAAAGAAAACCCATTAAAACCAATCGCCACTGTCCAATCTCTAGAAATTATTGTTGGTTACACTGTGCGACCAATGACCTCCTTCAACTGCTAGAATGCGACCATTCGCATTCAGGCTGACAGCTCTGTTAGCACTGCTCGACCAATAAGAAAACCCAGAAACATGCCCATGAAACGCGAACATCGCCCAACGAGCATTCCTTAGTTCACGACTCGCTGGCGTATGAATCGTGGTCAGACATACGACGTCCCTTGTCCTCCGTCAAGCAGAGAGAAAGAGGCATTACCTAAGAATCACTTATCGAACAAAGATAGATATCTCGAAATGCGACAGGCATACTTCATTAAATTAAATGACATCCGACATCAGTTTTAACCTACAAAATACCAAACACATTGTAAACAACACTTCTACAAGTGAACGGTATTATTGAGAATCATAGTGAAATTCAGTGTAACCTTGTAAAAATTATGTGAGCCCTAAGGAGGAACATTTACCCCAGTTACGCTAAATTCCTTTTGAATAAAATCAACAAAATACAGAGGTTATTGTAAACAATATCTTAAGAGTGAAAAATACCATTGAAAACCATAGTGAAATTCAGTGTAACCTTGTAAAAATTATGTGAGCCCTAAGAAGGAACATTTACACCAGTTACGCTAAATCCCATTTGAATAAAGCTGTGTTTTCTCGAAAATCTAATGAAGTTCTACGACAGGAGCATATTCAAGGTAACTTCTAGATTATAAGTTAATTATCTGCTATCAGTTCACCCTTGCAGTAGGTGCTATCCGCGTTATATTTTTTTTAGTTAATCTGTAAACCGCCATTTTTAAATAATTTTAAATAGTATCCTGTCCTGTTTGAACGGGCTCGTGATGACAATCAGTTCACTCTTGGAGTAGGTACTATCCGCGTTAGTAAATTTTCTTCCCTCCGATAATAATTTGTTTTTCTTTTTCCGACAATTTAAATAACTTTAAATAGTGTCCTGTCCTTGTATGAACGGGCTCGTGATGACGATCAGTTCATTCTTGGACTAGGTGCTATCCGCGTTAGTTTTCTTTTCCCCTGTATATTCTTCATTTTTTTTTTCGTGCAAATTGCAAGTTGTATAAAGCAAAAATAGCTTTATTACCCTGTCTGAGCGGGCTCGTGATGACGATCAGCTCATTCTGGGATAATAGGCTACCCCGGGTGTAAATTTATTTTTATTTTCTTTCCGTGTATTTACTATAAGTAATTATTTCGCGTCCCTGTCTCCTCGCACTCTCTTCGACCGTTTAGTTAATTTTTCTTCACCTAAATAGCAAAATACCTACATTTTAGTTTAATTCCCGATACCGCGGTTAAACAGTTATTTACCGAGTGAATAGCCATGTTAATATTTTTTTTTCTTTTCTCTGCGACCGAAATATACATTTTATTTTAATTTAATTTTAACGTCTGATTGAGACTAGTCGCGAATCAATACCGTCCGTTTTGTTTCTTTTTTTTATATTTAGGGTTATATTGACTATCACCACAACTGGGGTGGGCGTTAAAATATTTAATTTCTTTCTTTTTATTTTAAATAGTTAATCACAGTATATGTGTCAATGTTAACCTGCCGTATTACTGGTAAATAATTCCCTACTTTATTTCCCCCTTATATTTCAGCTAGTCATAAATTCTGTACGAGCCCAAGCAACGATTAAAGCCCGTTACTTGTGGCCTACTATTACCTGTGTCTAAGTGACCTTTGACCCATGGAATTTTTCATCTCCATCTGTAGCTACCCGAGTACTTTCAAAAGTTCGTGGAGTAAACCCATCACCAAAAATCTGGCGCTCGAGAATCGCCCGTAACCAGCGTCATTCGTAAGAAATCGTTTTCTCTGTGGTGAGAAAACCCCTTACAAATTTGGCGCCCGAGAGACGGTAGCGCATCTAAAGATTTTTGGACAACGAATTTTAATTTTTAGTACTCGATATAAATGCTTTCAAATTTCAAAATCTGAGACAGACGATTTTCTTACTTATGCCGGAATCGTAAATAAACAATGTGAAGATTTTCAATTAAAGAAATTATCTAAAAAATCAGTTTAAATGCTTAATGTTTGTTATTAGGTTAAAGTCGGCGCAGTATTCCAACATTACCACTCGACTTCTATTTAAAATTGATAAGGACGATAAGGATAATATATCATTGGAACAGTTAGTAGATGAATGTCATAAAATATTAAGTCTAGAAGCAGATACGGCATTAGTTAAACAAAATTCATCACAAGTCCCATGCTGTTTTTAATAAAATCAAAAATTAAAATCTTGAAGACAATCCGAAGAAACCGCGCACTCCCTGTTGGCAATGTGGTGCCATGCATTTTTCAACTCATAAATGCAATATATGTGGAAAAATTGACCATAAAAAGGGATACTGTTCTTGTTTTCAAAAAAGATTTTCTCAATCTTCTACAAATAATTTCAAAAATAAGAATACATTTCAAACAAAAAGCATTGTTATCAATCATGTCAGTTCATCTAGGAAATTTATTGCTGTTTACATTAATGATTCTAAAGTTGAACTTCAATTTGACTCTGCTTCTGATGTAACTATTATTGATGATGAAACATGGAAAATGATAAGTGAACCTACTATTTCACAAACCAACCAGATTGCAAAAAATGCTTCAAGTAAAGAAGTTAAACTTACAGGAACAATTAATTGCCAAATTGCCTTAGAAAACTCAGAGCCAGTCAGTGGAACATGCTTGGTTTCGTCCATTAAACATCTAAATATGCTTGATATTGACTGGATTGAGAAAATGGGACTTTGGGACGTGCCAATAAACTCAATATGTTATAAAATTGGCACTCAGCTAAAGCCAACATCTTAGGAAGAAATCAAAACTACCTCAAAGATGTATTCAATAATTACCTGGGTTATTACAATAAGTCAAAAGTAAAGCTCTTCACAAAACCAAATGCAAAACCAGTATTTTGTCCAAAAAGACCCGTGGCATACAACGTGAAACAAGCAGTCTGGAGGCTATGGGAGCCATAACACCTATAGATTTTTCAGATTGGGCAGCGCCGATTGTTGTTGTTAAAAAAATAAACGGAAAAATCAGAATCTGCGCTGACTATTCAACTGGTTAAAACAATGCTCTAGAACCTCATTGTTATCCACTACCCTTGCTTAAAGAAATATTTCAAAAATTTTCTGGAGGTGTTATTTTCAGCAATTTAAATTTATCAGATGCATATCATAAATAGGAGGTGGATGACACATCAAAGAAAATGTTTAGCATCACAACCATAAAGGCTTATATCAATACAATCGTCTACCCTTTGGTGTCAAAATCGCACCAGGTACTTTCCAACAAATCATGGACACCATGTTGTCAGGTTTAAACATATTTAGATGATATTATTGTTTCTGGAAGAAATGTAGGAGAACACAATAACAATCTTCAGCAAGTGGTGCCCAACTTCTTTTTCAAAGTTATTCGAGTTATTTAATAACCTAACCCACGCCCTATCAATTGAGCTCAAAACACATTAAACAAGTAGATAGATCACATTACATATTTTGACATTGGATACACTTGCTTGAGGTACAACTTTACAATTTATTGTCACTTAGCCATTTAAATATTTTTGCTCAAAATGTATATACAGGTTCAGATTTTAATATTTTTTTTACATTTTATATTATTTTGACCATGTACACGATTGTTTGTTACGGGCTGGTATCTATATTTAACTATATTTAATATTTTTAAAAATATTCTTTATTATTATTATTATTTGCAATATTTACCTCATTTAATTCTAAAATTAGATACGAAAGGGGTAACTTCTATATTTCACGCACGATCCCTATACGATGCGTAAAAAAGGTGTATTGGTTAAATAGTGTGAAAGCCGAATGTGCCGATTTTTGGTGGTAATTTATTACTAGAATTGTATTGAAGTCCTACACAATTTATATCCTCCACATTTTGTACACAGTGTATGCTAATACGAATTTATGGATTTAAAGTTTCAACTTTTATGTAAGATTTGATCTGTTTAAACTAAAGCTATTGAAAACTTTTGTTTGATTTAGAATTAATGTCAAAAGACGATATTAAAATGGCTGGCGTTGTGCTCACAGAAAATTGAGATTTCACTTTATTAATATAACCTTCAAATGTGATATTCTGTAGCTATAGTTATGGATCCGTACTTTGATTTTAGAAAATTCTGGAATTCTAATTTATTACTAAACTGAAATGATCTATTTGTTAATTTAAGAGAAGGATTAAATTTAACCATCTTCCCTCATTTACTAACCTTTCCTTAGGAGCTTTGCATTATGACTGACTACCATTAAGACATTATTATTACTCTTATCCTTTGTAAAACCCTTGTCCTCACTCTAATCTTACAAATTATGCTCCAGACTCATTTCAGTATGCAAATGAGCTCGGCGTCTGCAGGAAATCCTACAGGAAATTGTTGGAAAGTCCTCGGAATCCCTGCATTTCGCTGAGGTGCAAGTGCTGAAGACCAGGAAACAACCTCCAATTGAATTTTCGATGTTAAACTACCCCAAAGTCGTCATAAGAGTATAATTGGGTCAAGTGGATTGTTTTGCAGGAGAATAGGAAACAGACGGTATGTAGTGGAAAGCTATCTCGGTTAATTAGGTTATTGGAGGGTCATTTTGGGGTTCTCGGAGACTCGAGACTTCTTCAACAATGTTAGTTGTTCAAGAAAATCGGAAGTGCTTTATGCAGGACCGAAGCATGTAAAAACTACCACCTAGACTATCACAAAAATCATAGTTTTCTGCCGGGTAAATAGAAAGGAAAATAAATGTATAACAATATAAATCATTTACTTTTATTTACTTTGGTATATTATCTTCAGCGGTTATATTATTTCGTTAATATTTTTAGAATTGTCATGAAGTTTCTACTTTTCTCTATCAAATGTGGCATACCTCAAGGATCAATTTTTAGATCCAATGCTGATTTACTATAGTAAAAAAATTAAGTTATTGTAAGGCTCACTTTTATGCTGATTATACTCAAGTATAATACAGTTTTCATCCAAATAAGCTACAAAATGCTTCTAGTATTATGAATATTGATCTAAACTGTTTTATAAAAGATACAAGAATTACTACCTTCTTAATGATATTAAAAAGTTTTAAACTGACGCAAGACATAAATAAATAAAAAAATACGTGTGGCACTCGGGGACTGCCGCGGTAAAGCTATTGCATAGCATTTTTTATCAATTTATGCAATTATAATTATTTATTTATTTTATTTATGCAGTATTTTTTTTCTTTGATATTAATTCAAGTTACACTTTTTGAGCGTGGTGACCGATAAGAAAACAATTTTTTTTCTTTTATTGAAGAAATAAGAAGTTAATATTGTTTAAAATATTTTTATTATATTACAATACATGTAGGTTATTCAGGAATTTTTATCATTGAAACTATATGTTTATGGTAACTGAAATAAGAAACATAAGTTTAAGACTTGATATCCTCCTGGAAAATACCGCGTCAATGGTGGTCCCATATTTTGTTGTGGATGCTTGTGGATCATTATTCATTTTTCTATTTAATTTTAGCGAAATTGTGTCTAAAAGAGATAAAATCAGTTGAGAGCAATTAGCAGGTAGTCTACACGCATACGTCTAGTCGCACGCACACAAACACCGTGCCGAAGTCTGCCGAACTGAAGCGACGTTAGACAATGCACGACTTTCAACACCGCACCAATGTGCCGGTCGAAGTGGGTGGTAAATAGGTTTATTTTCGTTACAGAAATGGAATGAAATGTATCAAAGGTTGGGACCACGCAATGCTGCATAATTGAAGTTTGTGTTTGTTGTTTTTTTCTATGAATCGCTTAAATGACGCATTTACTTTATCTAATAGAGCGGAAGAACTAAATTAATCATCAGGCTTTTCTAAAAGCAATTTCTGAGAAAAATCTATTGTGTTTCGGTATCTGATATTATTATTCCGCAATAAGTTTAAAAATGCCATTGTATTTATTTTTGAAATTGCTTATTATTAGATGATATTAGATAAAAATTAGATTAGGTAATGATTTATCAGTTAGGGTTAGACTATGGGTTAGACTATAAAACGATTTTTCGATTTTTCGATTTTTCGATTTTTTGATTTTTCGATTTTTCGATTTTCGATTTTTCGATTTTTCGATTTTTCGATTTTTCGATTTTTCGATTTTTCGATTTTTCGATTTTTCGATTTTTCGATTTTTCGATTTTTCGATTTTTCGATTTTTCGATTTTTCGATTTTTCGATTTTTCGATTTTTCGATTTTTCGATTTTTCGATTTTTCGATTTTTCGATTTTTCGATTTTTCGATTTTTCGATTTTTCGATTTTTCGATTTTTCGATTTTTCGATTTTTCGATTTTTCGATTTTTTGATTTTTCGATTTTTCGATTTTTCGATTTTTCGATTTTTCGATTTTTCGATTTTTCGATTTTTCGATTTTTCGATTTTTCGATTTTTCGATTTTTCGATTTTTCGATTTTTCGATTTTTCGATTTTTCGATTTTTCGATTTTTCGATTTTTCGATTTTTCGATTTTTCGATTTTTCGATTTTTCGATTTTTCGATTTTTCGATTTTTCGATTTTTCGATTTTTTGATTTTTTGATTTTTCGATTTTCTTTTAATGAATAAATGAGAAGTTAATATTGTTTAACGACGCACCGCTGTGCCGGTAGGAGTGGAGGGTGTTAGGTTTTTTTTCGTTACGGTTGTTAGGGAATTTCTTGATTCGGTCGCCGCGCTCAAAGCCCGCGATAAAAGCTATGCAATAGCTTAAAAATAATAATAATTGGGTTATTCATTTCCGCAACATAATATGGAACTTGTTTTCGTTTGCAACTTAGCCAAAATAAACGATGATAATATTTATACATTGAAAGTAAGGTGGGATGCAATAAAAAACTAAACTATATTGTTCAAAATAAATGAAACACTTGAGTTTTAAATTATTTTTCATTTTTCTGTATTGAATCCATTTTCGGTAGGTTATTAACGAGATATTACCAATTTTATTTATCATTTTTGCGGTAGGCAACAGCTGTAGATTTTGATTAATTTAGATTTTGCTCAATATTTAGTATTATTTAAAAAATTTCAAGTGAATTAAATATCTACGAGTACTACTCGAAGTTTAATATGTAACTCCATATGGTCACTACGTGTTGTTATCACATTCTAAAACAACAACTAAACAACGTTCAATCAATAAAATCCTGAAGTATCCCAAAGAATTCTGTTTTGAGAAAGGTAAGTACCTTAGAAATTTTGGGGTCCGAATTACGCCAAACTTCCAAGTGGGCGCATTTCTTATTTATTACTCCATTAATGTTTATTCCCTAGATGAGCATCTGGGCAGGACTCAGCAATGAATACGGATTATCATTTAATGGTGTTTATATACTAATGTAATGGGCTCTGTTTGTTTCTCTGTTTTCGTTTCTCTCTCGCGAACTAAAATAATTGTCCTTGTTATTAGTCGACATCTTCAGGAAGACGTAAAGTGTCATCCTAATTGATATAAATAGACGAAAGCGGATATTATTTTATGGTGAAGTTTATCATTGTGTTACTTTCTATTTATGTTTGCAATAATATATTGTAATATAAATGGCTATAAAGTAAAGGTGTTTTATATTAAAAATATAGCAGGTGGAACCAAACAGTCTATATTAGGGCGGAGCGAAATAAGCCAAAAAACAATGTTTTTTGTTTCGGATTTCTAATAGTTATAAAAAGTTGATTTGTTATATTGTCTTTAAAAAAAAATTGCAATTAATAAAAAAAACATATTTTTGAAGCTCCGCCGGGCGTTTGAAGTATTGAATTTTAAGAAGAAAAATGTTTATTTTCTTTCGGACGAAATAAAACATATTTTCATTATTTTTTCGTTGTCTAATAGTAAAAAACCTTTAGATAATAAATATCCCTACATAACAAAATAGGAGTTTTAAAAAAATATTGATATATACAGGGTCCGCCAGAAGTAATAAAATTCATAAAAGTTTTAACCGTACGAAGCAGTTCCTTGCTTACTTTGTTTACATAAAAACAAAGTAATCCAGACCTCATCACGTGGAGGCTTATCGATCTTAACCCCATCCCAGCCCATCCTCCCAACCTATGCTAGAATCTTAAATTAATTCACGATCTTAAAAGTGATTGATAATTACTTTTGAAATTTATATTCTTTTTTGATTTCAAAAGACGGCATTAAAATTTGGGACTTAATGGGACTTAATGCTCCGTTTCACTGCTTGGGTGTGGCAAGAAAATTTCGGGATCCGAATTGCTTCATCAAGATCTACGACTGTTATATTTAAATAAAGATGTTAATTCAGTTATCGTTAAGTTTTGCCAGTTAATCATCTCTGTGTAATCACTTGCTTCAAAGTTAATTGTTGGTATTTTAAAGATTCGAACCACTCATCTGTATTATTTTACTGGATAGGATATAGGCTATATTTAACATTCTAAAAAATCGTTCCACCAAGGAGACCGGAAGTTCAACATGCTGGCCGATTTGGGCAAATTATGGTGGGTTCACAGAACTGAAATTTGGGATAATTTGACATACCTAACCTATATATTGATTAGTTTTTCTTCTTATTCTTCTTCTATTCCTTTTGCGGGCGATGTCCTTCGGGAAGTTTCACCCATGATTTGATTTTTTATGAAAGAAAATATAAAAATGGAAACGTGAAGCATATTGTGTCTTCAGGAATAAACGTTTATTGTTTAATTCATACTCTTTTTACTTTGTTTTCCACAATAAAAACATCTCATCGTAGCTTGTTGACACAATTAAATGACAAATGGAAATAGAGGTTACGTTAAATAACATCCGGTCCGCCATATTATTTGCCCAAATCGGCCAATTTTTCGGAACGTTTTTTAGGGGGCTATATCCTATCCAGTAAAATAATACAGATCAGTGATTCGAACACTTGATCGGCATGGGCGTCGTTACACAATTCTATAGGGAGGGGCAAAATTTTGAAAAAATTTAGAATGTTTATTTGTTGGAAAACAAAGGAAAGGAAAAATAAAAGGGAATTTTCTTATGATGGATTTATTTATTCTGTGTCGTCAAGGCTTACTTCCGTTTTTTTCAGAAATAACAAAAAATCGCAATTTATTTTTTATCTTTAAATGAAATCCCGTTTTCTCATTGAAAATTTGAATTTATGGGACGTTCTTGTATAAGAAGTGTGTATTGAAAATTTTCTGTCAGTAACATATTAAAAAAAATATTTTCATTTTGACAGCTGACAAATTTTCAACACATGATTCTTATTCATAAATGTTCCTAAAAATTCAAATTTTTAATAAAAACAGGGGTTTCTATTTAAAAATTAAAAATAAACTGAGATTTTCTATTATTTCTAATAAAACAGAAGTAAGCCATGAAGTCACACACCAATTGAATATGAGAGTATTTGTCCCAAGCTTTTGAATAAATAAGTTATCATTCTAGTATCTCAATTAACAAGGAAGATAAAAGCGGATGGAATTATTAAACGGTTTGCCTATAATAAAAATGCTAAGATACGCCACTGGTATACGGTAAATGGATCTCAATGGGAATTTTGAAGCCTAAAAAGATTTTTTAAAGTTCGTACATTCCTAGATCTTTTTCCATAAACGAATTAATAGTAACATATTTAGAAAAAATATTATATAATATAACGGCCATTTTGACATCTGAAAGAAACATGTCAATACATGATTATTATACAAAAATGTCCCAGAAATTTAAATTTACAATAAAAAAGATGGTTTTCTTTTAACAATAAAAAAAATTTCGATTTTCTGTTATTTCCGGAAAAACCGGAAGTAAGTGCCGTCACAGAACAATTGAATCTATCATAAGAAAGTATTTGTTCCAGTCTTTCAAACAGAACAAAATTATTCCGATATCTCACTGAATAGCGAAGATAAGGGGGAGTGGAACTTTAGTACTAACCCTAACATTGTCACTGACCCATTTGACAGAAATAATACTTAAGTTGTCATAACAAGTCTCTAATAAATAAAATAACAAAACAAAAAAGACAAAAACTAAAATAAAGAAAAAACAAGAAACTTAAAACACATTTTTAAAAAATAAACAGAAGGTGTGATATAAAAGAAAAATATGAATAAGAAGACACAGCCATACATAATAACAGAAAAAAAATAAAAATTTATAAAAAACAAATACATAAAAAAACTCACTCAAACACGACGATGAATACAAAAAAAACACTAGGAAAACGCAAATTTTAAATTTGTTTTTTCTCCACTAAAACCATCCATAACAGAAAACATAATTTATTTTTCAGCCTATTTTCATTCATTATTCGCTCTGTGCGTGATAGCAGCGCCAACTATTTTATGAACTAACGGACGATATTTGCGTATACTGACAATACAATTTGTAATAGAGTTCGTAATTAAAAAATATATAATATGTTAATTTTAATAAAAGTATATGGATTTGTAAAACAAGTAATAAAATATTTATTATTTTTTTTTATTTCATCAGCTAAAAAAGTAGTATAATCAATAAAAATCAATAATAAAACATAGGCAGGAGGTATTTACGAGAAAATGTATGAGATCTTGTCTAAGCCTAATAAGTTGTCATTGAAGAATAAGTTAAATATTGTCAAAATTAAAACATTACCATTATATATTAATGTAGAATTAAAACGTATTAACAAAAATAATTGGTATATTTGCGATTGCGATATTTTCTTCATTTTTATTTTGAAAGAACCCATAGAAATTAATGACTAAAACTGGTTTCCTATCAATAAGCCACAAGATTGCGTTTTAGCCATATACAATAATCAAAGGCAGAAATCTAACCATTTGCTAAACATTTAAGGGATGTTGAAAAATATCATAAAATAATAATTTATTGTTTATTTAAAACCTTTTTTGATGTCTATTGTTTTCAGTATTACTGTTTATATTACAAAAATAAAAGTTTTTCTTCTTATTATACAGCTGTTCATTTATTTCTTTGATTTAATTTCGATTTTGCTACTGAAAATTTATATAATTTACAGTTTTTTTGCTAGTATAATTTGCAACATAGCAACTCCGGTTGCTCATTTTATTGTTTTTAACCTATTTTATTAGTAAAAAGTAAAATGTATACCTGTATTTGATACGCCTAAATTAAAAAATATCGCCCTAAAGTACTCGAATTATCCGCAGCTTGCGCTAGTATTGCTTTTGCTTCCCCTACCATGATTTCGCACTGATCGACTAGACCGCAGCCATGTTTTAACATGCCTTAGCGTGCTAAACATTCTTTCGATTAACTCTGTCGTTGGTGGAAGAGCCACTTTGTATGTCTGAATAAAACTCACAATGTTTGGACGCTAATCATTAATGGAGAGCTTATTGTGTGCAGAAAGCTTTCGTACTCCAGTTTGGTATTTAGCTTCAAAATTGTCGATTCCAAATTTTTTCACTCTTTTCATTTTCTAATCGGTAGTGAAAAAATCATGATTCCTATACTTTCCTTATATCTGTATACAGATAGGAAAGTAATCATTTTCTAATCGGTAGTGAAAAAAGTATTATTTTTCATGTTTTTGGGATGTAACAGGTTTAAGAAAAAACTAAGAGTCTTCGAAAAAACGTGATGTAAGCGACGTAATAAGGGAATCCAGATATGCAATATAGTATATTACATTACGAGTGTGGAAAATTACTTTTCACACAAGTGATGTACAATATTTTTCCTACGACCACAAAATAATATCAAAAAAAGTAAAACCAAGGTTATTATTACTATAATAATTAAAACGTATTTAAAAAGATAATCAACAATAATCGTATTTATTCAATTTTCATATTTTCTAAACAAAAAAAAAACTAAAAAAGAAATAAAAAAAATTCTGGCCCCGCCAGGATTTGAACGCGGTCGCTCGCCGGGTCTCAAGTGGCAAAGTTGATAAGTTCGACGTTTTAACCAATTGAGCTAATAGCCCTTGCGTCAATTGAATAATCTAATCGGTTATGTATTTAACCAGAATAAAGAGCAAACATTATTTTAAAATTATTTGAATAATAATTATTAAAGATTAATATCTAGGATCTAATTTACAACAATTTCAATAATTTAACAATCATATTGATTTTAGTATTAGTATGAACATTACATAGATCAAAATAGAAATTAGGTGTTTGACATTTTGTGACAGCTACTGCGGAAAGTAACATATTCGTACCTACACGGGTGGAAAGTAAATTCTTATTTATACGCGTGTGATATAGGGCACTTTCCATATGACTATATAGTGTGATATGTGTCACTTTCCTAAGTGGTCGTAGGAAAAATATATTATTCAAACTATAATATTCTTCAACTATATTAGCCTGAATATTATTATTTCTATGAGATTGTTGTTAGTAATGCATATCTTACGCGTTGTTGATTAAGTCGTAAAAGCCAGGGGGGGTAACTGCCACCCCTTGCCCCCCCCCCCCAAACGACGCCCATGTTGATCGGCTTTCTTGAGATGTAATTTTTCTTGCTTTTAGTATCCTTTGGAATCCCAGTTCCCTAATTTCTTCTCTTGGACCTGTAACCATAGCCAGAAGAATGTTTTCTTCATACGAAAAAAAAGCATTGCACTGAATGACAGGATCTATGAACTATAAATATTCTGTTTTCATAAATCTAGAATATTTAATAATATTCCAAAGATTTTGTGCACCATCAGAGCAGTGGCGGCTCGTGGTAATTTGAAATGGGTGTTCACTTTTTCCAATACTTTTATCATTTTTGTAAGTTCGGTCCAAAACTTTGTACAAGAGCCAATATCGCTGTTTTTTTAATATTTGAGTTTGTATTAAATGTAGATATTATCAACATCATACTATTTTCAAGCACTATAACTATTAATAAATAAATATTTTAGTTAGTGTGATATTTGTTTTCTTTTTAATACATTGAAAACCACCTATAAACATTATTAGTTAGTAAACTGACTTTTGTTCATAATTTGAGATTATTTTTAAATATATATAAGGTTATGTAGAGAGCTTGACATTGATTTTTGTGTAAAAAATATTATATGAAACTATACCTACCATTTTTCAGTTTTAATTGTAAATTTAATCATTTTCACAATTTGTCACAGATGTCAAATACCTTTTAAAATAATAACTTTTAAATAAAATAAGAACTAAAATGTTTTAAATGTTTATTTTATGAGATCAGTTATATCACAATAAATACTATTACACAAATAAAAACTAGAATAAAGATATATAATGCCTGGCATTCTAAATGATACTCTTCGCAGTTTAACAGACTCCCTTAACTACCCATTTTCTACCAAATTGTTTTCACAATCAATAGGCCTCATCTCCTTATAGGGCTTGATTTTTACTAAAAATTTCATGTTGATATCGCTTTTTATTTTTGTCTTTTTGTTTTTAATTTTAATTTCAACCTTCCCCCCTTAAATCCCCCATATTTAATTAGATTTTTATAATTAAAGGCAGTGGCGGCTTGTTAAAATTTAAAAAGGGTGTCCACAATTTTTAATTTTGTGCTCTATAGAAGAAAAAAAATATAATTTACACAATGTCGGGTACAATATTAATTCCTCGATTAATACAGTGCAAGAAAGAAACGTCAAGTTTAAATTATAGAAATAATGCAAAAACATGCTTACCTAATATAATCAGTGTCAGGTTTTTGCTCGGTTCATTAGGTAGTTCAGTAGTTTAATAATAATATTAATGAAAGTGATTTTTTAATTTTTGCTGACAAATGAGATAAATCCCTTACACCCGTTTTTGTCCTTTCTGATTTAGTATTTTCATTGTTTACAAAAACTAAACAAGGAAAACAAAACAAAGCATGTTGTTTATCACACCCGCACAACCACGAAGTTTTTTTATATTGTTCAATCTTAAAAGTATGTTTAAACTTTCTATTTCTTATGGCACATTCTTAAACAATGTTTATCTCCGAGCGAGGTGGGCCATTCTTTTTTATAAGCACTCGATTCTCGAAATTATGTTTATTTGTTTTTATAAATTTCATCGAATACGATTCCATCGTACATAAACACTAGTAAATTCACACAGAACCTAAGACTAGTACAGCCAACATTAAAACAACGAAAATTCGGTTCACGGATCACACAAATCCATAAACAGTATAATTTGTAAAGGGATCTCGTGTCTCACTGAGTGTATTCTCACTTTCTTCTTTTATTTATCGATAAACAAGGATACAAATATATTCAGGTCCATATTTATAAACAGAACTCAGCTGAGTCGGAGTTGGGTAAGTCGTCCTTGAACTAAAATCAAAGTTCAGTTGCAACGTCTCTAAAGTTCCAAGTCATTCCGGTGTCACACTGGAATTTAGAAATGAATATTGGCAAATACCTTTTACGTTATTACTACTCATCTCTAAATTCGCGCTATATAACCGAACCCCAGGTAGACGAAATGACAGTTTGTTTGATTTGGTAGTGTTGCCAGAATATGTTTTTGTTATGTACCAGATTTGTCTAAAAAATGTACCAGATTGCTTAAATGTACCAAATTTTTCGAATTCTATTTGCAGTGACATCTAATTTATTAAAGAGAAAAAAGGGGATTTTTATAGATAACGAACCCAAACAAGGAACACAATATATTTTACACGTGAACACTGACTCAAGCAGAATGTACTACATCTAGTACAATTGTGAATTGTACTAGACTGGCAACACTGGTTTGGCAACCTTGTTTGTGAGCGGCGCGCCAATTAATGTGTTCCTTTGACGTTTGAAGGATATGTTGGCGTGTTGTTTTCTCTTTTTAAATTTATGCATTCACCAAATCGTCTCACTCGTGTTAGGCTCACTCATCATAATGCGCCACAGACACAGTATACTTAGGTATTCTGTGCCACAGAGACGCGATCAGCCAGAGGGCAACGATGTACTAAAAAATATAGATTAACACGTATGAAAATAAAAATATTAAAATTAAATTTATATTTTTATGTTATTTATGTAATTATAAAATAATGTGTTCTTATAAAATTTAATTGGGTGTACACTGCACAAATGAACCAATGGATAAACCACCCTTGCATCAGAGCATAAATTGTTTTTCTTTATAGTGAACCAAACTGGTGCATAGACATTCACAACATATTCCGTTAAGATTCCCAAATTTTGTGATAGGTTTTCAGTTCCAACATATAATCTTAATATACGATTGGCAAATGTTAACCAGTGAACATGGTTTAGTTTTCCAGGGATCCTATTCGCTAATTCAGTTGGACATACGCCGTCTACAACTGCATAACAAATTTTCAACAGGTATCTTTGTTCGGTACTTAAATCTTTAACATCAAACGAAGGTAAATCTACGTCTATTTTAATAGATTTCTATTTGATCAAAGAAAAGGTTTCAAATTTCTGTAATAAAATGCCAATTGGTCCACTAAAACCTTCTAAACCTGTGGTTCGTCCATCTAAATTCTGAAACAAGTGCGGCATAAGAAGTTTGTTTTCGTGTAACAAACCAGTGAAGTGATCGTCTCTACTCGATAATGCGAATTATTCCACCTTTTTTACCCGTATTAGTAACAACAAACAAAATTTTGAAAATGTATTTAGGTTATTTTGTTTATTATAGTTTGAATATTCGGTAAAAAATTTAAAATTATAGCATTTTAAATTTTAAGGTATATTATTTAATTCAAGAAAATTAGAATTTTTATCAATTTCGGATTTTAAAACATTTATAACAATTAAAGGGTGAAAGATACGTGATGGCCGTAAAGACTTTTTTTATTCGAAATATCCTAAAGAATATAAAAGAAATCATTCATTGCAAAAAATGTATTTTTTCTGGCTTAATTAATTTTTCGTTGTTTAAACAATAACATTAACAGATATCGAGTGTCATCTTACACTTTTATAATCAGGAAAGTCTTCCGGACATTTAAAAAAAAAAGGACGAATTAAAACAATTAAGCAAACGAATGCGCCACTATGCCCAGCACTATATATTCAACGTTTAAGTTGGACCACAAAGCCACATTTCCTGTTCTCATGTCACTCGATACTGCAACAACCATAAAATTTGCTTTAAATAATGCTGTTATTATGTCTTCCAAAATATGTTTGATCATTGGCTGATCAAACTGGTAGTAGACGGGTTGTTTCCACTTATAAATCAAGCCACTTGCCATAACGGCTTGACAGGTTTTGTGACGCCCCACAGCTTCTTGTCAATATCAATTCTGTTTGATAAATAAATTTCATCAAAAGACAATACACAAAGTCAGTTACAATTAAATCAGAAGATTTTTGTTTTTTTCATTAAAGATACTATATTTTTTTAGACTCCTGGAGTTATATCAAAATTAAAAACGTAGCTTCTTAAAGTAGACAAGAAGATAATTATTTGTTCTTAAATATATGTAGGCATTTGGACTCACTCTCCGAAGAGAGATAGCAGAGGAAATATCTTTACGAGACCAACGTATTTTTCTTTCGTTCTCAAGGTGTACCAATTTTTTTATCTAAGTGTAAAAACTTTCGCCAATGCAACTTCGTATTTATCAGTAATTGAACTTTTTGTCACTTTAACTTCCTGTAGAAGTTCTTCGTTCTGTTTTTCTAGCAATTTTATTTTCTTTTTTAGCTCAACCATTTCATTTGCCCTAAAAAGATAGTAAATAATGAAATTTACAACATAAACTTGTTTCAACCATCGTGCCTTGTTTTAATATAAAAGTGAAACTTACTCTGTATCTTTAATATTACCATCGGTTTCCATAATGATAGCATTTCGTATTGCTTGGCCTATATCAATTACCATAGGTTCATCATTCGATACGGGTTTTGGTATTTCATTAGAAGTTGAAGGTTGATACTCAATAGCAATTGAGTAATAATTCTGTCACAGCATTATGTTGCCTTCTTTTACATAATCTGCTTGAACGATTTGTATTTTTTATTATATGGGAAGTTTCTGGAAGATTTAATCTGGCACAGCATCCAATTTTACATTGCGGCCTAGCTTTTGGATAATATTGCAACAGCCTTTTTTTCATGGGGATTTCAAAACTTTCTTTTTCAAAGTGTATAGAACAGATACGTGCTAAAATAAAAAAAAAACCAAAACAATACTGTAAACTTATTATAAAAGCAAATACCCAATAAGATAAATAAAATTAGGGAAGAGGGATTGAGTGATACTTCATTTGTAAGGTCTTGGAAGCCTCTTTACAACGGTGTATGAAAAAAATCACATTAAAAAAAAATTATTCTTTTATCATGCTCACAATCAAAAAATCAAAACTGCGTTTTTAAATCAAATCTTCAAATTGTCCTCCATTGAATTCCATACAATAATAAATTCTCTCGAACTAATAAATAAAAAAAAATCAAAACATATTCTTATCTTGTCTTCATTTTTTGTTCTTAGAAGGTGTTTATCACCTTCGTTTCATGTATAATAAAACAATTAATTTTTTTTAAAAATGTGATTTTTTCATACACTTGTAAAGAGGCTTCCAAGACCTTACAAATGAAGTATCACTCAACCCCTCTTCCCTATTCAATTTTGAGGGGTTGAAGCGCCCCCTCATACGGGGTTGCTTGTTCAAGCCTCAAATATACGTCAGAAGATGTCCCCCAAAGAAAATCATCCGTTGTGTTTCGGGAAATTTATCCAATTACTATGGGATAAGAAATATACCGGGTGGCTCGTCTGAGATGGAATACCCGGTATTTGTATATACGCTGTGGCCCAAAAATATCACGAGAGATATATTACAAAGTGTTATATATTGGAAAACAGAGAAGTGGAACAATTTTAACTTGCAGAAGTTTACTACTGCTTTGTTAAACTTATAGCTGCTGTAGAACTAAAGTAAACACTATGAATAATAATAATTGGTAAATGAAAAAGACCTGAAAGTATAGAGAAAGAAAATTGTTATTGAGAAAAGGAACAAAAATTCATGTCTTTAGTTTTACATAGACATTTAAGCAGAATGAAAGAAAAAAACATAACTGATGAAAATATGGAGAACATTGTATATGCTTAAAAGGGCCTCAAACCATCTTCCTCGTTATAACAAGAATTATTTCAGGCCATAATGCTTCTATTCCATCTTAGAAGTCCCTTAATTTTAGATCGTTACAAATGAAATAATTTCAAATTAAATTCTTACAAATTAAATTTTTACAAATTAAATTCTTACAAATTAAATTCTTACAAATTAAATTCTTACAAATTAAATTATTACACTTAAAATTCTTACAACAAATATAAATATTTTTGCTGGAATCAACGCACTAATACTTATTAACCATAAAAATTTGCAAGAGATACTTATTTTAATAATTATATGACCCAGTCCACGAGATGTAAGGATTACAAACTTTTAATTAAACTTTTGACGCTGTTCTCAGATTCGCACATATTTCTTAAAAAAGAAAACCACATTCTTAGACGCCGGCAAATTTTCTTGTAATCTTCATCTCCATCCCGGAACTACAATCTGAAAAGAGGATAATGGAAAATCTCCAACGGGAAAGATTTTGTGGACAAAACCCGGGAAAGCGGAAACTTTAATTATCTGTTGATTTTAATTCACATAATCCATTCAATTACAGTTGGATGTAAAGCTGTTAAGCCTTTTAGTCAAGGGCTGAAGTGAGGTTTGTTATAATCACGTTATTTCTATTATGATTTACTGAAAAATCCCGCCACATAAAATTTCAAATTCATAGCAAAGCGGTAGTTAAATCACTTTTTATTAATTTTTATTTTGAAAAATCGCGGCACTGGTAGAGTTTAAACTTTAGTATTGCTTTTGAACAATATCATACGAGTACACGCTTAAAACTTACACATAATGTTAATAGTCCCTCATCTGACTACAAAAAGTGACGTCGTATTTTTGGCTTGCTACGTGAGTACGGGGGTGAGGGGAGTAAACAAAATGTACTATGTCCTGGTGATGGTAGCTGTCGGAAAACCTATCAAATGCAAAGAAAAAACCCGTTATAAGATTTTTGTGTTGTCCGGATTGTTAATTCCGTTGTAGGAATTTCGGTCACGTGTCTGTATATTTACGTTTTCCAACGAAATTCGGGATATAGGTTAAACAAGTTTTTCTGAAAGGATCCGATTCAAAGTATGTAAATTTCAGAACAAGAATGAAACAATTCGAATCAAAAACCTATATACTTCACGAAAGATTAGCGAGTACATATTCACTGTACAGTGTTGCCAATTGAAACTTATTATAAAATGCAACCACTGCACTGATAGGGTAGATATATGACTGGTACATGTTGAGATGTGATACTTTTTATTCGGAATCTAGAGACACAACACATTTATAGAGAATCTGGCAAATTGGCATTAGCACGTGTTCATCTTATTGTCCACTTTCTAACAAGTTTGCGTCGTATTGTTAGGGTTGCGTTCTACTTTTTGTTAGAAATTATGTGTGATTCAATTAAAAAGTGTATAAATAAATTAAATTGAATTGGAAGATTTGTTAAATGGATGGGGCCTCAGCGACCTGATACCAATATTTAAATGTCAGTATTTTTTGTTCACTTTTTGTTAGGTATTATGTTATATATAAGTAAATTTATAATCATAAGAAGACGAAAAAAAATTGTAATAGATTTAAAAAAATGTATTATGTATGATGTATGATGCTGGATGACGACTTTTTCGAAGGACGACTTCTGCCTTGCTAAGACAAGAGGTCGTATCTACGAAAATTCCGAATTCAAGATTCTTACAAATTTAATTAACTTACATTTTATTTTATTATGACACAAAATAATGAAGGCCTATTTTCATTGGAAAATATTTACTTTAATTATGATAGGAGAAGGTTAGTAAAATATACAAAACTTATTTGCGAAGTCTAAAAGGACGTAATTATCTACCTACCCACATTTACTAAAATATTCATTTTGTAGATACGACCTCTTATCTTAGACGGACAAACTTTTATGTTCCATTTAGGTTTTATAGTTATACACAGGTAATAGTTATAACATTTTTTTTTTATTATAGGTGGGACACCTCAGAGGACAGAGTAATTTGGTACACTAACTAAAAACAATTTTGAATTCGAGAGACGCTAAAATGGTGGTACCCACCTTATCGAGACTGAGGCCCACAAAGGTAAACTCGTAGCGTAAAAAAAACGAGAAATGATTAAACTTAAAACGAAAGACCGAAAGCCGATAGTAATATTAAGACGAAAAAATATTACCTATGGAGTGTAACTGATTTTGTTTTAAGTGAACGTGGCCAGCAAATGCTTGTTTTAAATGATAATAAATTTAGAAAACGTAAAGACTTGAAAGATGGAATAATATATTGGGTGTGTTCTGTAAAGGGCTGTAAAGCAAAATGTCATACTCGAGGTAAGTTTAATTATTTTCATTATATTTATTAAAGAAAGTGGATTATATTGGTTGTTTATTACTAAGAAATGAACAGTGGATATTTTGACAAATAGAAAAATTTTGAATCCGTTCTTGATACATCAATGATCTTAGGGACTGTGTCTTTTACTGTGTATTTAAATAGCGTCCGCATACCAAAAGTTAATTGCAACTTTTTAAATTTGAATTGAAACCTTTTTTGAATGGTCAAATCAATAATTTAATGTCTTTTCAGATTTAAACGTCCTGGATCATTCCTTGGAACACAACCATCAAGCCAACTTGCAAAAGCTAAGTCGACAGGTTATAAGTAATAGTTGCAAAAGGAAGGCCGTGCATGACATTTGCCAACGACCATCAAAAATAATGAATATGGAGATTTAGACGTCTTCGTATTAGGAAAATATAACAACTATGGATCTGGACTTCATACGGCATAATATGAATCGCAATCGATTGAACACCAAGTCAGCTACACCAAAAGATATACATGATGTCCAAGAAGCTCTGAATGTTATGGATTTAACAACAGATAGAAAGGAACCATTTTTATTGGCCAATGATATTGAAACTAATATTGTAATTTTTGGTTGTACATCTAATATGAAATCGTCGCGTCCATGACAAAACGGCACAAACTCCACTATGATCTTTTTTCAGGAGACAGAAAAAATCTTATAAATTATTTTGTAGTAATTTTCAAATGAAACAATTTCATTCTTGTTCTTCCTATATTTTTTTCTAATTTTTCTTGCCATTTTATTTGATATTTCTAGAAGAATTTTTATACAAAATTAAAAAAACTGTAAATTTGTCGCTTATGTCAGTTAGTGACAACTTAAAAGTATTTATGCCAAAAAGGTCATGGCGCTTGTGCTTTGTCGAATTAATAGGCGAAAAAAGCTTAGACTCCAGCGCCTCTATCGGTCACTTTTTCGTCCTCCGCGGGGCCGTTTATAGTTTGTTTACATTTGTTTTCATATGACATGCCATAGGTTTTTCGTAAGATTAGGTGTTGAATTTTTCGTTTTTAAAGTGTGTAAAGGATTTTGTTAGTTTTAGTGTTGGTTATATATGTATTAATTAAACATTTTTATAGATAGAGGCAGTGTATTTATTTAGCAAAGGTATGTTTACCTTAGATTACATTAACCCATAACCTAAATACATAATACATAATAAGAAGAAGGTCCAGGTTGATTTTCATCTTCCAAAGGTAACTTCCTAGACGGTACTGCATTAAATTTTAATCTATGTAATTTAGAGCTGTCCCCTACAAACAAAAACTATTAATACGGAAACACAAAAAACGACTAAATACTAACCTCTATAAAAATAATCGTTTTCAAAGAAATGCAATGAACATACTCTCATGTACGGACTCACAGGCTTTCCAATTTTTAATTTTCTTATCCATTCCTCCCTCCGATCAACAGCTTCTCGTTTCCCTAATTTTGTTTCTACCAAAACACGTTGTCTTTTTTTGGGAAATGTATGAAAACTAAGTTCTTTATTTAGTTTTACCCAAGAGGAACACATGGGAACACAACAGTGATGGTTCATTTTGATAAAATAAACAATAATTTTATCAATTAAACGTCTTTAAAACACCATATACAAACAGAAACCGTAAGATTAACCTATATTATGCTTGAATCACATGAGTAAACAAAACATTAATGGCCCACTGGAAGGTTTCAAATTAAAACTGTAGGTGGCGTATCGCTTATTTTGTCAAGCCTATTAGAATGAACGAAAAAGTCGCTTATCTGGATATATGCCAAATTGTTACTTATTCATTTTTAAAATTCAGTGGTATTTGTGCCATTAAAGGGGATGAAATTAAAACTCAATAATTATTTTTTTTGAAATATAATATAAAAACTAAACATCAGTTTCCTTTAAATAATTATCATTAATTTCATCATCATCATCATTTTTATCATAATCATCATTATTTTCTTTTTTCATTTTTGTATTTTCATTTTCTTTGTTCTCTCCTATATGGTCATTGTTTTCGTAAATATTTTCATTGTCTTTTCTCTCTTTCATATAATTTTTTTTATCTTTTTATTTTCTTTGATCTCTTCTATATATGTTCTTCGTTTTCTTCTATACGTGTAAAATTATGTTCTTTTAAAATTCCACTGTTTTCATTCTCTTTCATGATTACTTCTTCCTCTTCTTCTAGATCAATCATTTAACTGTCAAATAGAGTGGACGAAAAATAGTTTTCTAGAAGTAAAATGTCATATTTTAACGCTTCTTCCACTAGCAAACTACAATCGTTAGCTGCTTGTTTTTAAGCCATTGACACCATCAACTTACTTCTACAAAGTAAAAGTATATGAATGGCATAAACGCCAACTTTCAAACGCTTTTATATCCCTTTTCGTAACATATTTTTTAAAATTATTTTTTTTTTTAATTTGCGCTAGCAATTCTGAATAAAATTTTAAAAATGCTTTAAGCAATCATATTATAAAAAATAAGATAACAAGAAAATAAATTTACGTTACACACAAATGGGAAATGGCGTTTGTGCCAAACTTAAAATTTGTGAGATGTATTGGCATACGCGCCCATTCTTTTATTTGATTTTTTGGAATTTTCTCCTACTTTCATACAATTATTATTACAAACCACATCCTAAGATTAATATGATGTATTTTAGTTTTTTGCTCTTACCTTGCAATAATATAAATATTACACAAAAATACGACGATCTTCCTCCGTGTGTTGTTTATGGGCGACTGGCGCTTCTACCAAATCATCAACAATAAACCTGTTTAGATGGCGCTTGTACAAACTTTTAACGAGTTTTGGCGGGGGTAAACATTTTATTTTCATAAAATTTTTAATGCGAATCGATGGAGAAAAAAAAATCCCTATGCAGTAGTGCTACTAGCCTAATTTTTGATTTTTTGGTGTTTGTGCCGTTTTGTCATGGACGCAGTGTGACACAATTTACATGGATGGAACATTTAAATATTGTACAAAATTCTTTTTTCAACTATTTACTATTCATGGGTTGCGTAATGGACATTATATTCCTTTAGTTTTTTGTCTTCTTCCAAACAAACTAGGCAAAACGTATACCATTCTGTTTAATAAATTCCATAAATATTTCTTTAAATCCTCAACAGATAGTTATAGATTTCGAAAAAGCCATTCATAATTCTGCGCAATCTGTTTGGCCAAATGCAAACATTTTTGGTTGTCGATTCCATTTAGCACAAAGCTGGTATAGAAAAGTTCAAAACTTGGGTTTAGTAAACCTTTATAAAAGTCAAACTGAGTCAGGAAAATGGATACAACATTTATTTGGTTTACCTTTTCTCACTCCCGAAAGTGTAAGCGATTGTTTCATTAATAATTTTATGTCGGACATTCCTGATTCTAATGACTTTTCAAGATTAGCAGATTATTTAGTTGATTTTTATATTTCGGAAACGTCTGTATTTCCTCCTTCGGTATGGACTTCCAATACCAGTACTTTATTTTTAACAACCAACCCCCGTGAATCCTTTCACTCTCATTTTTCAAAAAGTTTTTACCATACGCACCCCAATATTCACGTTTTTGTTAAAACTCTTATTGAATTTCAATGCTTAGTTTATATTAAAATTCAAAGTATTGGTAACCCTATTGTTGTAAAAACGAAAAAAGTCAGAGATGCGGAAAAGTTTTTAAATCAGAAGATTTTGGAGCTAGATAATAAGCTATTGTCAGAATATGATTTTGTGAAGTTAGTTGCTCATAGATACAAACTATAATACTATTTACTGTAAAATTATTATTATTATTACACAGGTCTGCGAAAAAATACTTCTTAAAAATTGTTTTGACCCCATGATTTTTTTTTAATAAATAAATGCCAACTACCATCATTGTATAAAGAACTATAGTAGGATAATCGCCATGTAAAAGTTATTGGAGGCAATCGCGCCCGCCATCTATTGGTACAGTCATTGAACTATCGATTTTATTTACTGGTTAGATACGTCAGATGTTAGAACTTTATATGTGACAATTCCGTAAAATTAAATGTCAGTATATATTTTTTTAATTATTTAGATTAAATATAAATAAAAATTAGTGATTCTTGCGAAGAATCAATAAATAATAGCATTCCACAAGATATTCGTCAATATTTAAAAATAAACTGAGATTTTAATGAAACTAAAAGCAGTCTGATTATCAGCGTTAAAAAGTAAAACTTTTTCATAAGTCTTCATAAAGAAAATTAAGGGTACTTGTCTACGAATCGAAGGGTTCCGAGTTCAAACCCCCGAGTGGACACTTTTTTTTTATTATTTAATTTTATTTTCTAAATTGGTAAAACTTAAATTAATTTCAAAACATTAATTTTACGTTAATAATCAAATTATAATAGAATATTATAAGGTCAGGTAATTTTATTTAAATCTTTTGACAATGAAACTAAAAATGTGTGTGTCTAAAGGAGAAATATACCGAAAATAACAAGTATTTAAATTTTGCTAATAAATTTGTATTAGGTATGTGTTAAAAGAAAATACATCATTTTGGATTTGAATATACAGTGTGTCGCAAAATGTCTGCACCAAGAAAACGCACAAAATTACATTTTTCTTTAATCTACGTAAAAAAGTGCGAATTAAAATTTTTTTACTAAAAATTTATGGTACCTAACAGGGTTATTCATTATAAATTACCCTCCCTTTATGCTATAATTATTATTGTATAATGTTTACATTGACCGAATTTTGTAAAAATGTCATCAAACGACCATATCAGTGGTGTGCATATTTCACAGGATTTAACATGAATATTTTTTAATAAGGATAGCATAGATATATATTTTATTCAATTTTCGAAATGATCTTTATTCTTTCCTGATTAATTAAACGTCGAATATCATAGATAATCTATGTCGAATATCTTATAAATATTTACACTTTTTCTTTCTCACTGTAAACTACCTATTTGGGTTATTTTATTATCAAACATAATAGTTGTGATTTTCATAGCTTTTACTTTAGTAATGTTAACTTTTTCATGTTTACATTATCAACGTTAAATTACTCGAGAACAGACGGTATAAGATAGGGTTATCAATAATATACATTTGTGAAATTAGTAAAAAAAAATATCCCAGAAATTTAATAACATAGAGGGTATCCCATTTAAAAAAGTTTATTTGTGTTGTATTCCGTGAAATCTGAATACGTGTTTTTATGGTATATTTAAAAAAAGTCAGTCATATTTACAAACTTTTATTTAAAGCGTTTTTTGAATATGCAATAGTGGTTATAAAAGGTGTCTTTAATAGTGAATAATCTTGTACATGATCTCAAATAAATTTGTTGAAATTAATTTCATTTGTAAAAATGTCACTTCCGCTTCTCCCGTATTGCTAAAAAAAAATTGTGTCCAGGTCCAGGATTTGATGGTGGATAGTATTAATTCTAGAGACATTTTTCAAGTAACATTGTTCTCCTGTTTTTAGAAATAAAGGTTAATGTTTAGCCAAATTCATATATTTTTTTTGGACACACAGTATGTTTGTATAATATTAAAAACTTCCCCTACTAAATATTTTGGCTCAATCAAAGTAGATATCTTAAATTGATTATTGTTAGAAAAAGTAGAAATAATATTAAATATAATCAAGAAATTAAAAAAATAATTTAATTTAATAATTTGATTTAAAAATTGAAATTTTGGTTTATATGTATAAAAAATTGTAGATTTTAACTGTTTTTTTTTAAGTTCTAATTTGATTTTTTGGGGATACCACACTCTCCATCTCCCTCTAGGAGATGGTGGTGGTAAGATATTTATACAAAAATGTTGCAAATCATTTCTATTGTAAATATGCCAAAAATAAGATTTTTATGTATTTGTAACTATTTTTAAATGCCAGCCCCCACATCCGAACTATTAAGATTAAAGTCGAAATTTTTTCTAAGATCAAAAAAAATTCAACACTTAAGAAATGTATTATTATTGCTATTATTAATGTTATATAATTTATTTTAAATTAATTCGGATAAAACCTGTAAAGGAAACGAAAAACAAAAGCATATTTTCTATTTTATTAATTTCAAAACAGTTATAAATACCTACACAAATTTTTTTTGGAACTCGTATTTTATTAACAGTAAAATAATTCAGTAATAGCACATAAACACAACTCATTCACAATACCTACTACCCGTAAACGCACTAACCATAGATATATGCACTAACGCACAATAACAAACATTAGATAGAAAATAGTCCAAACATTCAATCACGAGTGTATAAAATTTCATCCAAGAGCTAAAAATAGAAATCCATCGATCGGTCTCAGTCATTCTTAAAAATTTCTGCTGGACCCTCAACTCCGCCCACTGCAAACGAATATCGACTTATCCATATTCACTAGCGCCATCTATTGGTAGTATCCATTTCGCTCCAATGAAACTTCCATAAGGTGAGACTACTATTTAGTTCTTTATACAATGCTACCATATTCTAATTTTTATTTAACCGAGAAAAATAACTGTTTGCAATAATTCAATAGGTACCTGATAATTCGTTAATGAACAAACTAGTAATAAAGTGCGCAATTGGCTAGTCATAAAGTGCTTAATTGGCCGGTCTCTGTTTGGTCCTTGGTGCTCGATTGGCGTGTCCGGCTACGGTATCAATTTTACCTGAGGGTAATAAAGTGCTCAATTGGCGTCCGTCCCAAAATACATTCGGGTGGTGCAGTCACCAAAATTTTAATAATATTTATTTTTAAGTACCTTCGTCAAAATTTCTAAAAAAATTACCAACAACTCGGAAGTTTTAAAATCGATAAAATATGTTGTGATAATTAAAAAAACTCACTCAAAAAATATTGTTTCTAGACACTTATCAAACGTTTCCGGTAAACCAATATTATGTATACATTTCAGGAGAAGGTTCAGTGTATCCAGTTATGTAACAGAATAGGCCGCTATAAATCTTCATCGTATTCATAAGGAGAAACTACACTGACAAGCAATCCAGAATGTTTCGAAGAAAGAACGAAACACCGGAATACATTAATAATGGATGTCGATATTTATCTATAGTTCTAAAATGAATGGAAGGCCGATGAGGCAAATAGGCCTTGGGATTTCTAAATGTATGGGCGTCTTCAGAAATACGGAAATTCTCAGTTATAGCGAGTTTTAGTTTAGAAAAGTGCACTTATGATGTATCAGGGCCTTTATGTTTTAATACAAAGCAGATATGAAAAGTCTTAAAATATCTAATTAATTTCGCAAAACGATGTGGCAACGTTACATTTTAGAATAACTCCAGGTTTGCAGATACGTCATTATTTTTTTTGTCTTAAAGAACAAAAGGACATTAAGAAGAGTTCTACCATAATTTAATGGAAACGCAGACCAAGTTTTCATTATAAGCGTTTCCTTTGCAAGATGGAATTCCGAATCACATCGACTTTTAATGAACAAAAGAATTTCTATGCGTTTGATGAGTCGACTTTTTGAGACGGCATTAGTTATGAAAGGCAGATGAGGTCTTGCTGTGTCAACTAAACTAGATGCCACAAGTATATGAGGATTCCATTTCTGTATATAGGTATTTTGTACTCATTTAGGCAGGTAGGCTATCTTAATCGAGGGGTAAACCGCTGAGGAAGTCTGGTGTACAGACTCAAGAAAGTCCCTTGGAAATAAATGGAAGTCCATGGAAGTTCTTTGAAGTTAGTGAGAAGTCTTGAAAGTCAGGAGGAAGTCCATAGAAGTCATGATGAAGTCAATGGAAGTCATACGAAGTCCATGGAAGTCAGGGTGAAGTCCATGGAAGTCATGATGAAGTATATAGAAGTCATGTGAAGTCTATTAAGATTTCCTGAACGTGCGCATGCGCCTCGGTCATGAGGTGACTAAAATTATGTGGTGCCATGGGCGTACGCAGAAAATTATTATTTAAGTATATTATATATACATACACTAAGGAAAAAACAAATATAGAAGGGAGCACAATAATTTAAACAAAATTAACCTTATTTTAATATTATATCTTTATCAAAGAAGAGGATATATATTTATTCAACTATAAATAATTACTCCTAATAGTTATTGTATAACTCTACCTAACATAAATTTTTTGTAGGTACCTTTTATTCAATTTATTTTGCTTTAATACGAAAAGAATTGTTAACATTAAAAAAAAATAACAAATATATCAATTTCCAAAATCTAAAGGTACAGAACAGAACAACTTTAAAGTGAAACACAATCGATATACAGGGTGTCAACTTAAAATCTTGCCACCCATAATATGCAGGATGTTTGCAAAAAGTATTTACAAAAACATACCACATAGGTCCCTTTACACTACAGGTCATTAAGAAATAAGCAAAGCTTAAAATGACATTAACAATGTCATTTTAACGCTTAGTTTTTAATTACTAGTGGTGCAAATGGCTCTTATTTCTTGAACCAAAATAAGCCGATTTAAGTAAACTTACCTCAGTACAAAGATCGTTTCTTCTTTATAATTTTAAAACGGCTCATTCGATTCTGCTTAAATTTATTATGTTGACAGTTTTATTTGACAAAAAAATGTATCAAAATAATTATTCACTAATATTAATCCTTTGGCGTAGAACTTGAATTTTTTTATTACTCGCACATTTAAAATTTAATAATTTAGAGTGTAGGTTTTAGAGAAAAATTTATTTACTAAAACGTGAATACAAATAAGAAATATGTATAGCGACCAAACTGAGCAACTTTGTACTGAGTTAAATTTACTTAAATCGGCTTATTTTGGTCCAAGGAATCTGTAGTATATTTTTGTAAAGACCTTTAATAGACACCCTGTATATTCCTTCCAGTAAATAGTATGAAAAATCGAAAAGACATGGTAATCTTATTTTCGAAGGGGACACTTTTAATGAATATTTTTAGCCTTCATGGTTTAAACCCCTAGAATTTATAAAATTCAGCAACATGACTATTCATTTGGGTAATTTTTATTTAAGCGCCCTCTAGCGGTATTAAAAAACTTATGTACTGTAAAGTGTGGCACTTTATTTGAAAGCTATTTTGATTAGGAATTTAATTCACAATATAACAAAACATAATTTTTTTAATATTATCTACATGAACTATAATCATTGAAAAATGGTGCAGATTTCTAACGTATGGATATACAAAAATTATAATCTCATTGAACTAAAATAATAAATTTGCGCTGTACATAAATCGCTAATAAAAATATCGTTCAAATGAAGTGTCACACTTTACAAAACGTAACAGTTTTTTATCCATTTAGAGGGCGCTAAAAAATCAACGAATTTAATAGTCATATTGTTGAATTCTCCATAAAATTACCATTCAAATGAAGGACAGACACATACTCTGACCAAATGAAAAAATCGTCGGCTTCGGTATGGTTATAACCTCCCACTTTAGCATGCCAGAGAATCGATTGAAAATAGACGTTACTTTTAGTGTCGCCTTATATAATTTATTATTAATTGAATGATCACATTTTGTCAATTTTGTTTAAAATAAATTTCTGCTGTATCTACTTTAATAAAAAATTAGTAAGGATAAATACAACCTTTATTTTAGCTAAAAAAGTGTTAGTGACCTCTTCTTAGATAAACCCTCTGAGTGTAAACCCTTAGTTGTGATAATAAGAAATCTAGCGGTTCTGTTAATTTCACATCCTCATCTACGTAGACGTGGACTTTGTAATATACCTTTCCACATAACTTAATATCTTTTAGACTTTAGATTCTATGATGGTTTAAGCCTTGAATTATCAAACTGATCAAATAAAACAGAATTAAACGAAGCAATCCTTTAGTTATTTATATTGTTCTGCTGAAAGTTTGTGGAAGTCACTGGAAGTAATCCTGAAGTCAAATGAAGTCATCTGGAAGTCAGTTGAAGTCATCTGGAAGTCAGGTTAGTCAGTGGAAGTCAGGTTAGTCAGTGGAAGTCATTTGGAAGTCATTGGAGTCATGTTTAAATTAGAGGAAGTCATCTGGAAGTCCAAGAAAATCCATAGAAGTCCGTAGAAGTTCACGGAAAGTAAGTAGAAGGCATGGAAGTTTGGAAGTCTGGTGTACAAAATTTTGGTAGCGGTTTACCCCTCGATCTTAATATATAAAAACTTTTTTTAAAAAAATTAAAAAAAAAACCGAGCGAGAATCAAAAATTATCGAATGTTACTTACGTACAGGTGTAAAATTAAATGGCGAACGGCAGTATTAAATTCTAGTATACATGGTTGATTTTCATGAAAAAAATCCTGAATTAGTGTTTGACTACAATGCTTTTTACAATATTTTGACAACTTCTGTAGTGTACAGGGTGGGTAAATTTCGATGTTTTAATAGAGAATCTCGTTAACTATAAATGGTATGGAAAAATGGATCTCCCATCCTCGATCTCTTTTTTTAAGAAAAACTTAATGGCATTTTCAAAAATTAACTATTGTATTTTGTTTTCGACTTATAAACAAAAGTTCGTTTTTTCAAATTTTCATTATATAGCATTATCTCGCTTATTTATTAAAGTGGAAAAAAATAATTTATACTCCTTCTTCAGGCACTTTTTTGATAAAAATCCAGTGACGTAGTCAATTTTTTTTTTAAATTCTTCAACTTCGATTTATAGCATAAATTTATGCTATAAATATATAAAAATACAACTCAAGTTGTATTTTTTTATATGAAACGGGTAGTTGGCTGTGGAATACAAAAAAAATTCCCATTCTAACAATATATAATGTGGGGTTAGTTTATTTATTTTCATTGTTATTTAGCAAAATCTTATTATTTTCAAAATAATCTATTATACTCTGTTGTTCTCTAGTAGGCTTATGTCATTTAGAATATTAATAATAATAATAATAATAATAATAATAATAATAAACTTTATTGCCCAAAAGAACAAATCCAATTATAGGACAAATAAATACATAACATAACATAACATAACATTTCATACAAAGAATAAAAAATAAATCTAATAGATAAATAATAATCTTAGCCATGAAACATAAATATAAATATTTTAAAATTAATAATACACAAAAAGATACAATAATAATATTAATAAGGCAGGGGGGGTGGGTTGGCTCAGTGGTTAGAGTCATGACTTTGGAATCGGAAGGTCTCAGGTTCGAATCCCACCGTTGGCCGGGATTTTTTCATTTAATTTAATTATTTGAAATTAATTCTGATGCCTTGGTAGGATTCCCCACTCGACCATTCACTGTTGGGTTCTAATTAACAGTGCTGTTCCTAAAGTGGCGCTGGGAAACAGTAACAAAGCCTACACAGAACACGAGGCTAATGGCCGTAGTAGTCGACGCCGATGACACCGAAATAAAAAAAAAAAAATAAGGCAGGATACATTTCAACTATTAATAATTGATAATTTTGGAATGACTTTTTTGAGATTTGTGAAAGCTTTTCAAGAAACAGATCATAATTGATACAGTAAATATTGACATTATTACACATGACAAAAATTGGCGACTTCAATAAAATGTTGGTTCTAGGAGTAGGCGACGAAAACGTTTCAGACTCACGCGCATTTAATCTTGGAACTAAAAACATAATATGTTTAAGAAGCAATGGACAATCAATTAGGTCATGCATAATTTTATAAATAATTGAAATTGACATTACAACTCTAAGAGTTTCAAGTGCTCGAATGGCAAATCAATTTCGCAAGACTTGCTCGTTAAAACCTCGAGGAGGATATAGGGTAGTGGCACCAATCTTGGACAAGGGACCAGTAATGGACACTTTACAATTTAGTGCCTAGTATTAAGATACTTGTGAATTGAAGATACCTGCAAATACGTTAATATCTTTTGTTAAATTATAGTTTTATGTTTTGTTTGCGATTTCTGTTAACAGAGGACGCTATGTTTAAAAATACTGTTACGCTGGTTTTTGGTATCACAATTTATTTCAACTGAACTTTACAATAACTATAATTCAACTTTGACAATAACTTTACAACTGATAACAGCTGCTTTCGATTTGCATCAGAATCTCCCTTCCTTACCTCACTTGTCAATTTCTCAGTTGCTGGTGCGTTCTATTTGACAAGAAGTAATGTACCTCCCCCTTCGCCGAAATTGAGCTGTTTTGAAAGTACACTTACTTGTAAACATATCTGGATTACCGGCGTTTTAGAGGTTAGGTTAAGTGAAGTTTTGTAAATTGTCATTTCACATAGGTATTCAAATACGTTTACAAATGTATGCAATTATTAGAAATAATAATGGTTGGGTGCTTAATGAAAATGGACAAGTTTTCATGAGAGACACTGGTAAGTAAACTACATGAAGGATTGTTTATTTATGTTTACCTCTGACTTTTTTCTACAGAAAATGGGGCGAATATATGGATAGACAATAATATGATATACTTTGACGAATATCAGCGGTCTTGTATTAAAATCTATAATGAATATGACCCAAATCCCAAGGAATTAATTTTAACTTTTTCAAACAGTGATGAGTTGGAAGATTTGGATGAGGCGGAGTCGTCGCAAAATTTAGATGGTGACAACACTGATGAGGAAAAGAAAAGTACAGAAAATACATGCAATAAAAATGTATGGTCTCATGAATCAACATTAAGCTTACTAACATCAATAGAGTGCAGATATGAGGATTTATTTCACATTCATAAAAAAAAAATTTTGGAATATTGTGCATGAAGAATTGGCAAGTCAAGGATTGTGTGTAAGTTTTTTGCAGGGAGTTTTTTAATAATAAATTTGATTTGAACTTTTAAGAAGTTTTTTTGTATTTTTTTTTTACTATTTTGTAATATGTTTGAAGTTAATTTTCATGAAATTTATTTAAAAAAAGCTAATTTGTCTAAGACATGACTTTCCTGTCTAGTTATTGTAGGCTTTTTTCAGTTATTTTGTACAACCTATTGAATCATCCCTGTAAATGTTTAGAGGATGAACTAAATACGTAAATTATCCACACACATCTTACTCGAAAATACTGAAAATCGTAAATTTGTTACAGTATCTTCCAAAAACTTGTAAAAAAAAATGGGAAAATTTATGCAGGACCTACAAAAATTGCAAAGACCTGAAATCAAAAACTGGCAGAGGTCCCACTAAATTTATGTATTATGAGAGGATGGATGAAATTTTGGAAGAAACACCAACAAACTCTAGCCCCCATTCTATTGACACATACAACATTATTGAAAATCAAGTGGAAGAAAATACCCAGGTTGAAAAATCCACTGAAAATTGTAATGTTAAACAATCTTCTGAAAAAACAAAATATTCAGACAATTCAAAAAGAAAGCGAAGGAATCTTACTGCAGATTATATGGAACTAAAAAAAAGTATTATGAAGAGAAAAAAATAGAAAGTCAGGATAAAAAGCAACAAAGAGAATATTATATAGCAGAGGCATTAAAACTAAAGAAGGAGAGTAATATGCAAATGCAAAAAAAGTTGGAATTGGAAAAAAGAAAAGTTATAGCTTTAGAGAAACTTGCTAACAGTATTAATAATGTTTAAATGTTAATGCACATGTTTTAAATGTTATGATTTAAAAATTTTTGTTTTTCTGTTACTGACTGTTTTTGTAGCAATAAAATAAATTTGTGAAGAAAAACATTATTTTTATTTTATCCTTTTTGTTCTATTCATATTTTTTAATATAATAGATACTTTCTTTCTATTCTTTGAAAAGCAACTTTATCAAAAACGACGATATCAAAAACTTTCTACAGTTAGGTTATGTAAAACCAAAACAAGAAACAAATGAGGAAATGACACTCTCGAGCGTTCTTTTCAACCACCTTCAAAGTGAGAAGTAAAACGAAGAAAGATGCCTCACCTCACTTGTAGTTGGATCACCAGACAGTCAAATCGAAAGCGGCTAACATTCACGTATAACGTCTATCACAAAACTCAAACTCTGACGTCAGGTCGTCGACTTATATACCTTGTTGACCTTCTCGAACCTTTTCGAAATATCATCTAGAATGTGCTTGACGTGTAATGACATTTCTGGACATTTCTGGAATATTCTGTCTTCTTTTACTTGTACTTTTACTTATGACGACCGCAGCACACTGTAGAGCGATGAGTACAATGACATATATAGATTAGTCCACATATAAACAAGACGACGAAAAGTGGGTCATATTGCTTGGCTTGCCGAGTGCTCACCAGGCAGAATAGGTCTGGCCCAAATGAGTTTAAAACTCATATTTCATCAAAGTAGGAATTGAATTAAAAAAAAAATTATCTGTATGTTTATTTCAAGATAGGAGCTTGCGAAAGGTATTTTAAAAAAGGATTTTGAGTCATAACGTCTAGTTTCCCAATTTTCAAAACATTTTAAGAGATCTAACCACATAGATATAAACAATTTTACACTCATGTGTATATAACTAACTTTAGACCACGACCACTGTATAGTGGCACTATTCGGACACTTGATTATTCTTTTAAAATTTATTTCGCATTATAAAAGCAGATATTATGCAAAAATTGAATGAACTATTTAAAGATTTTACTAAAAGTTAGTAGCTTTTTCACATTCCAAAGTTTGTTCCCTTTAGACAATTAAGGATTATTTTGGCGGTGAATGTGAATGATTTGATGAATAATAATAAAATTCCATCAGTGGAAATCTGATCAACATCATATTAAAATGAACTAGGTACAAAGTGCAATCTTAGTTGACGTCAAGATCCGTGTACCTTAGCATCGGTAAGGGGGAAAGAAAGATTCTGACTTACAATCACAAAAAGAACGTACAACTAAGCTTAGTCGATGTAATTTAGTTCAGATTAGTGCTAAAAAGCAAGCGACTATTAATAAAAAGAAAAGTAATCCAGCTAAAACAAGAAATATGGCTACTGTCTTTAATAATGATATGTTGCCAGTACTAGTAGAATGTGTTGAGTTATCTTCTTCAGGCAATGGATGTACGTATGCATAATTTAAAATGTTTGGTTAATTATTATTATGTTTTTTTTTTGTGTGTCATCAGCTTCAACTGCTAAGGTTATTTCGCCTCGTGTTCTGTGTAGGCTTTGTTACTGTTTCCCAGCGCCACTTTAGGAACAGCACTGTTAATTAGAACCCAACAGTGAATGGTCGAGTGGGGAATCCTACCAAGGCATCAGAATTATTTTAATTAATTAAATTAATTAAAAAAATCCCGGCCAACGGTGGGATTCGAACCTGGGACCCTTGGATCCACAGGCAGAGACTCTACCACTGAGCCACCCACCCCCCTTATAATTATTATGTTTAATGTGTTTTTTTAATGTGTTTTTGCAGTTAATGAACATATATCTACTACTGAAGCAGATAATGAAGATTTGTGTGCTGCTGAAGAGCTTTGCTTAATTTACGAAACTTTGTTTAAAAGCAGAAAATTGGGATCGATTGTTCAACACAAGTGAAGAGTGGTGATTTAGTTGATCCGTTTTCAAACAGAATTGTTAGTGCTAAAGAACTATCTACTTTAATAGGATTGCAATCCTTCCAGTTATTAGCCACCATTGTGGAATTAGTGGCAGAGTTGTTTCTAAAGAATAGGAAAAAGGAGATCAGTTATGTCTGTAAAGGATCAAGTTATATTTACTTTTATGAAGTTGAAAACTGATATGCAAGATATAATGTTTTATCCATTTTATTTGGAGTGAATGAAAGTTTTTATCATTAAATTTTTTAACCGTTTTTACTAAAACTGGTAGAATTTCTTAGTATGGTATAATTAGGCCTTCAAAACAAGAAATATTAAATATTGTGCCTCTATGTAAGTAAGACTACTACTTGATTGTACCGAAATCCCAATATAGCAAGCCAAATGTCTTTGTTGTAGGCTAAAAAATTACTCTGACTACAAAAAGAGGCATACTATTAAAATATTGACTGGAGTGTCACCTACTGGTCTCATTACTTACAAAAGTGAAGCATATGGTGGTAGAACTTCAGAAATAGACATTTTTTAACAAAGATCAATACTTGAAGTGTGTGAATCATTTCTCGATAGTAAAATGTTTAACAAAGGTTTTCTTATTGGAAACATAATAGAAGCTGAAGGTATACAAATTATACAGCCTCCTTTCCTCAATAAAAAAAATCAGTTCAGCCATCAAGAGGCTTTACTTAATGCCAAAATTGCCAGAGCTAGAATTCACATAGAAAGAACCTATCAAAAAATAAAAGTATTTGTCTCTCTGTATTGGTACTTATGTCCGTTTTTCTTCTATTTATATTGAGTTTTTATTATACGATACTTCTCTGTATCTAACTAACTTTTAAAATGTACTTGTAAAGCCCAGATAGCTCTAACTCGGGCCTTTGAATATAATAATATTTATGTAATTGTATTTACAATAAATACTTTATTATTAATATTATTATTATAATTAATTATAATTCATAAAATTATTATAAACGTATTTACCTTGTACCTACTTGTATTGATACTTGCGTAAAAAATAAAATGTTACTTTTTATATTTCTGTAGCTGGTCTTACAACCCTTTATAGAGCAATTCACCATTTAAATTTAAAAGCAAAACAAGTTTTTATACTCAAATAATTAAAAAAACTTAAAACAGAACATAAGTATAATTAAAACTAAATAAAATAAACAATTCAACTAAATGTCCGACTGAGTAATGACAATGAGAACAAAATCTCAACTAGACTAAACTTTCTTTAAAACCGGTCCTGTGAAAGGTTTGTTTACCAGTGAGCACTCAAAATTGAGACAAAACACAAACATTGCATGCACTAGACAAAGAGAAAACATCTCCCAGTTCGACCCGCTTTTCATCGTTTTATTTACGTATGGATAAGCAGTCTGTTTAAACTATATATGTCATTGGATGAGTAACATTCCACTTCTTCTTCTATTTGTACGTTTCCTATGATAGCCACAAGCTACTACAGGGTGCTGCGTAATATTGCTCCCTCCTCTCTAGTTATTCGCCCCGAATAACTTGATTACTGGGATCTGGTTGGAGCCAGCGGGGAGGATCTGAACCACGGTATGGCGCTAACTTCTCAATGTGAACTACCTTGGGTTTACTTCTCGTTGACAACTGAATGCGGTAGATCAGGTCGTTGATTTTCCTGAGGACGGTGTAGGGGCCTTCCCAGTTCCGTTGCAGCTTCTGACAGAGTCCTTTTCGGCGCTTAGGATTGTACAGCCACACTGGATCGCCTCTCTCAAAATGTGTCCCTGTGGCATGCATGTCGATTCTAGCTTTTGCTTTATCGCTATTAATTTTTAAACGTTGACGTATACCTTCTCTAATATTTCTATTAAGTTCTGTATATACGTGGGAGGATTATGCATCTCTTCTTCATCAGGAGGCTGCCTTCCAAAAAGAAGATCATGGGGAAGTTTCATCTCCCTGCCGGTGATCATCATGGATGGGGTATAACTGGTCGGTTCATGTTCAGAACTTCGGTAGGCTAGCAGAAATAGAGGAATTAAAGTATCACAATCCTTTTGATTATCAGAGACGAACATTGAGAGATACTGGCATATCGTCCTGTTATGTCTTTCTACCATTCCGTCGAACTGTGGGTGTAGATGCGTAGTGCGTGTTTTCCTGATGTCTAACAGCTTCATTAATTCTTGCCATAATTCGGATTCAAAATTTTGTCCTTGGTCGGAATGTAATTCCAGGGGGACTCCGTGTCTCGCAATGACGTTCGTCATAAATGCTTCCGCTACTGTCGTCGCTTCCTGATTAGGAATAGGCACTATTTCGGGCCACTTTGAAAAATAGTCCATAACAACCATCAAGTATTTGTTTCCCCTTTCTGTTAAGGGAAGTGGTCCGAGGATATCAATGGCGATTCGTTCAAAAGGCTCTCCGGAAAGGTACTGTGGCATTTTACCTCTACTTCTTGTTTTGGGCCCTTTTCTGCATTACAGAGGTCACATTTCTTACACCAATCTTCTACATCCCGTCGGCAATTGACCCAATAAAATCTTTCCCGAACTCGTGTAAGTGTCCTTTTAGTACCAAAGTGTCCTCCTGAACGACTGCTATGAAGCTTCTCCAATACATTTCTGACCTGTGATTTCGGCAGAATCACTTGGTGGACTACATGTACTCCATCGGGGCTCTTCCACTGCCGGTGGAATAGGCCATCGTAAAGATACAGGGAATCTCACTGAGTCCAGTACCCTTTAATGGTTCCACCATATTTGGCTTTCTCTTGCCATGTAGGTCTGACTCCATTTCTGAGCCATTCTCGGACAACCTTCAAGTTATTGTCTTTCTTTTGAGACTTCCTTAGGCTTTCTAGGGTGATTTTGTCTTCGTCGTCCTCTGGCTTGATAGTGGTCGCCTGTAGACTAACTTCTTCAACCAGCTCCGGAATGGCTCAGAAATGGAGTCAAGACCTACATGGCAAGAGATAGCCAAATATAGTGGAACCATTAAAGAGTTCAAGTTTGAATACTAAAGATCATTCACGTTACAGAATTATGCAGAATTACGAATAAGGATCCCAAATCTCTTGGTGGAAGTTGAATGACGAAATATCATGAGATAACCTAGATTCACATTCCGTATATTACCTAACTTACCAAAAGATAAGTGCATACTCCATAAATCGTTTTAAAATTAAATTTAGTTTAACTTATGTGAATTAGAATTTGCTAACTACCTTATCTAAAGCATGGTTTAAGTATTATTTGTTAGTGGTTAGTGATTTTCTATATTTTTATCACTAATCTAGAGTCAAGTGTAATAAGCTTTAGATATAGTGATGCCCAACTTCTTTTTCAAAGTTATTCGAGTTATTTAAAAACCCAACCCACGCCCTATAAATTGAGCTCAAACACATTTAACAAGTAGATAGAATAACTAGATATCACGTTACAAACTCAAGCTAAATAAGAAATAAACTTTATTCTGAATTTTAACAACCATTTTAGTATTAGAAACATTCTACACTACTCAGTAAAATTTAGACCTAAATGGCATTTAATCAAGCATATTTAACAGTGTATACTATTTCATTATGCGCGTGTGTATCATTGTAAATAATTTATGCGTAGGTTGTCTGTACACTTTGCAGACTATTATTATTGCAGACGAAATTTCTCGGCAGGTATTTTGGCTTGAACGCAAAAGTTTCGATCAACAATACACTGATATAATAGCGGTCAACTACCCTAGGAAAGGCTCTCAAAATACATAGCCTTTGTGGTCATTTTTAATTGCGATATTGCTGAATTTTGAAGAAATTGATGTTCTGTGATTTCAAATCGGGCATATATCTATCTGCGGTTCATGAAAAACTTTAATCGTCAAATACACTTTATGCAAAAGGTAGGAGTTTCCGTGTTGATCTCACAATGTTAATGTTTACTGACTGGAATGGTTTCTCGGTAAATAAACTTTATTACTCGATACATCCCGTCTACAAAGAAGTCCATTTTTAAATTACAATCTCTTTCATACGTAAACAACTGTCAAATATTCATAGAAATCATCCTTCTAAAGAGCACGCCTCTACAAAATAAACACCTCCTTTACAGACCTCCCAAAAACCGTTTTAAATAATAATAATAAAAAAACGCGACAAAACGAATGATCTGTTGACGAAGAGAATCCTTTTGGATATGAAAAAAATATCGTCTTTTCGATGAGAAACAGATCGAAAACGAAATAAGTCCGTATTTTCCAGATGAAATGAAACATATTTGAGTTTTTATCGAGGTTTATAGAAAGGTTTCGATAGGTTAAAGGCGACACATTGCGAACATATATATTTTTTTCGGATATTGGAAGACGTGTTTATACGTCAACGTACAAAAAAAAGAAATCGTTGAGAATTTGATTAATGTTGTTGATTTGTATGTTGGCCGGTTTTTCAATATGTAGTTAATTATAAATGACTTTTCAGTAGTGAAATGATCCAGAATCAATAAAATCATTATTTTTATTAGAACACTTATGACAATGACAATCTCATAACATATGTCTCCCATTCAACCTATTTACAAATACAGGGTAATGTAACATTCCGGATATATCATCTCCCCTTCCTAAATTTCTTCTCCTTCATCTCCCTTTTTTTTATTTTTATTAAAAATTTTCTATTCCTCTTTACTTCTCTGCCGTTGACTAATTTAATTGTAAAGTTTCTATATCTTCCTACCTCAATAATTTCTCCAATAATGTTCCAAAGTTTGGTAATCGGGTCCTGTATTCTTACAGTGTCACCTTGTATTCCATGAATCAACAAATAATTTTCAAATTTTTTCCTCCAATCTTTAAATTGAGAATAAGACATGTTGTCATATAATATTTCCGGAGCCGGAATCGCACTTGGCATACGTACAAAGTGGACATCCTCATTCTTTTGTAGATCACTACCAGATACTCCACTTGCTGAAGTTATGCCATTATTTGTTTGAGTTGTTTGTAACATTGTACTAAGCATGTCTTCGATTCTAGCAAATTTATTATTAAAATCAGATTCCAGACTTGCTATTGCCTGTCTGTTCAACTCTTCTGTAGTTCTAACTGGAGATCCATTTTCGTCTTGCGACTTCTTTTTCTTATTTGCCTTTGGCATTTTCGGAATTAGAATTGGCAGCGTGGATACCTACAGAACTGACTGTGCTATGAAATGATCCAGAATCAATAAAATTATTATTTTTATTAGAACACTTATGACAATGACAATCTCATAACATATGTCTCCCATTCAACCTATTTACAAATACAGGGTAATGTTACATTCCGGATATATCAAGTAGTAATACCACAAGTGATTGAAATGGCGCGATAGTTCTGTCGATTTATTTTATAACGAAACTGAGTTGCTTGAAAACTTGAAAACACTCGTCCTCCGAACTCGTGGTGTTTTCTTCAAGCAACTCAATTGAGTTGTGATATAAAAGACAGAATTATAAGATCAATTCAATCACGAGTGGAATTTTATTAGACTATTTCACAAACAAAGTGAAAGGTAAAAAATCCGAGAGGAAATTAGCAAAAAAGTTAAGAAGTTGATTAGAGAAATAGTTTAATAAACAGGAAACATTGACATCGTACATATTTAAATAAACCAGTATTAACATAACGTACATGACACTGAAGCTAGCGGCATAGGTTCAGTTTTTTTTACGGAGTCGATTAAATTTTACTAAGGATTCCATGTCCTTCGACTTGATCCTTGGCCTTCTCTCCTCTCGAATTTGATTTACCTAAATTCTTGAGGGCCTCTAGAAAAAATCTGGACCGTGAAATGTCCATATATTCACGTTCAGATTTTTTACGGAGAAATGAAATTTTACTAAGGATTTCATGTCCTTCGACTCGATCTTTGGACTCCTCCCCTCTCAAATTTGATTTATTTTAATTCTCGAGGGCCTCTAGATAAAATCTGGACCGTGAAAAGTCCAAAAATTTACGTTCAGATTTTTTTACAGTGTATTAAATTTAACTAAGAATTCCATGTCCTTCGACTCGATCTTTGGCCTCCTCTTCTCTCAAATTTGATTTATTTTAATTCTCGTGGGCCTCTAGAAAAAATCTGGACTGTAAAAATCCAAATATTCACGTTCAGATTTTTTTACGGAGTCGATTAAATGTTACGCCACTGCTTTCTTGCTGGCCGCTGTATGCCTAGGCCGCTAGCTTCAGTGTCATCATAACGTACTTAAATATTTTTTAATTATAATTTTAAATAGTACAGTTAATATATACAGGGTGAGCGAAACTCGATGTCACAGCTCCATTATGGGACAAGGGAAAAAGATAGGAAAAAGTTGGAAAGAGGTTCTTAAATGGGATAGAGTAAGGTCCGTTTTAAGCCCAATTTGCATATTTGTCCATATTTGGAAACTGAGGTAGTGACGTCATTGATTTTTATTTCGGAAACATACCTATATTTTTACAAATTTAAAAAGAGCTAATTTTTCTGAACAAATTTTATAAAGAAAAAAATTTGATGTCTCCTTCACTTTAAAAATTATAAGCAAATTTGTAAAAAAGAAACAAATAATATATTACTTACAAGAGAAAAAAACAAAGCTTGTATGCATAGTCAATCACTAAAACAAATTTCCAATGTGACCACCTCCTACTTCTAAACACTTATCCAATCTCCATCTTACTTCTCTTACCGAAGCCTTACGTAACATTTCTCTAGATAATTCATCGCAAGCAATTCTAATTTTGTATTTTAAATGTTCCATGTTAACTGATGGTGTTCTGTAAACTTTATTTTTCAAAATTCCCCACAAAAAGAAATCTAGTGGGGTCAAGTCCGGTGATTTAAGCGCCAACTGTATCGGTCCATTTATACCTATCCAATGTTCTCCATAAGTTTCATTCAAATATCGTTGGACAATTCTTGCTTTATGCGGTGGAGCTTCATCATGCTGGAAACACATATTTGCTCGAAGCTGTAATGGCAAATTTTCGAGAAGCACAGGCAATTGTTCTTGAAGAAATTGCAAGTATCGCTCAATACATAAAATTCCTTCGTAAAAATATGGACCAATCAAATGCCCATTAATAATACCACACCAAACGTTAATTCCGAAATGCCCTTGGTTTTCAATCGGATTGACAAAATGTGGATTCTCAGTAGCCCAATTCGTTTTTTTTATTGGGCTTACCATTACTAACAAAACGGCTTTCGTCCGTCCATAAAACATGCTGAAAAAATCGATTTTCATATTCTAACGTTTCCATCACTTGGGCAATATAATTCAATCTTTGTTGTTGATGTTGATCTGATAAGTATTCTAAGTTGTGAAGTTTATAATCGTGGTAACCATTTTCCTTCAAAATTTTTCGTACCGAACTATATTTTAAATTCAACACACGACAGACTTGCCGAATCGAATTTCTTGAATGGGTTTCAAAATACTGCAAAACAGTGGCAACAGTATTATCAGAATTGACTCTTTTACCAATTTTTTTTCCCCATTCGAGAAGAAAATGCCTTGTTATTTGAATGTAAATTGCGTTCCAATCTTGCAAATATTTTTAAGCTTGGAATAACACGTTCGGGGTATCTCTGGGCGTATAACTGCTCTTCTAGGGTTCTTTTGAGATTCCCCATAAACTAATAACATGTCGACTTTTTCATTGTGCGTGAACATTTTTCAAAGCCAAATAACAACATAACAATATTTGTCAACCATTAATTTAATTTGACAGATACGTCTTTGCTATTTGTTTCCAAAGGCGACTTGTTTAAATTGTGACTATTCTGAATTTTTGATTATACTTTTTTTTTACAAATTTGCTTATAATTTTTAAAGTGAAGGAGATATTAAATTTTTTTCTTTATAAAATTTTTTCAGAAAAATTGGCTATTTTTAAATTTGTAAAAATATAGGTATGTTTCCGAAAATAAAAAATCGATGAGGTCATTACCTCAGTTTCCAAATATGGACAAATATGCAAATTAGGCTTAAAACGGACCTTACTCTATCTTATTTAAGAACTTCTTTTCAACTTTTTCCTATCTTTTTCCCTTGTCCCATAATGGAGCTGAGACATCGAGTTTCGCTCACCCTGTACAATGCTTTGAGCTTGACTATTTGAACACTCTCTTGTACTTGTAAAAGTTGTTATATCTTGATGGCTATTATTTCTCACATTTGCGATAAGTATTTCGCTGTTTACTAAGTTGGATGTAAGGTTTCAGCGAATTAGAGCTCGAATGTCCTGTGATTTTGATAGCTTCCTGTTTACCTACTCCTCTGCATAAAAATTCACTGACTGCATTTGATCGATTTGAGTGGTTGGTTATTTTTTGCTTTTTTACATCGAGCCCTATATTTTAAGCTAATGTTTGGGTTCATTTACTGATCGTATCGATCCCCATAGGTATATTTTTGTATCAAGGAGCGCAGTGATCACCGGACTTAAAGTGTCCATTCACAGTAAGAAACAACCTATTAGATTTTACATTTTTACCTCGTTTCGAAATTAACTTTTCATAAAGTCTCACGGGGCACATTGTTGGATTTTACAAATTTTTAATCAATTATTTGCTGTTCGCACATCGCTGACCACCTCCTTGGCAAGTCTTTGAAAACACTGTATTATATTCGATTCTACCGGTAGGTGCTCGCTTATATCTAATTCTTTAAAATATTCTAACAAACAATTTGCAGCTTCACATCCTCTCCAAGCAAGCTCTACCGCTGCGATATGGGAAAATTTCTTTTGGAGTGCTGTGGGTGTATCTTCATCACATTGTGTACATATCGCTTGATGTTCTTCATCGGTCAACGGTACCGAACTGATTTTTCGTTTCTGTGCGTTACCTTCAAGCAACTTTTGTATCTTGTGCATTTCTTGCCGATTGAAAAATGATATCTGATGAATGGGTCGAAACTCCGTGAATATTCATTATAATATTTTTCTTGCAATAATTTAGCACTCGTATTCCAGATCGTCTTTACGAAACATTCCTTGTAATCAGAACCATCAATTTTTCTCATGTTGAAGCCCCAGTCCTTTAATATAAGACACCAGTTGGTCTCTCAACAGGCGTTGCTTCTTCTAATACGTATTCTCGTTCATCGCAAAAACTAGTAAATTGCTTTCAAACGTACTCCTTCGATTTCTTTGTATTTTTCGATACATTTTCATCAATTTTTCCATTGATTAATTCGATGTAATTTACCCCAAATCTGCTCATTTTTAAATGCGTGCACAGCGGAATTATTTATATTTGACGTGTAACTGTCACATAAACAATCTAAAAACACCGAACTTGACAGGCCAATCAGGATCAAGAGTCAAGTTTGGTGTTATCGATAATCCGAACTTAACTCCTGGTTGGTTCATTTGATAAGTGCGTGAAATAGTCAATTGATAGTTAATGACCGAGATAAGGGAGATAAAGATAGGAAACGCCCATAAGAAGGCAATGCTTAACAACCACCACCTTTATCGCATTTAACATCTGACCCACTATGTGGCGCTTTCACAACCTTTAATAACAGGTTTTTAAATATCGACTGCACTCTCATGTCCTTGTAAATAAACTTAAACAATGTAATTACGCTAAATTATTTATTAAAAAGAATACTACACTTACAGTCTATAATCGATGAATTATTGTAAATCTCTATTCATGACAAATATTTTTTAATTTATGATTGTTATTTCTAACATTGCATTTTTGTTTTTATTTTCCAAACGAATGGCCAATGGTATCTTATTTAAAAATGTTGAATGCAAATTTAATAATGGAAATTCAGATATTTTTCTTCCTACATAATACATAAATACCTACTTTTTGACAAAAGTTGATTACCATTTATGTTACTTACATGAATAGATTTTACCTACTTTGGTTAATTAAAGAACGCCACATTGGGGTTGTTAAATTTGTTCATATGGCATGTGTTACTAATGCAATACGTTATCCGACTTATTGGAATATTAAAAAATATTATTATTGTTCTCAAATTTCACACAAAAACAGCTACAACTATTTCGCTTAGTTCATCTAGAGGATAACACATTCATTAACTCAAAATTTAAAATTTAAATTCAGGATTCAATATACATAAAACTAACTAACATTTATATTTACTATGAAGACTAGAGATAAGGAGGCGAATCGGCATGCTCAAAATATTGGGCATTCTAACGGCCTGTCAAACAATAGGTGCCAGTGGGAAATTCTTGTATATTTAAGGGGGTAGATTAGATTAGATTAGATTAGATTAGATTAGGAGTTGGACGTTATTTGTCCTTGTCCACCGCGACCTTTTCAGATCTATTGTGGGACTCCGTTTGTTTTAGAGTATGTCGTCTAGCCTGGTCTTTTTTATTAGACTTAGTAGCTTTGACAGTGGCTCCCGCATGTAGTTGCATGCAATTGGCTTTTCTTCGCCCAATGTTAGAAACCTCATTCCAACCAAGCCTTCACATTGGCACAGGACGTGGAATGATGTTTCCTATTCTTCTTCACAGAACCTGCACAAAGTTGCTTCTTCTGCTGGATTTATGACACTCATGTGCCTTTTGAGGCGACAGTGTCCAGTAAGAAGGCCTACTGTTATCCTAACGATTTGACGTTTTTGATCCAGTAGGTCTTTCGTAAACTTGGCCGATGGTTCCTTGGTGAACTGTTTGGCCTGTCTCAATTTTGGATAGTTGTTCCACCATTCATGAGACTCTTTTTGCATCCATTGTTTAATGGATGCCTTGCACAATGCCTTAGCAACTCCACAGAAGGGTTCAGGGCCTATCATGGCCTTATCTGAGCCTTCTCGGGCTAATTCGTCGGCCTTTTCGTTGCCCTGATATCCCTCATGGCCTGGAACCCAGGCTAAGGTCACCTTATTTTGACTACTTAGCTCTGTCAGGTCTTCTAGACAGTCTTTCACCAGTCGTGATTTGATTTCTGGTGAGAGAATTGCCTTTAGAGCTGCTTGGCTATCAGAGTATATGGCAATAGTTTTGCCTGATACTTGCTGATTTAATATTTCTCTTGCTCAGTGTTGTATGGCTATTAGCTCAGCCTGGAACACTGTTGCATATTTTCCTAAGCTTAGTGAAATCGTTGATTTCGATTTAGGTCCATAGATTCCAGCACCGGCTCCTTCCTTGGTTTTTGAACCGTCTGTGTACCAGACGAGTTCAGCCTGTACGGGAGGTCCCTGTTTCCAGGATTCTCGGGCTGGTATTTGAATTTGAAAATTTCTTTCAAATTTGTATGTGGTTATGGCTCTATCAGTAGGCATAGCTAGAATATTATCCCTTTTTACTTGTTGATATAGCCTTGTGTAGTCGGCGCTATGTAGTTGGCTTATTGGGTTTTGTCCCTGCATTAGCCTGTGAATAGTTGACCTGGTTTCTCCTTGTATGAAGATGTGCAATGGCGTGAGATTTAGTAATACCTCCATTGCTGCGGTCGGCGTAGTGCGCATGGCCCCAGTAGCACTCAGACAGGCAAGCCGCTGAATGCTAGTGAGTTGGCCTATTGCACTTGCCTGCGCAGTTTTGGTTACCCACGCCACTGCGCCATAGGTTATCATGGGTCTTATTACCCTTGTGTATTACCATATGGTCATTTTGGGGTTTAGACCCCAGTTTTTCCAACATATTCTTCTACAGCTTACGAGAGCTATTATAGCTTTATGTGTGAGTTTTTTGAGATGTTGATTCCATGTAAGCCTTTGGTCAAATATGACTCCGAGGTATTTGGCTTCTGTGACGAATGGGATAACTGTGCTGTTTAGTACTAGTGGTCTTAGACCTGTGAGTACCCGTTTTTTTGTGAATGGTACAACTGTTGTTTTTTGTGCGTTGATGGACAATTGTTCCTTTTTGCACCAGTTGTTCACTATGTTTAGAGCTGTTTGAGATCGCTCCGAAACCGTACCTGCAAATCGCCACCTGACGATGATTGCTAGGTTCGTCTGCGTATCCTAGGCACTGGTAGCCTTCTTTGGACAATATTTTGAGTAAGTCGTCCACAAGAACTGACCACAGCATTGGAGATAGTATTCCTCCTTGTGGGCAGCCCCGTGTAACTTTTGCCTGTATGGTTGCCTTTCCTAGAGTGGATAAAATAATCCTGTTCTCTAGATAGGCAGTGATCCATTGGCATATTGTTACTGGGACGTTTCTCCCTCCTAGAGCCTTGGTTATTGACCTGGTTGAGGCATTGTTGAAAGCTCCTTCAATATCTAAGAAAGTGGCTATTGCGATTTATTTGTCATCTATTGACTTTAAGGGGGTAGCGACATAGTCTTGCAACTTGGACACTATTTTTATTCGAAGTAGTACTCGCCAAGCCCGCCAATTTATGAAAAAATGAATAGGTGGGTTTTTAAATATTATTTTTTTTGTGTTTAACATAAAATATTTAAATGTATTCCATTATTCATGATTTTACGTAAAGTAGATAGAATACACCATTTGTCGCCACCCTTAGATATACCAAACCTGCCCAATGGTAATTCATTTGTTTGGAATGCCTAATAGTCTCAAAAATCACACGTCAATTAAGCTTTTATAATTAACCGCATGGGCGCTGGTATGGTTTACGTAGTTCAAACTACATGACTTCTTATGGGAATTATACATAATTTTGGCAAAATAATAAAAATAAACTTGTTTATAGCTAAATAAAGCACAGAACATACTGTTGTATTTATTTCTAAATAAGTCTTATATATTTTAATTGATGCAAGTATTTACTATTTATTCCTATTTAAGTAAAATGCAAATTATTGATGATAAGTCTTGAAATTTGATGGGTAGGGCTAATTATTTTTTAATTAAAGCTAAATAGGGCTGAGGGCATACTAAGACACGGTTTAAATGAAAATATTTAGTTAGGGATTTTACAAAATTTTATGAAAATATTAAAAATCAAATTGTTTATTGCTAACTAAAGCACAGAAAATACTGTTGATTTTAATTATTGTAAATAAGTCTTTGTTTTAATTGCTAACTAAAGTACAGAAAATACTGCTGGTATTAATTATAAATGAGTCTTTATGATAAACATTATTTACTATTCATTATTTAATTTTATCTAAATAAAATGAAAATTAGGTATGACCAAATTTGAAAAGGTTTGTTAAATGGTGAAGTTTGGTAAGTACAGTTTTGTGGTAATTTTGTATTCGACAACTACAATTTCATTATCCTAGTGAATAGTTTCTTCAGCAATAGGTTCTAGTATTTTATACCTTTTTTTTTATTCTAACAAATTCAGTTCGGTTCAATGGTGGTTTTCGTCTTTTCCTAATACTGGACAAGTATGAAGGGAGATTCGTTATATACGTGGTATTGCTTCGTTCTTTAATCTCGGCCTTTCCCTTTTTATTTTGTTAACAGTACCATTAGTTAAAATAGTCTCATCAAATTTTATAATATCATCTTCTAAAAAGTGTAGCTCGCAAACAGAATCATAACTAGACAGTACTTTATCAGCCCTAGGAATCACATGCTGCCATTATTCTAAACGTTTAGGATCCTATAAAAAATATTTGCAATGACTAAATTAGAGTTCAATAAAGAAAAATAACAGTAGTAACTCTTCATCTAACATCAAAAAACATAAAAAAGCTAATTTTCTTTTCTAGTAAGTTAAATTTAATGTGTAATTAATGTTGTTTGTAAGTTAGGATTTAGGACTTTATTATTGTTTATTATAGAATTTTGTAATTAAATAAACTACACTCCGTAAGATATGGGTTGTCACTATTTTCAAATAAATATATATTATTTAGAAATAAATGCATTATTTTACTTACACTAGGAGATTTAAAAAGACTTGGATTTTTATCTCCTTGTGTTTTCTTTAATTTTATATCGGATTTATATCCCGTTTTTCAACCCGGAACGAAGCAAATCCTGCTTTGCCGTTTTTTGTTACTCATTGTTACTTGTTACAAAAATAATTTTAATTCCCATTGACTTGCATAGAAAATAGACGTCGTTATTTTGCCACCCGCCAACTACAGTAGTTTTTTGGAACTCCAAAAAAATAGGGACGGAAATTTGAAATTTGACCAAGGCCGATTCGCCTCCTTATCTCTAGTCTTCATAATATTTACAAACTGTCCACTGCTGTCCACATCTTCTGTCTGTCTCAGTGTTGCCAACCGTCCGATTTAAATCGTATTTATACTATTTTTAACTCTGTACGATTACATCAGTGAGATCGTAAGTAAAAATACGATGTGTGTGTGTGCGTGTGTGTGTGTGCTTGCGTTCGTGCGTGCGTGCGTGCGTGCGTGCGTGCGTGTGTGGGTGCGTGGGTGGGTGCATGCGTGCGTACGTACGTGCGTGCGTGCGTGCGTGCGTGCGTTCGTGCGTGCGTGCGTGCGTGCGTGCGTGCGTGCGTGCGTGCGTGCGTGCGTGCGTGCGTGCGTGCGTGCGTGCGTGCGTGCGTGCGTGCGTGCGTGCGTGCGTGCGTGAGTGCGTGCGTGCGTGCGTACTTACGTGCGTGCGTGCGTGCGTGCGTGCGTGCGTGCGTGCGTGCGTGCGTGCGTGCGTGCGTGCGTGCGTGCGTGCGTGCGTGCGTGCGTGCGTGCGTGCGTGCGTGCGTGCGTGCGTGAGTGCGTGCGTGCGTGCTTACGTGCGTGCGTGCGTGCGTGCGTGCGTGCGTGCGTGCGTGCGTGCGTGCGTGCGTGCGTGCGTGCGTGCGTGCGTGCGTGCGTGCGTGCGTGCGTGCGTGCGTGCGTGCGTGCGTGCGTGCGTGCGTGCGTGCGTGCGTGCGTGCGTGCGTGCGTGCGTGCGTGCGTGCGTGCGTGCGTGCGTGCGTGCGTGCGTGCGTGCGTGCGTGCGTGCGTGCGTGCGTGCGTGCGTGCGTGCGTGCGTGCGTGCGTGCGTGCGTGCGTGCGTGCGTGCGTGCGTGCGTGCGTGCGTGCGTGCGTGCGTGCGTGCGTGCGTGCGTGCGTGCGTGCGTGCGTGCGTGCGTGCGTGCGTGCGTGCGTGCGTGCGTGCGTGCGTGCGTGCGTGCGTGCGTGCGTGCGTGCGTGCGTGCGTGCGTGCGTGCGTGCGTGCGTGCGTGCGTGCGTGCGTGCGTGCGTGCGTGCGTGCGTGCGTGCGTGCGTGCGTGCGTGCGTGCGTGCGTGCGTGCGTGCGTGCGTGCGTGCGTGCGTGCGTGCGTGCGTGCGTGCGTGCGTGCGTGCGTGCGTGCGTGCGTGCGTGCGTGCGTGCGTGCGTGCGTGCGTGCGTGCGTGCGTGCGTGCGTGCGTGCGTGCGTGCGTGCGTGCGTGCGTGCGTGCGTGCGTGCGTGCGTGCGTGCGTGCGTGCGTGCGTGCGTGCGTGCGTGCGTGCGTGCGTGCGTGCGTGCGTGCGTGCGTGCGTGCGTGCGTGCGTGCGTGCGTGCGTGCGTGCGTGCGTGCGTGCGTGCGTGCGTGCGTGCGTGCGTGCGTGCGTGCGTGCGTGCGTGCGTGCGTGCGTGCGTGCGTGCGTGCGTGCGTGCGTGCGTGCGTGCGTGCGTGCGTGCGTGCGTGCGTGCGTGCGTGCGTGCGTGCGTGCGTGCGTGCGTGCGTGCGTGCGTGCGTGCGTGCGTGCGTGCGTGCGTGCGTGCGTGCGTGCGTGCGTGCGTGCGTGCGTGCGTGCGTGCGTGCGTGCGTGCGTGCGTGCGTGCGTGCGTGCGTGCGTGCGTGCGTGCGTGCGTGCGTGCGTGCGTGCGTGCGTGCGTGCGTGCGTGCGTGCGTGCGTGCGTGCGTGCGTAGGTGTGTCCTCTATAACTCATGAACCGATACAAATAAAAACACCAAATGAAGCTTTATTCCGCCGTCCAATAAACTGATTAGATTTTGGGTAGAGTAGGTGTTAAATTTAATTTTTTCAGTATTTTCGTTTCCAATGAATATTTATAGAAAAATGTTTCGAGTTGGATGTATGTGGAAAATGTATATATTTAGTTTATCCTCTCAACATTTTTAGAGGTGTTGCAATAGGTTGTATAAAATAACCGGAAAAGCCTATAATAACTAGATAGAAAAGTCATGTGTTGGACACATTAGATTTTTCCTAAAGCCTAAAATGTAAGTATAAAAAAATTGGATTATTAACAAAGATTTATGTTCCCAATAATTACCTTCTTATGTGTGATATGAGCATTGTTTCAATATGTATTTGGTTCATAAAAGTACCTAATCAATTCTGTCATTTATTATTCTAGATTTTGTTATAAATTGAAATGTTTGGCAAGCTTGCTTATGCTCTACACAAAAATCGAAAAATCTTACGTTAGAATCACCAAAATTTGCAAGTTTTAACTCAAATTTCTTTGTTATTTATGCGTAACCTGCAAACTTTTTTTTTGTTATTTTATATATACGCTTAATACCATTTTCTAGTTTAATTTTTTTTTCAAAAATCGTGTCTGTTACGTTTACAGACACCTTCTAGTTCAAATTTTTTTCGAAATCCGTGTGACCATTACGTTTACAGGCACCCACTAGATGTAATATTTATTAAAAGTTTGTTGATTAGTATAAAAATCTTCAAAAAATTAAGACGTATTTCTATCTGCCGAAACTAAAATATTAAAAACATAACTTGCCCTGTTGCCCTTACTTTTGCCATATATTTTACATTATTATTTATTTTCTATTGGTGGGTAAAATTTTTAGAGTCATATATTTATAAGATTTTGCCATGAATGCTATTGCAATGGCAGCGAGAAAAATCAGCGAGTATTGTAAGGGCGTGAGACTAGAGGAGAACCTTCCCTCAAAAACGTAAATCAGTTTCCATTCAATTATGAAAGGGCTGAAGAACATTATCATTCAAATTTCTTGCGCATCGGGGACCAGTTGCCATTCGCCATTATCTATCCACCCGAACACTATCTGCGGTTGAATTTATTGGCTCCGCTCGATAGTAAAAAGGAACTAAGACGAATCCTTGTATTTTTTTTATAAAAGCAGGAAGGGATTTTCTTAGCCTAGATATGTAAACCTGTGGGGTAGATAATGTAGGGTATTATGCTATATGAATATTTATAAGATTGGGTGTTGTAAATACTTCTTACTTAGATGGTTACTAAGAGATATTATGTAAATTATGACTCGCATATTGGGTTAAAATACGACGTTTTAGTAGATATTGTAATGGTTTTAGTGGAATTTCTCTAACAATATTCAAATCCTAAGTAACTGATTACAAGTTACCATTTCCGTGCTGAGAAAATTGTTGAAAAATCAATCAATCATCATTATACAACTATTTAAATTAAATAAATCATAATAGATATAAGAAGGTACACATTGTAGTGATATATGTTATTTTTCCTACGACCATATACGAAAATGATAGTTTGCACACTTATTTGTTCTTAAGAAAGTAGCTTATATCACACGCGTACTGAAATATACATATATCACACACGTATTATTGAAAAATAGAAAAAAACACATGTATTGAAAAGTAAAAAAATATCGTCCTATGACCTGTGACATGTATGTCAAAGTTATCATTATAATTGTCCTTACAAATTTTTATATAATATCAAATGAGCAATAAAGTTTTTTATATAAAATTATAAAATAATAATAAAACATGTTTACTCACTATTATTTATCGAATATTGAAACAAAATTTTCTATAAAGGTACTTCTGGAAAAAAAATCATTTTCTTCTTCTTTTCTATAGTGTTATTTTCGGTTTTAAATACGACAATGTGAATTTTTGAGGTTATGTTTATGTTAGTGTTTACAATACACCTTTCTGTAGGTGTCTATTAGTTTGAAAATATTTAAAGTTTATTGTGATTTGTGTTCAAATACATACTAGTGTCTACAAGATAATTCAAACTTTCAATTCATTAAATGGAGACAAAGGAAACAAATAAATAGTTCGTTTTCTGAAAATGTTCTACTGGCCTTCTGACGAAGTTACTAAAAATTTCCATTAACTTATTCCCTAAATTAATTTCTAAAACTAATGTCCGTCTATGAACATTTGCGAGACTAATATTTCCATAAAATTACCGTTTTTAAACCTTTGCAAGAGCCCTCGTAGTTTAAAACTTTTCATTATCACAATAAATTAACTCATGTCTTAAAATCTCAGTTCTAGTAGGTTTATCAGTATGCCGATCAATCAACGTTTTTTTCTGCAAAACAAATAATAACAAAGGAGTAGGAAATAGCATCCTCACTCTGGCAAAAGTCCGACTTTTGATAAAAGCAGACGTCTTTCGTTGAGAGGGCTCTCTGCTACGCCGTTGTTCATCGCTTTTTGACCGTCTAAGTATTTTGCTAGTCGAAACCAATTTTTCGTTATTTAGTTTCCGAGATAGTGAGGAGTTAATCAAGGTAGGCACTTTATTTAAAATTCCGTCTAATAATTCTCCCTGCATTTCCGTTTCTATTGTCTACATAAGGAATTCGACCCATACTTTTAATTTCCTTAGTACCTGTTAGGGTAATAAAGCAAATTGGATTTAGATCCGGGGGCTTTAGCACCCTTCATCCATTTTTGCGTTAATCAGGGGGTGATAGCGGTATTTGCTTGTTTCCCCCGTCGATAATCAGAGCTGTTTCAGTCCCTAGTCTTTTTAACAGCTCGGAGAAAGGGTTTCTCTCTTATAGAAGCTATGGACTACCAGATGTCTACATAAGAGAAACATTATATCGAACAAATAAAGATAAAACCGTCATTGTTCCCTAAAGTGTTGGTCGAAAAATTCAGTTTTTAGCCATTTGTTATTTGGGACTATTATGCCTGGTAAAATAATATTGCGAGGAGGATATTACAAGTGCAACAGTCATTTTCCTTTCATGAGTGCAGAGTGATACAGTTCACCGCCGTTCATAAATTTCCATCATTAATTACCGAGAGAGAAAATTATTATTTTTTTTATTTTTTAATACGTATAGTTCAAACCACATCTAATTTTACTGTTGTAGATTTTTTTTTGTCTTAATACTAAAACCGATTGTTTTTTATAGTAGGAAAGAATTTGTGCTAAGGGTGTTACTGCCCACCGTTCTATTTTTTTTTTAAAGAAATTATTATTAGTTCCATTTATTTTATTTATTGCTTATTTATTTTATTTTGTAAATATATATTTGGTTTTAATTGCGGAGTTTAATTTTGAGATACCCCTTTACTTTTTCCGTTTTCAGAACTTAGTTATGAGCAGGTAAAAGTGCAGTGCAAAATTTTATTTTTATCTTTACTTTATTAGCCCAGTGTAGGTCAAGTAAGCAGTGAAGGTCTGGCCGTTTTATTTAATTTCTTTTGTACCTGGACTTCACTGCTGAGGGTGTACTCTAGGTGCACTCCAGGGCCGCAGAGTAGACTGCGTTACCAACACTGGCGCCTGAGCAACTTTTGTTTAAAGAACAGCCTAGCGCCATCCCAACCCCTTTTCTTTATTTTTAGGGGTAAAGAAACGGGTGTTACAGCCTAGATGAATGAATTATCATCAACAGTACAAAGTTCGACTTTATGGACACAGTACTCATTGTTGAGAACTACTCTGTCTATTGAACAGAATGTTGATATTTCTACCTAAAATTAAAGGCATTCTTAAAGAGAAAAAGTGATGGCTATAAACCAAAAAAAGCCAAAGTCCTGTCGCAATAAGAAGTAAATAATTTCATAGAAACAGCTCCAGATGAATTATATTTTTTTAAAACAGGAGCTCACACAGTTGACTATAAACGATATAGAGTATTTGGGTACAGCAGCTGTGATAAAAATAGATAACACAAAAAACCAAGTATCCAGAAAATTCACGATTACTGGACCGTTTTATACCATATTTAAAAAATATGCCAACATTAGGCCATCAACCACTCAACTAAGGTTTTTTTTTAATTATAAAAATAAAAAGTGCACCGAACAAGTAGTGGGTATAGAAAAAATAGGCATTGTGACGTGACAAAGGTAGTGGCAAAGTTTTTAAATCTTTCGAATCCAAAACAATATAATGGGCACACCTTTAGGCGTTCTTCTGCAACAATTTTGGTAGATGCAGGAGCAGATCTTGCTGCATTAAAGCGTCACGGAGGATGAAAATCCTCTACCGTGCTCGAGCAGTACATAGATGACTCTGCAACTAATAGATTAATTACTGCTAATAAAATAATGAACACCATTCGCAGCACAAGCACATTCAACGAAGAAGTTGCTTGTAAAAACATTGAACAATACTCTGAACAAAATTCTGAAACTACACAACCCAGATACAGTCCAAGTTTGTGTACTTCAGCTATACAGCAATAAATTAATGTAGATCCACAAGAGACAATAAACTTATATATTAGGGGAACCACTGATAATAATAATAATAATGCAACATTATAAATTCCACTGCAATTTAGTAAATAAATATTATAATAACAATTTTACTTTTAAATTTTATAACGTCCCAGAAAAAAAGTAAAACAAAATTATTAATAATTATTCAGTTCATACAGTTTAGTTACAAACATTTTCTAATTATTATATTAGTTATCTCTAGTTTAGTTACAAATATTTTTTAACCATTCCATTAGTTATCTTTACTTTAGATGTAAATTTTTATAAACTATTCTGTTAGTATCTCTGCTTTAGTTATAAATGTTTCTTATTGTTATATTAGTTCTTGTTCTGCTTTAGTTATAAATATTTTTATTATAGTAGAAGAGCCCACTGCAAATTTCGACCGTCATCTGATAACGAAATGAAATATGCTTCAGAGGCATGTAAAAATATTGTACTTTACCAAACGGCACCTGTGCCTATCACTATCCTGAGCAAAATAGTTAAAACAATGGCACTTCCGGTGTCATAATTATCGGGAAATGTCGTCATTTGATAACGAAATAAGACTTATGCCATCGGATAGCTATTGAATAATAGAACTTAAAAATGTACTTGTGCCACCTCTTTTCCTGAGCCAAATGCTTGGCACGGCCTATTTATTTAGCCAAAATTCTCGACAAACTGTCGTCATGTGATAACGAGTTAAAACAATATGCATTCGAATGGGCATAATGTCCCATTCAGGAATATCCGCATGTGCCACGTTTTAACCTGAGCCAAGTTGCTGGCACAGCGTAATTTCTGAGACGCGCCTCGCCCAACTAATTTATTTCATATATACAAAAAATCACATAAGCCATGACAACGAAAATTATTTGTATTGAAAATTACAGTCCTAATAATTAATTTTAAACCTATTAGTGAATTCTCGATTTGTATTCCAATTTTATATACTTTTTTACAGATTTAAAAATAAGAAGAAGGTTCTCAAATCGTCGGAATGCAATTTTTTTATGTACGTTCAGCGATAATTCTATACCACGTTGTTTGATTTCCATGATTCTTTTTTTGTTAGAAAGAGGGTACCTCAGTGGTGGTCACATATAAAATTGGTCAAGGTCTGATGATGGAATTCACGAGAAAATAATCAAACTCTTTAATTTGCAAAGGCAACTAACTGTACGATTTAGGAGTTTGTTTTTTAAAATTACTTTTATAACTTGTTATCAATATACAGGTTTATTATTTACCAAAATAACTTAATAGGTATTTATTTAAATAAATATGATTACTATTTTTATCCGTCTAAACAAGTAAACTATTGTAAAATAGAGTTAAATAGGTACAGCATTAATTTTTACTTTCCTATCTGTATACAGATATAAGGAAAGTATAGGAATCATGATTTTTTTCGACCTCGAGTTTTCGACGGATTTTTACGTTTTGAGGTCCCCTGAATCCGTTTTGACTATTTTCGCGATGATGTCTGTCTGTCTGTGTGTGTGTGTGTCTGTGTGTGTGTCTGTATAACGCATAACTCATGAACCGATACACAAAAAAACACCAAATTTTAAACTTAAGCTTTGTTTCAGCATCCAATGAGCTGATTAGATTTTGGGCAGAGTCGGAACATCTGGGGGGGTACTTTATGGGTGGTCATTTTTATATTTTATGGAATATATCTGTTATTTACGTTTGGAGAAGAAATTTCTTCAAATAAAAGTTACTTCAAATATAATTATCTATAATTTTTGTTCTATGCAAAATTTTCCTAAAATGGTCCGTATTCGAGAAATTTGACAAAATGTAAAAAAAATATTTTTTATAAAAATTGTTCAAATAAAAGTTGTTTGTAATATAATTTTCTATAATTTTTATTTTATACATAATTTCTCTAAAGTAGACCGTATTCGAGATATTTGAGAAAATGTGTAAATTTCGAATTTTGAAGAAAACTCAAAAACGGATAAAGAAAAAAACATTAAATTTTAAACTTAAGGTTTATTTCGAACTGACGTAAAATGATTAGATTTTGGACAAAGTCGGAACATCTGGGGGGGTACTTTATGGGAGGCCGTTTTTATATTTTATGGAAAATATCTGTTATTAATGTTTGGAGAAGAAAATTGTTTAAATAAAAGTTACTTCTAATATTATTATCTATAATTTTTGTTTTATGTCAAAATTTCCTGAAATGGTCCGTATTCGAGAAATTTGACAAAATGTGCAAAATTCTGAATTTTATGAAAATTGTTGAACTAAAAGTTGTTTGAGATATCGATCTCTATAATTTTTGTTTATACATGATTTTTCTGAAATGGACCGTAATGGAAAAGTGCTAAATTAAAATTTTTCAGTATTTTCGTTTTCAATGAATATCTATAGAAAAATGTTTCGAGGTAGGTATATGTGGACAATGTATATATTTAGTTTATCCTCTAAACATTTATAGAGATGCTGCAATAGGTTGTACAAAATAACCGGAAAAAGCCATAGAAATAGTATAGAAAGCCGATTCCATATATCAAAAATGAAACCATAAGGAGAAAATAGTGTGTCGGAGCTCATGCGTATAACGGTGCTGGCGCGAACAGGACCGGTGCAAGTTTTTTATTGATCGAACATATTTGTTCACACGATATTTCAATCATACATTTTTAGAGATGATTCTATACAAAAAACTATTAAAAAAATTTCAAGTTAAGGTAAATATGGTTCTGACAGTCCTTATTAAGAAAGATATGGCATAAAATATGAATTAGTTAATTTTCGGCAATCATTAGTACAGTAGTCATGAGATTTTGCTTGTGATTTTAAAAATACTTTCCAGAAAAACCACGTGCTCCGGTTTTGACTACGTTTATTATTAAACAGCGAAATTATATACAAAAATTTTTCTACAATCTAAATTAGGTACTATCACAAGAAAATCACTGTTACAATAATTAATTACTTAACCAAAAATTAAAATACTTTTTAGGTACCTACGTAACCAGAAAGGAGCTGGACCATTTATCCTAATATTGATTTTCTCTCTCCCTATGGTAAAACTTAAAACAATAACAAATTGCCTATCTACTAGGGTCGGTAACTAAACGTATATACATAATGGGCGGATAAATATTTACAAACAAAGATACTTTTCCAAACAGGCAATCATTAGTACTGTAGTCACGAGATTTTGCTTGTGATTTGACATCTTATTTGATAATATCATTTGCTACAACTAAATTTAATCTGGGAGTGCAAAATAGGGCCCAGGAATATTATGTTCGATATTTTTTTACATTTTGTCAGCCGAGACTATGAGTCGTTAGACAGAAAACCTTTTATGTTACCATTTGCAATATAAATTAAAAAATTAAAAAATACTACTACATTTACTTGGTACATATTTTATTTTAATTTTGAACCCTTTTAAAAGGGTCTTTCGGTTCCATAATAAAAATTAGTTGCTGCTTACTAGAAACATTCTATATAGCCTAAACCAATTTATAGTTTGTCTTCGATCAATTTAATACAAAGATTTAAAGTTTTTAGTCGATGATAACATTCCACACCAGCACATTGCAAACCTATTTTATAAATAATAGGAATAAACTTGTAAATCATTAATTTGGTAGTTATCTCACTCATATGATTTTTTTTGTTAATATGACTATTTCGATTTCTAAATATATTTTGGCCTTACAATACGAAGCGTTTTGTATCTACCACTTTTTTAATGAACGATGAATGTTGACAGGCGTGTACCTTTTTCGGAACAAGAGGCGTTTTAACGAAGGAAATGATTTTCGAACCATCTAGTTAGTTTTCGGAAAAATAGAAAACGTTTGAAGAAAGTTGTCAATAACAGTTTGTCGTTCATGTGTTTCATTTTGATCAGCTTTCATACTAAATTGCGTAGAATATTTTTCCGATTCAAAATCGAGATACTCGATATTTCCACAGTTTATTTATAATACCTTCTAAACTGGATTTATCTATCATTTTATATACTTCAAAATGGTAGGATATTCTCAATTCGTTGAAATATTTTTTTCTGTATGTTGAGCGATAATTCTTTACCACGTTGCTCGATTTCTAGGATTCTTTTTGTTAGAAAAGGAAACAGTTTTATATACATTAAGTCAAGATCTGAAGATGGGATCCATAAGAAAATCATTAACATCTTTATTTTTAAAGTAGGTTTTTTTTAAAATTTCTTTAAACCTTACTGGTTCGAACGCGGTAAGGAATGAAGAAATGTAAATAATTGTTGTGCCAGCCAAAAAGCGAAGAGGAAGTACCGATTAAAATATCGAGTGACAGAAGAGTTCCTAAGATTGTTGAGATCGTGTTTATGTTTTAAAATGCCTTAAAACCGATATCGATAATGTCTCCCCGTCGCTGGGCAGCCTGTATATAAATATACAGCTCTCTATTTACATAATTATAATTCTTAGGTAGGTTTATATTTGCAGACATAAATCTTGTAATAAATATAACAGCTGCCTAATACATTGATTACATTTTCATTAGCCAATGTAAAAATGTCTTTTATTGTGCCTAGGATTTGACTAAACACTACACAAAACTAAAAATAAAATGCCACTTTCATCGTGTAATTAATGCCGCGTTTGAGAATCCACATCGGATGCATTTTTTACATCTCGAGCGTTTTTTATCCACATCGGACACATCTGTCCCATTACATTTACGTATACTGAATCACGTGATCAAAGATTTACTACTTACTACATCTCAGATGTATCCGATGTGGATTCTCAAACGCGGCATAAATAATAAACTACAAACGGTCCTGTAAAGGCAGCGTCATATAGCCTTCAAACACCGGATTTTAGTGCTATTGCCAGGTCAATATTGAATTTGTAGGTGAATCGCTTATTGAACATTAAAAATACGGTATTAATGACATTAATACGGTAATTGTATATATTTTTGGGAATGTAATTACACATAAATATTATTAGTTGATTATTTAAATGTTTATAAGTTATTTTGTGGCGATATTTCGTAGATATAAACTGTTTAAATTATATAATTTAAAAATTAATTAATTTAAAATTCTTTTCTGTTAGGTATGTTTAATATATTTGGCAACACTACAGGGACAAGTCATGCATATTGCGCAAGCTTCTAGACACACTATTTTGCGATGTCAGGCGATGTCAGAAAAAAATTCAAATACAAAGATGTAAAGCTATCCCGTGAAATAGCGGAAAATGTTGGTTATCACCCAGAGTGCAAAGCCAAGTTCAAGGTTTTGAAAAAGAAGTACAAGTATAAAATATGTCTAAGGATTATAAATAGCAAAATACGTCTACTAGTGATGAATGGGGTTACAATTGGCGTTTCACATTCGAACTGGAAGAAAAACTGATGTGCATCAATAAATAGTAATGGGTGTTTGTAAGTGAATGGTCGTGTGCATGCTTCAATACTTAATGGGTCATTTTCAGAAAACCACCTCTTTAGGTAAAATCGATACCCATTTTTATTATTTTATATTATGAATGTTTTGATTATTAAAATATAATCCTAATATATTTAAATCAAGGAACCTATTATTAGCAGCGCACTTTTTGATTTTTAAATGAGTTTTTTGGAATTTTTGTCAATGCGTACAAAAATAAATCCTGTTTTTATGAAACTCGTCACATATATCTACCGGGTCTAAGACAAATAGTACATATTTTAAGTTTTGATCAAGACACCGATAATCCATGGTGATTAAAAGTAATAAAATTATATAGTGACAGATTCCCTTTTTTTATTTTTTTAACTTTTATGTCCACTTTGTTACTTTTTCTCAAAAATAAAGTCTATATTTATTTAAAATGGAACCATTAGTGTAAATATTTTACATAGAATAATTTTAGGACATTATTCTTAATGCTATTAAAGATATCCAAGTGCGTTTTATTATTTCTAGTTAATTAATTTTATTTTACAGACATTATTAAATGAGGTAACTCAATGGACTGTTTGTAATACAGGAAGGTAATAAATAAGCAAAATAACACGCAAGGAACTTTTTTTTTTAAATTGTCAAAATGTAAAAAAACTCAGTAAGTTTACAAAATACTCTAACGGTAATTCAACTTAAAAAACTTTGATATAAATAAACAATCGTAAAAAAATAGAAACAAACTAAAAAATAAATAGTATCTAGAAGATAACAGAGCTATATCTAGATAACATTAAAATAGTTGAACTAGATTTCAAAAACATCGATAATAAATTTGATCGCTTTTAATTTTATTGTAGGTTTTTCAAGAATTTCCAAGATTTGTTCGTTTGAAATGTAAGAAGATATATCATCTTGATCCGATATGAATTTCGTACCACTATCGGCTATGTTTTTTAAAAACATAACCTTAACTTCCCCATCCTCTTGCTTTTTAAAAGTTAATTTTTCAGAATTATTCGTTAGTTTGGCATATTCAGACGATAGAGCATGAGTTAACACATTGTACTTAAATAATTGCTTTTTAATTTTATCTACACCTGGACTATTAATTCCCGGTATGCATTATGAATTGTCAGCTCTGTTTTTGATAATGGAGAAGCATTGGTAATTGACGAAATGACTTTGCCGGTCATATCTTTTTGTGCTCGATATGCCCGCATCTTGTACTTATTAATTTCTCTAATCAGCCTTTTATTTTCTAATTGCAGTTTCATATTATCTATATAAAGTTTTGATCGTTTTCTGCCTCTTACAATATTAATATTTGGAGTTCTCTGCAGTCGCTAGAGAGTTCGGTGGAGTAATTTGTTGTATTACCTGAAGGCGTTTTAAGTGTTCTCTCTGCTTTTGTTTTTCATTTCGCCACTTGGTTCTCTTTGTTTTTTGTTGTTTTCTTTTTGTAATTGACTTATCAACACTTTCGTTGCATGATATCTGTCTCTAGCCTTTTTCTTTAGCTGCAACTGTTTTAAAAACTGTTTTCTCCAAAAAATGGTAAAAACGAGAATTTTGTGCAAACAATTAAAGGGTTGGATTCAAGTCTTATTCCTCCATGTTGGAGAACTATGGAACAAAAGATCTTGCGTACAGTGTACGTCAATTCAAGGTGGCAAAACACTGTAGATGCAAATTGTTCTAAATTAAATGTTGCAGAATGCGGTTTTGAGCTAAATGAACGTTTGGAACCAGTGTGGTTCAAGGGAGACCCCACGCCATTGAAAGTCGATGATGTCTTAAAATATATTGAAAATATTGTCGATAACGACGAGTTGAATAAGTTAAATTATTTGAATGATGTTTTTTTAGATTCAGATGATGAGTAAATGTTAAAATTGTTGGAAAGGATTAGATGTTATTTTTTTTGTCGCGAACGGGATTTTTTTTTAATAATAATGTATTTTAGTATTGATAAATTGTTTGTGTATACATATTTATTTAATTTAATTTTTTCATGTATGTACTTAAAAATAAATAATTCAACAATCCTTAGTAAGTATACCTTTAATACATTTTCTGGGAAACTTCCGAATATAACTATATCATCGTCGTATTGAATTCTATTTTCAATTTGTAGTTACATTTTTTTATAAATATAAAGAGCAATAAAATATATCTAAATAAATACCTGAAAAGATATTCTGTTAAATAATAAACCTGTATATTAATAAAAGTAATTTTAAAAACCTTTGTTATTCGAAAAATTTAATTATTTTCTTGTGTATCCTATCATTAGATGTTCACCAAATTTATATATGACTAACCCGGTGTCCCCTTTTCTAACAAAAAAATAATCATAGAAATCGGACAACGTGGTATAGATTTATCAGTGAACATACAAAAAAACAAAATATTCTAAAGATATGAGTATCTCCTCCTATTATTTTAAGTCTGTTAAAAAGCCTTTAAAATTATGATACAAACCAAGGCTTCAGTAATAAGTTTACAATTAATTATTAGGATTGTAATTTTTAATACAAATAATTTTCGTTGTCATGGCTTATGTGATTTTTTGTATATATGAAATAAATTAGTTGGGAGAGGCGCGTCTCAGAAATTACGCTGTGCCAGCAACTTAGCTCAGGTTAAAACGTGGCACATGCAGATATTCCTGAATGGGACATTATGCCTCTTCGAATGCATATTGTTTTAACTCGTTATCACATGACGGAAGTTTGTCGAGAATTTTGGCTGAATAAATAGGCCGTGCCAAGCATTTGGCTCAGGAAAAGAGGAGGCACAGGTACATTTTTAAGTTCTATTAATCAATAGCTATCCGATAGTATGTCTTATCTCGTTATCAAATGACGACATCTCTAGCTAATTATGACACCGGAAGTGCCATTATTTTAACTATTTTGCTCAGGATAGTAATAGGCACAGGTGCCGTTTGGTAAAGTACAATATTTTTACATGCCTCTGAAGCATATTTCATTTCGTTATCAGATGACGCTCGAAATTTGCAGTGGGCTCTTGGACTATTATGTATATGTATTAGTTCTTGTCATTTCTACTATTACAAAATAAAAAATATTTTGGGAAATTTTTTTACTTTTCAACACATGTGTTGATATTCTTTTCAACACATGTGTGATATAATTTTCAGTACAGGTGTAATATGGTTTAATTGACTTTCTCATTTAAAAAAGACGTTTTTTTAAGGATTTTGGGTATGGTCGTAGGAAAAATAGTGTATACAACTCATTGGAAAGTGTATTTGTTGCACTTTCCACACTTGTTATGTGATATACTATTTACAGTTTGTGTTTAAAGAATCGTGGATTTGGCATTAGGAGTAAAATTACACAAGTAGTCCAAAATTAGATATTGGACGCCACCATGTTCATAAAACTTTTTGAATTATTATAAGCTGTTAATGATTAAATATGGAAAAATCATTCATAATTAAATTATAAGAAATTACAGTATTGCAATTCCAATTTACTAGATTTCGTGAGAAAAGATTACTTTTATTTGTTAACTTCCTAAAAGCTGCTAATGGCGGTTTTCCACTAAACGGATAAGACAAGAACAAAGCAGAAACTTTTGTCGAAAAAAACAAAACTACAACTTTTCGCAATCTTTTTAAAGACTGGTGTGTTTTAAGACAGTTGGAGTTTTGTTTCTCGAGTCCCGCTCGAAAGCGGTAACATCAAAAGGTTTCGACGTGTTTTGAAACTCAAGTCTATTTGTTGAAAATGGTCGTGTTGTGAAGTATAAATTTTGAACAAAATTGATAACTAAATTAATAATAAGTAAATAACGTATTTTTTTATAGAACCTACGTAATTATTAATAAGTAATTTATTTTGAAATGCTGAATAAATTTTTATAAGTATGTTTATTAGTAGAGTAGGTATATATTTGTATGTCAGAATCAGACTAGGTTAAGTCCAAATGTTGTACTTTTTGGGTTTTTATGATGTCACATACATCTTTTAAGCTACTTGTATATAGATTTTGAAATTGGACCTATCTTAAAAAAAAATAAACAGTACAATTATAATTAAAATATTGAAAAAATGTTTTCTGACTTCCTCGCGACAAACAGTGGAAAAGGAACAAAAACAAAACTGGAACAAAATGTAGTCCGCTTGATGGAAACAAGAGTTTTGGGTTTGTCTTAGTTTTGTTTTTGTTTTTCAAGTCCCAGAAAACACATTGAAAACATAAATTCAACTGCCCGTTTAGTGAAAAACCGTCTTAAAGTTGAATCCAAACTAAACTTACTGATAAATTATGTATGTTATGTTATGTTGAGAATGGGGTGTTAATACATAATGTCTCAAAGCCTATAGCGACCCTTCCAATCCTATTTTCTCGAGGAAGTGTAGGATTTGAAGTGGCTTCAAGTTAGGTATATCTCCTTCTTTTATTTGATATCCTCCTAGATATAGTGCCCTTGGAATCTGAAGTGCTACAAATTCAGTTAGGATATAAATGGAGGTTTCGTCCTCCTCCTCACAGAATCTGCACTTACTATCCTCTACTACTCTCAGTTTACTTAGGTGACCTTTTAGTCGGCAATGCCCGGTAATGATTCCTGTTACAATACGTAGCCTGTTCTTGCTCAGGCAGATGCAGACTTCCGATCTTTTCTGGTTATATTCACCCAGAAGTATCTTGGCCTGTCTCAGCCCCAAGATATTGTTCCAATTATCGGTTCTTCTACTGCCCAATTCTTTTTTAATCTCCCCTAATATTATGTTACTGCTGATACCGCAGAACGGCTCAGGTCCTACAAAGGGTGTTTGAGCCCCTTTCTTTGCAAGGCTATCTGCAATCTCGTTACCCTGTACCCCGTTATGTCCCGGGACGCCTAGCTCATTCAATTGGTCTAGGCATCTCCAGACCATTTTTGAGCTGATTACGTAAGAGCTCAGCGCTTTGATGGCTGCTTGACTATCGGACATGATAATCTCTTGTCTATGATAGTTTCTCTCGATGTAAAACTGGATACACTTCTCAATGGCGTGAGTTTCCGCCTGGAAGATGCTTGGGTATTTTCCCAAGCTTTCGGAGTGCTTGGTTCTCGGCCCATACACTCCTATTCCAGTTCCTTCTATGGTTTTAAAACCGTCCGTATACCACTGAATAGCACGTCTTTCGGTTGCAAGCGCGATGTATTCAGCAGGCACAGGAGGAATTACTACCACACATAATCCGGCTATCCCGGAGCAGCCTGGAGCTGGGATATATACCAGAAGCATGGAGAAGGGCCAGAGTCACCTTTATTCCAAAAGTAGGGAAAAAGGATACCACACATCCTAAATCTTTCCGTCCAATCAGCCTCACATCCTTTGTATTAAAAACAATGGAGAAGGCTGTTAAAAATTATATTAGAACAGAAGTCCTGGAGAGGGTTTCACTCTACCACAGCCAACACGCGTACCGAGCAGGGAGATCTACAGAAACTGCCCTGGTACAGTTGACTGATGTAATCCAGGATACACTGACAAACAAAGAAACGGTCGTGTGTGCCTTCCTAGACATAGAAGGAGCTTTTGACAACACGCCACACGAATCTGTAAAAAGAGCACTTGCATACAGAGGAGTAGATAACATCACATCCAGATGGATGGCTCAGCTATTATCTACGAGAACTGCAGAGACAGATAGGGCAGGACACCATCTCCATCTGCACAACCAGAGGATGTCCACAAGGAGGAGTTCTATTCCCACTAATGTGGAGCCTATTCGTAGATGAACTTCTATGCAGATTAAATGACCTCGGCATACCCTGTCAAGGTTATGCCGACGACATAGTCATATTTGCTAGTGGCAAGTTTAGTAATATCCTGTGTGATATAGTCCAACGAGGACTAGAACATACCAAAAGATGGTGCCGTGAAGTGGGACTTAGTATGAACCCTGCAAAAACAACACTAGTAGCCTTTTCAAGGAAATAAAAACCTAATCTCAAAACCGTTAGACGGGATAGATATAGAATGGAAAAATGAAGTCAAATATCTAGGCCTAACCCTGGACAACAAACTTCTCTGGAAAACACATGAAAAGGAAGTAATAAATAAGGCTACAAAAGCCCTAATGGTATGCAGAAACATTGCAGGTAAACGATGGGGATGTAACCCAAACATACTGCGATGGATGTATACTGCAATAGTGAGACCAATCATCACTTACGGGGCTATAGCCTGGAGTAACAGAACTAGTTTAGCTACTACGAGAGCTAATATCTCAAAAGTACAAAGACTAGCCTGTATTTGCATTACTGGTGCAATGAGAACCTGTCCTACGGCCGCAATGGAGGTGATCTTAAACCTCACCCCTCTATAGTTGATGATAGAGAATGTGGCAAGAAGGACACAGAATGATCAGGAAGAGAGTAATTAGACGAAAGTCTACTTGCTTTAGGACTAAAGTTACCTGGAACATTCCCCAGGATGAAATGCAAAAGAAGTACAGTTTTGTGAAAAACTTGAAAACCACAGAGCTGGGCTGCAAGAAAGAATGGAGCCAAGAATACATCGCGCTTGCAACCGAAAGACGTGCTATTCAGTGGTATACGGACGGTTTTAAAACCATAGAAGGAACTGGAATAGGAGTGTATGGGCCGAGAACCAAGCACTCTGTAAGCTTGGGAAAATACCCAAGCATCTTCCAGGCGGAAACTCACGCCATTGAGAAGTGTATCCAGTTTTACATCGAGAGAAACTATCATAGACAAGAGATTATCATGTCCGATAGTCAAGCAGCCATCAAAGCACTGAGCTCTTACGTAATCAGCTCAAAAATGGTCTGGAGATGCCTAGACCATTTGAATGAGCTAGGCGTCCCGGGACATAACGGGGTACAGGGTAACGAGATTGCAGATAGCCTTGCAAAGAAAGGGGCTCAAACACTCTTTGTAGGACCTGAGCCGTTCTGCGGTATCAGCAGTAACATAATATTAGGGGAGATTAAAAAAGAATTGGGCAGTAGAAGAACCGATAATTGGAACAATATCTTGGGGCTGAGAGAGGCCAAGATACTTCTGGGTAAATATAACCAGAAAAGATCGGAAGCCTGCATCTGCCTGAGCAAGAACAGGCTACGTATTGTAACAGGATTGGACGGAAAGATTTAGGATGTGTGGTATCCTTTTTCCCTACTTTTGGAATAAAGGTGACTCTGGCCCTTCTCCATGCTTCTGGTATATATCCCAGGATAGCCGGATTATCTGTGGTAGTAATTCCTCCTGTGCCTGCTGAAGCAGGGCAGGAAATATTCCATTCACAACTGGAGACTTAAACGGTTCAAAAGTGTTTATGGCCCACCTCAACCGATTTCTGCTGCATATGTGTTTGGCCACTACAGCGGCCTCTCTTGGGGGTCTGCTTACCTTAGTTGTGTCCCTTATTAGAAAAGGTGTGCTTCCAGGAAAGTGAGTTTCGAGTAAGAGGCGAGCTCTTTCCTCCTCACTCTCCGTAAAGCTTCTATTTGGTTTCTTTAATGCCATAACTGTATCAACTCTCCCTTTTGCCAGAGCCCTGTGCAGTCTCGCTGCCGCATGTGTAGAGTTAATATCCTCGCAGAATTTTCTAAAGCTGTTACGTGTAGTTTTTCTGATTTCTTTCTTGTAGGTATACTCCTGCTATATTTGAACACATTAATGAATGTACGTCATATAAAAAATATCTATCTTTGAGGGTTAATATCTCAAAAATCAATAACTTCATGAATTCCCCAAAAAAAAAACACATGACATTTAAAACATCAAAGAATGTAAAAGTATAGTCCAAATAAGTTTTTGGAAAGTAGCGTAAAATTTAGAGGAGATGAATGTGGTAACCATTTATGCCGTGCGCTACTGCCAAAGTTTATTTAACTAATTGGTTTGCTGACACCAAAAATTTTTACCGAATTTAATAAAATTATACCGAGAAATAAAAAAATATAGCCCTTAATATTTTTTAAATTTTCAAATTTAACACCCTGTGTTTCGCAAATCAGTAATATGTATTGTATTTAAGCATGTTTCTTTTAATCATCTTATTTTTAATCAGAGAATCTCCAGTTGCTCTGTGTCCCATTCTAAATGAGATACCCTGTATATATTTTTAAATATACTACATACATTTTTCAAACGTTATTTTTCTTTTAAATTTAAAAATATACCGTATGTTATCAGTATCTTATACCGTTATCGAGTAATTAGACGTCGAGTACCTTAATTAAGGAATAGTTATTTTAAAATATGAAAAAGTTCAATATAAACTATATAGATGGTTCAAGAGAAACTATATAGATGGTTCAATAGAAACTATATAGATGGTTCAATAGAAACTATATAGATGTGTAACCCCCAAAACGTTACTTTAAGTTCGGTTGTCCCTGATGTCAACCTTGTAGCTCCGGTTCACTCAAGTGGAGAAGGGAGTGGGTGATTAGTTCGTAATCAGGGAAAAATAAAATATTTTAGCTGTTCTGTTAAATTGGACGCCAGGTAGATCTACTATACCAAGCCACTACAAATCAGAGAAGTCCTACTTTTAAACCTACCAAATAAATAGGAAAATAAAAGACAACCTTAACTCAAACCTTGTTTATTTCCTAATTGGAAGATAGTTTCCCCTTAGTTAATGACCCCTTTACAATTAGTGCGCTATTAGCGACTTCAAACACAATTCATATGCTAGAAGGACTAGATTTTTACTTACATACCTGAGGGCTAATCATAACCCCAAATTAATACCAGTATTTACAATATTTTAGCGCAGTGTACAGAGATTAGACAGGGTTAGTTTATTGAATCTCAATAAAATCAATAATATTACTTGTCAGTACCCCATTAAAATCAATAGTATTACTTCTCAATACCCCACTGTCATTAGCGTTTGATCCAAGGCGAAAGACATATCAAGCGTAACTCATAGAAAAGGTTAACTTCATTTAATATTAAAAATCTTGTAATTTCTGTATATTATAGAAGTTCATATACAAAATACTTATAAACTAAAATAGTATTTGTATCACTAAACAATGTGAAACATATTCTTATTATAAAACACTATGAATTATGATATATGAACTAACCATGAAAACATAGGCAATAGCATATGAACACAACGTTATTTAATCAAATAAAATCATAAAGAAAACTGTATATATATATACACGTATCAGTGGTAGACTAAATAATAAACCCCAAATTATAACCGAAACGATAGAAAAATAAATACATAATTTCCACTTATCTCCTGGTCCGTGCTATTCAAGGCTAGCGTTGCCCCCTATGGCATGTAGTCCTACGATACCACATCTCTGATGTTCTAGAAAAGTAGATGAGGTGTTCGAACCCCAAAATGGCTGTTCTTCGTTAAAGAGGAAGTACATAATCAATACCAGTCAGGAAAACGCTAGTACTAGGCAGTATCTTCACTACCATACAGCTGCACCGTGCCCAGCAACAGTAGAAAGCAACACCGGTACCAAACAACACCGGTACCAAACAACACCGGTACCAAGCACCCTAAAATGTACAATCCTAATTACAATCTGATAACCTAAATTGATTCCGCCCCTTTATCTCTTGAAAATTAATGTGAATTAATTGAACCTGCCAGAGGGTTGAAATTATTGCCCAAGTAATGACTATTCAAGCAAAGCATCAAAAGTTCCCAATAAAAAATGAACCAGTAAAACTATATAGTTTAACCTTTTCCCCCATATTCAATCCCCTTAAAATCTGAAATAATCTGTTATTAAAAATGAATGGGTAGCAATATTTACAATTTATCAAATAAAACACAAAGAATAAAACCAACCTCTATTAAGGAGGGTGTAACTTCGAATCAAATCTGCTAGAACTTCTTAAAAACCAATTCTCCCTTCAATATATGACCCAATTACGATCGGTCTCCAACCATCAAACTGCTCCAGGACGACGGATGGGTTGAACTTCAATATTCAGTGCTCTTCAAGATGAGATGGGAAAGCCGGCACACAATCACATAAAAAAATACCTGTCTAACTTCGCGTTAACCAACTTCAAAACGTACCATCAATGCTTCCCATAAAATAGAGACACTTTTACTAAACTCCCCACGCGGGTTGATATACAAAATCACATAAAAAAGTAAAAATTCTCTTAGCGAATTTTCAGTTCAACACCTCCATTAACATTCCTTGTTGGAAAGAAAGACGAAGCTGCCACGTGTTACAAATTACGCCGTTCTTCGCCCCCTAGCATAAAACCTTGAATGCGCAGAATCACCTCAAAGAAAACCCATTAAAACCAATCGCAGCTGTCCGATCTCTAGAAATTATTGTTGGTTATACTGTGCGACCAATGACCTCCTTCAACTGCTAGAATGCGACCATTCGCATTCAGGCTGATAGTTCTGTTAACACTGCTCGACCAATAAGAAAACCCAAAAATATGCCCATGAAAAGCAACCACCGCTTAAACGAGCACTCCTTAGTTCACGAATCACTGGCGTATGAATCTAGGTCAGACATATGATGTCCCTTGATCCTCCATCAAGCAGAGAGAGAGAGAGAGAGTCATACTTCATACTTCATTAAATTAAATGACATCAGACATCAGTTTTAACCTACAAAATACCAAAAACATTGTAAACAACACCTCTACAAGTGAACAGTATTATTGAGAATCATAGTGAAATTCAGTGTAACCTTGTAAAAATTATGTGAGCCCAGAAGAAGGAACATTTACACCAGTTACGCTAAATCACATTTGAATAAAACTGTGTTTTCTCGAAAATCTAATGAAGTTCTACGACAGGAGCATATTCAAGGTAATTTCTAGATTATAAGTTAATTATCTGCTAGTTTTGAGACAGAAATAGGCGATAAGGCATAACGTTCGATTAAAACCGTTACAGATGGTTCAATAGAAGTTGTATCTAGATGAAATTTGGAAGCTGCATGTTTAGAAATTTGGAAGAACGTACAAGCTGCCTGTTTAGAATATATCAAGAATATCAAGAATATATCAACCACCGAAAAAAGTTAACGAGATTTAACTTTATCTATGAAAATTTAACAAGAAGGCCTCTACAGTCACTTCTTAAATGTTACCTCTAATTCAACAGATAAGTTTTAATAAATCATTTAAATCTGAATAATTAAGTCGCTGTGAATTAGACTTTGTCGCTACCTTATTTAATTATAATATCATTATGGTTAGTGATTTTCTATATTTTCATCACTAATCGCTTGTCAAGTTTAGAAAGTTTAAATATAGTGGCGTCCAACATTCTTTTTCAAAGTAATATGAGTTGTTTAATAACCTGACCGACTCCCCAAAATCATAGAGCTTAAAACACTATAAAATAGATAAATTAATAAGATCATATATATTATATAATAAAAACTTTATGTTTAAATGACATTTCTTCAATAAAATAATCAAAATAATATATAAGAAAAAGGAAACTGACCTTATATTTTAAAGTAAATGCAAAAAAAGGATGCTATAATTTCATTTCAGGCAACAAAATATTAGGGTGATTCATTTCCGAAAAGTTTTTGTCTTTTTCGGTGCTTAAGCAAAATAATAATCTACATATAGATAGAAAAATCCTTACCAAGTTTGAGCTCTTAATATCAATTTTAAGTACTTACTATCTAAATTTAAAGTTTTACCATTTAAAATGCATGTAAAAAAAATTGATATACTATTTAGCAGAGGAGGCCATTTTCTCAGCTGAGGAATACCTCTACTTTCAGGAGTGTAGATGAACCACAGGTATTAAACCTAAAATAAATAAAAACAATTATTGTAATATAAGTGTTCCGAAAAGTCAATATTACTTACATGGTTATTTATATTATTTCGTTTGATTTTAATACTGCTCCCATCTATTGAAGTAAACGCTTCAATTTTCTTGGTATTTGCCTTCTACAAAGAATTAATTCAAGACTGATAACATACCTTTTTACATAAGAGCAATATGCATTTTCCTCAAAATGCTGAGAAAGGACGTAACGAAGTTTAGCTAAAAATAATTTCTAAACAATTTGATTAATGGTTTGTAATCACTGTTCATGTTAAGTGCTTGAGATTCGTAGGAGACCGAAAAAATAAAAAGCTTTAGAATACAACAATAGGAACATAAATAAAGTAGTTACTGTCACTTACAAATGGAAAGATTTAACATAAAATCACCAAGTAAAGCAAGGTTTTCAAGATAATTAAAATTTGTTAATGGTTTTGTAAAGTGTAGGTTCGTAAATAATATCTTTGGGGACTGACTTTGGGTAAATATTATAACATAACCACTAAAACATGACCAAAACTATTGCGCCAAGATGTAGGCAACACGTAATAATGCGTCAAAATGGCAGAGTTTTCTATCTCGTTTTAAAAGGCACTCAGAAAGCTGCGCAGTGCGACCATTCTCCGTATAGTAAGAAAAAATCGAAGTATGTGAAATGCAAAGAGGTTAGAAAGGGTAGAGGTAACATAGGAAGCATTTGTCACTGCGCGAATTTTGCCAAAACCGAAAAACTGGGTGGAAGGAGTAGGGAGATGTTCTGGGCCGGACTTAAATATTTGTATTGTAGTACCTAATTTTGGTAGGTAAAGATGAAAAATTATAACACGTTTTTTTGACTTTATTTGTCAGCACGATTCATTTATGATGAGGGCAATAACACTTTATCAATATATAACTAGCTAAGGGGCGATTCCACCGTTGTGTCAAACGAAGTTTAAATTACTAAGTGAAGATTAAAATGACATTGTTAATGTAAAAATGTCATTTTAAACTCCATTTAGTAATTTAAACTTTATTTTTGTTAATATAAAAATGTCATTTTAATCTTCGTTTAGTATTTTAAACTTCGTTTAACAAAACGGTGAAATCGACCCTAAGTAGAAGTTTATAAAATTATTGTGACAAAATAGCTGTTGAGACAAAAAGTTATCGAAACAGCCAAAGTACTTTTTGCCGAATTACACATAAGATTTTTTCTACGATCACACCAAAATAAAATAAATAATTAAATTTTATTAGAAATGGGTTACCTTTTCGTTCGTTATATTTTAAGGTTATTTGACATAAGCCTATTCTTCGAAGAAAAAAAATGTTTTGGTACTTATATACCGGTAATTATTTATGATTTAATTATTTACGGAAAATACCGTTCAATGATTTAAAATATTAGGAAGTCAATTAATAGCTATTTATGTAACCAGTTACGAAATGCCTTATTTTGTGTAACGAGTAAATATTTGCGGGACGAGCGGAGCGAGGTCCTGCAAAATGAACGAGTTACACAAAACGGCATTTGGTAACGTGTTTACATACAAGATTTTTTCTAATTTTGTCTTGATTATTTATAAAATTGTGTTGAAAAATAATTCACCAGCATTCTTTTGTAGGTACTTCCAATCAAATATTTCAGAAAATTGTTGTATTTGATTGCCCTACGACGTTTTTTTTTTTTCAATAATAATAAAAATAAGGAACATGTGCAGTGTTGTCGATCTGATTTTTGACATTACCCGCGAGAATGTTGAAAAAAAAAACATTTTTACCCATTATCCTTAAAGGAGAACGTCAAAATTTTACCCCCAACATTTCTGGACAGTTTTCAATAATGGTGTTCAATTATTTAAAAAATATAACGCAATTTAAAGCTTTTCTTTTTTGTTTTCTTTTTTGTTGTTAAACGTAATGTCATATTTTTAAATGTGAAATGTCACTATTCTCGGCCTTTTTTTCGATATTTGGTTTTTTCGATTTTTCGTATTTGGATTTTTCGATTTTTTTATTTTTAGATTTTTCGATTTTTCGGTTGCTCGATTTCTCGATTTTTCAACTTAAAACCGAAAAAAGAGGCAATTTTATTTATTTTCATTTCGTAACTGGTGACATAATCAACTTTTCGTAATCAGTTGCATAATGTTCTACTTTATAAAATATATTACTTTATATGTCAAAATTAGAGAAAATAAAATGTAATTAAATGGATAGATCCCATATTATTATAGAGCAGTGTTTCTCAAACTTTTTTAGGGACGGAACCTTTTTGAAAAGCGAAATATTTGACGGGGCCTTCAACACATTAAACACATAATTTAAAAAAATATTTTTCAAATTTTTTTCTTCAATTTGACTCTCATTTTGACTTTCAAGGTAAACGTGATAAAAAATCGGCTTCATATTATGCTCCGATTTTACATATTCAATTTTATAATTGTAATTTGACAATATTACTACCCATCTACGTAGTCTGTTGGCTGAAAATTGGGGTATACCTTTAGCTGGGTTAAAAATAGTTACCAGAAGTAAGTAATCTGTAACTAGGATAAATAAATGTGTATATGAATATTCATTAAATTTATTTAAGCCAAAAATTATTGCAAGGCCTTCTCTTTCAATTTGGGAATATTTTTGTTCGGACTTTGATAAGGTACGCGATGCAGAAGCTATAGATTTCTCAATATTTTTTTAAAAAACATGACATATGGCCCTTATTCCCACATTTGATGCATCTACGATTAATTTAATCGGCAACTCAGGCTGAAAATGCATAAGAACATAATTTGTTGTTAATTTATTTTTGATTAATTCCAAAGATTCCTTGCAAGAATTATCCCAAATTTATTTCACCCATAAAAATAAAATAAAAGTCCTAAAGCAAAATCATATCCTCCTTCCTCTTAGTGACTTAAAAAAATTACTTCTCAAAAAAAAAGTTCCTCAAGCAAGGTCACTCCATTTTGTGGCGATAGTACTGTTTTTTTTTTATTATGGTTTTCTTCGCGGATTCCTCAAAAAGGCTTTGTGGGGCCCCAGGGCTCCACGGAGCACACTTTGAGTAACCCTGTTATAGAGAAATACTAAATAAATAGTTTTGAAAAAACTATTGAAACCAATTGTGAAGTTTGAAACGAATAAATTGGCAATGAAATTGATATTTTTGTATTTGATTGTATGTTTCTCTTTTCACTTCCTGAAAACAGATTCACCATGAAACAACAAATAGTAAACAGTTTATAAAAATAACCTTTATTTGCTACTTATAACATGTACCAATGACCAAGTCCGATTCTGTTTATTTTCAAATCAACAAATATGGACGTCGACAGAATCTTTAAAAATTAAATCTCACCGAAATAAATATAAGTTTCTTTTATCTCCGTCACATTTCGCACTTTTATTATAAATAAAGCTTTCTACAACACATCTTGGCATTTTAAACGTTAATTTCCAAAATTTAAGTCACTAAAAAACCAAATTAATTCTCGTTGACATTAAATTTGGATGGACAACGCTCTGACATGTGATGTTCTCAACTGTGATTGGTGGGTGTGAATAATTTCGAAATGGGATTATGCGCAGTGTCTTATGTTCCATCTAAGGTTTGTATAATCTAAGGTGAAATGCAACCACCGTAACAACGGTGGCGTCGTCTATGCATCTCAGATATTAACTAAAGGTACACGTCGTTTGTAGACAGACGGTAGACGTGGACAGCGGTGGACAGATTGTAAATATAAATGTCAATTAGTTATATGTATATTGTATATACTAGAATCCTGAATTTTAAATTTTGAGTTCATGATTGTGTTACCCTCTAGATCAGTGATCGCCAACGTAGCTCGCGGAGGCAATTCTGGTAGCTCTCACAACGATTTTAATTTAAAAAAATACAAACTGCAAAAATCAGAGAAGCTTCCGAAAATTCTACAAAAAAATCTAATTGTTGCGGTGAGCGATCTGCCGCTGACGCCATCAAGCTATAATCGGCTAGAACCGACCAGCCGGACCAGCGCGTTAGTGTTCAAGAACGATCAGGATTGCTTTGAACGGGATAAATACGCACGGCGCGGCGATATTGCGCTTAGTTTAAAACTGAACGCGTAACCAACGTCCAGCGGTTGGGTTAGTAGAGAACAACAAAAAATAATATTATGGCAAGCAGTTGTAAGAAGGTAAAGACATACCACTTTAATTCGGAATGGGAAGAACAATACTTCTTTACAGAAGTTAAAGATAAAAATGTCTGTTTGTTATGTAATACTCCGGTCTCCGTTGCTAAAAAAGGAAATATTGAGAGACATCATAAAACTGTACATTCTAATTTTGAAAAATCATTCCCACTACATTCTGCCGCCAGAAAGGAGAAACTGAAACAGTTAAAAAAGCAGTTAATTGGACAACAATCAATATTTTTAAGAACAGTCGACAAAAATAAGGCTGCAACTGAAGCATCGTACCGGGTGTCCCAGATAATTGCACAAAAAAAGAAACCTTATGAATATGGGGAAATGATAAAACAGACGTTTTTAGTAGCTGCTGATTCGTTTTTTGCCAACTATAGAAATAAAGACGAGATAGTTTTAGCTATAAAATCTATGCAACTTTCTGCTAATACAGTGATGAAACGTGTAGAAGTAATGAGCAATTATATTTTTTTACAGTTAAGAACTGACTTAGATAACTGTGTTTATTTTTCACTTCAACTGGATAAATCAACAGATGTCGTTGACACTGCCCATATGGCCGTGTTCGTCAGGATGGTTTTTAGTGATTTTACGATTAAAGAAGATCTTTTGAAGTTTATTATACTGAAAGAACACACTACTGGACAGGAGTTGTTTTCTCATTTAAAAAATATTATTTCTTCCGAGAAAATTCCAATATCGAAAATGGTAGGCTTGACAACCGATGGCGCTCCAGCTATGGTTGGTTGTGATAAGGGTCTGGTGTCGTAAAGATGAAACTTTTCCGCAATTTCTCTGTTACCACTGCATTATCCATCAGCAAGCATTATGTGGAAATTTCCTGAAACTAAACAACGTTATGAAACTGGTGGTAAAAATTGTAAACAAGATTAGAGCTCAAGCGTTACAAAGAAGATTATTCAAAACCTTGGCCGATGAAGTTGACTGTCAATACGGGGAACTACTCCTTCACTTTGAAGTCCGATGGTTAAGTAGAGGACGGGTGCTGAAACGTTTTAATGATGTCCTATCTGGCATAGTTCAATTTTTCAAACAACGCGATCAACCGACTCCGGAACTAAAAAATTCAATCTGGCTTAGAGATTTTGGTTTTCTCGTGGACATAACAGAAAAATTAAACGAACTTAATTTGCAGCTTCAGGGGAGAGACAAAGAACTAGCGGAAATGATTTCTGATATAAAAGCATTTATCAAAAAGCTGGAGTTTTGGGAACAAAACCTAATTAACAGCATGCCAAGCATTTTCCTATTCTTTCAGAAAAAATATCTCAAAATCCATTAGGACCCTATGACAGTAAATATCATGTAAAAAGAGTTTCTACCCTGAAGAATAACTTCAAAAATCGTTTTAAGGATTTCAACGAAATGGCTTTAGTAGCGCAGTTTGTTGTTTCACCCTTTATGTTTGCAACTTGTGTTATGCAGAACTTTGGAAGACATCGCTGCAACAGAAATGGAAGTAATTGAGTTTCAAAATGATTTAGCCTTAAAATCGTTAGTCTCAAGTACCAAATGTATCTGGTCTATTGTAAGTAAAGGCAAATATTCAGTTCTATGCCGTGTTGCCTTGAAAGTGAAAGCATTATTCAGTTCAACCTATTTGTGTGAATCTTCTTTTTCCAATATGAAGTTTATTAAGAACAAATATCGCAATCGACTTACAGATGAACATTTGGATAATTGTATTCGAATGGCTGTATCAAATTATACTGCAAACATTAAAAAAATTATCGATGAGTTTGAGTGTCAGCCTTCTCATTGAACGTGCTTTTTTATTTTTCAATGTGTATGTTCATGATAGTTCGTTACTTTTTTGTTGTTATTACTAACTATTTTTAAATCTTACGTGACATGCCGTTGTGGCTGGATAAAAGTTTGTATTTTTCAAACACCTTCGTTTGGTAGGTAGGAATGTAGCTATGAACAAGTACGTACTAGTAATATTAGTTATTTTGTTATTAGTTAATTATTAGTACCTATGTATTATGTATTACCAGTTAAATAGTAAAATAAATACATATAATGATAAATTAACTGTGGATTATTTCATTTACGTTGCATTACGTGGCTTCCGTGTGGGTAGCTTGCTGTTTATTCCAAAATTAACAAAGTAGCTCAATACATTGCACACTGCTCTAGATGAACAAAGCGAAATGCAACTAACATTACAAGAAAGTAATATTGGTTGCCTAGATTTCAGTACTATTTTACCAAAACGCAATTTTATAAATGAATTAGTTAAAATTAGAAAAAAATAATGTATATAACACGTTACGAAATGCCGTTTTATGTAACTCGTTGCATAAATAGCTATTCTTCTATGGCTCGAAGCTTTTTAATTTGCTTCCTATAAATATAAAACAAATTTGAAAACCAGTTAAATTTAAAACTGTAGTTAAAAAGCTAATTCTTAAAAATCTTGATGTTTTCAAAATCTTTTAACATTATATTTCCTTAATAAATACTTCTATTTAATTAAAACACAATTAGCACTTTGAGCTTTCTAGTTTTGCTCCTTTCTGCCTTAAGTTAAAACCTTGAAAGGCAGAAAAATTCTGAACGTAAACATGAAAAATACATACCGCAATTTATTTTCTTGTTTGTTTAAGTTTAGGCTTTTGAATATTAAAATCTCTTTTCAGCATAACTTAGGAATATAAAACTCTAATTATTACCTAGGTAGGTAATTATTTTCTTCTTACATTTCGATTATTTTCTCCCAGTTTCTCTAGATTCATTTTTTGAATTGACTGTACGCAAATAATTCAGCAGCAAATAAGTTTTCCCCGTTTGTCTTACAAAGTCAACAGTCAACAATTCCGTTTTCCATTTTTCATCAAACAATATTATTTAGAAGTGGGTAAAATATTCTTGCAACGAACTTGGAACAATTTCTATAGTTCATTGAAAGTTTCTTGGTTTGTTTCCAAGAAATTGAATAATTTGAATTCAAAGTTTTGATACTGGTTTTGCTTATATCTATTATTACATTTTTTAATAAAAATTGGAGAATTGAGGTTATTCATTTCTTCATTATCCTTTATAACTGTTAATTCTTATAGATAACGTATACATTGTTATGTTAAATAAGCTCCTCAATGTAGGACAGGTAAAAGAGGTACAGGGGATTTTATAAAATACGCATATTGGAAGGTGTCGGCTCACCTCCGCCCGCAACCTTTTTCGGCTCATCTCCGCCCACGATTATGGTCAACCAAAATACCCGGCTCATTTCCACCCAGATTTGCAGCCCCTGACTAATTACGTCTTTTTAGATTAGTAGGTACATAATTACATACATACTCATTCGAGTAGTATATAGGTAACCGAGTTTTTGTATATAGGATAAATGATAATATGAAAAATTATAAATCAATATATTAATATAAATTGTTTTACGTGTTATTTTAATCTTATATTTAATAAAATAAGTTTTTTTCTTATTTAGTGAAGAAAAATATTTCTTTTGTGCTAATAAATTTTTTTTAGTGTTTGTATCGAAAAAATATTGAACATAAATAAACTTATTCCTTACTTAGAATACAATTCAGAAATTTTCATGTGTAATTTCTGTTGCTGCTACAACAAATATTAAAAATAAATTAAAAATTAAAGGGAGTTCTCCTAAAGGATTTTCTGTTGTACTGGCATGTTTAAAAGTTACGAAACAGTACATTTTTTGTGTTTGTTTATTTCTTTATTTTTGTCATTTAGATTGATATTTACAATATTTACCTCCAAGCCTCAAATCGACTTCCTACCTTCGTATCCCACCAAGGATCATCTATCATAGACCACATCCTCTTGACAGAATCCTGTACAGGACTGGTTGATAAATGTTTCATTGGAGTGACTATCCGTTGATGGTACATACATCTCTACTTGCACCCATTCTACCAAGAGCTACTATACACACCTTCCGTAATCTCAAAAAAACAGATTGGCCACTATTTCAGAGAACTATCTCTGCAAACATTCCTGAGTAACGCCCGCTCAACTCCCCGCAGGACATTGACACAATAATCGACGAAGTCCAAACCACCATCACCCACGCCGTCGAATCATCCACCCATATCACTTCCGCAAAAAGGCCTCCCCCAATTCATCCTCACTCTCATCTCTCAAAAACGACGCCTGTATAGACAATACGTCCGTACCCATGACCCTGTCATCAAAACAGAATGGAACCGCCTCAACGCCTTGATCAGGCTCCAAACCAACTTACACAAACAGCAACTATGGATCAATACCACTTCTAATTTGAAACATAGAGACGGCTCCAAGTTTTGGGACAAAGAAGTGAGGAAACATCTGTAACATCTACTCAGTGTTATTGGAAAGGCTCTAATTTATCAAAATGCGTAAATATTTATGTAGACTTGGCTATATTGTTAAAGAAACCTCTTCATCCACTACAGGAAAATAAATCAGTAGTGGAACATTGAGTATGTTTCCTGAAAATCAAGGCAGCATGTTTATGTTATTGCAACCGAGAAATAATAACCCTTCTATTCACTGCCTTTTGGTAAATTTTTTAGAAAACCACAAAAATAATGCATATGTAGAACATTTCTTGACCTTTGCAAAAGCTAAAATTACTGCTTTGATGATCAATGATGTAGAATGTAACACCAGAAGTAGATATACATCGAAGCAATGGTTTGAGATGAGATTTGGTAGAATAACTGCTTCAGTTATATATAAAGCAGCAAATTGCAAAACATTTAACGGATCACTGACGGAACGAATTTTGGGAGCCTAACAACCATTTAAAACAGGAGCTACAATAAGAGGGAAACTGCTTGAAGCTAAAGTAATAAAAGCTGTAGAAATTAAAAAAAAAATAAGATGTCACCCTGGACTTATCTTAAAAAAGGAATATCCAAATTTTGAAGCATCTCCTGATGGTATATCAGAATATGTAATCGAGGTAAAATGTCCATCAAAGGACAGCACTGTGAGGAATTATGTAGAAGATAGCAAAATAGAAAACAAGTTTTATTATCAAATTCAACTTCAAATGTATTTTGTTAATTATCAAAAAGTTTTATTTTGCATTGCTTCTTGCACATTTGAAGAAAATAATGAGGTAGAAATAATTGAGGTTGAATTTGATAGTCAATCTTTAGAAGACATTCTAAATTGTGTAACTATGTTCTGGAAAAAAGCTACTTTCAAATGTTTAATGGCTAGTTATTCTTAGGATTTGTATATATATTATATATACTTTTTATTTGTAAATAAAATGTTTTTTACTTAATTTTTCTTATTTAAGTACTTCTATAATCTTAGGATTTGTATATTGTGACGAAGTCACTAAATTTTATTTTTAATTCCTCTTAAAAATGTATATTTCAATTAATTCCCGCCTGAGAACTTGAAGAAGTTCCCCCGTATTTCTGTTTCCCAGGAATTACCGTTTTTCAGCAATTGCGAGTACCCTCGTAGTTTAAAATATTCTTCTATTTCCCGAAATCCGAATAGTCATTTTTAGAGTCGATTTCGTATGGATTATCTACCTTATATTTGTCAAGGACTATAAGGGCATTTTCTGTTATCTTTAAATTGTAAACAGCCGGTTGTAGTAGTGGTATCCCCACTTTCTTTACCAAAAAGGCATAAATTGATGGAAAGCTAAAAATGCCGGTTCTTGACTCCCGACACGCGAGAAACACCAGTCTTTTTTTCTAAAAATTTATAGTGACGACGCCGTTTAGTGCCGCGATATTAAATCCCGAATTTGTTAGCCCGTTGGATTGTTAAAGGTAGGAACCGTATATTATTTTTCTTTCTATTTTTATATTGGCTTTCATATAATTAGTTGGGGCACCCGTGTTACAAAACAAGAATTTTGATTCACACCCAGGAATTATTATTTCATCCCTCAGTGGGACCCCGTTGGCAATTTTTTATTTGAGGTTGGATATGGACTAGATTCCGAGTGTTCTCTTAGTCTATGGCTACATCCAATTTCCTGTAAAAACCGCCCAGTTAGAACCGAAGTGAGAGGTTCGACCTGTTTCATTTCTTTTTTTTTATTATTTATTGTTTTAATTTTTTTTTGAAGTTGGAACTATCCTCAGCGTAGAGTGTTCTCTTCTGACAACGTATCTAACTTCCCAAAAAAGAAAAAAAAACGTTTAAATTAATTTCCGCGCCTCACTTCGTGTAAAAATTATTTTCTGTTATTTTTTTTTATTCAATTGTATTTGAATCATTCCGTTTCTCCTGTTCACGACTAGTTATTGAATGAAGTCAGACGGCTCCTGTAAAATTAAATTCACACATACACTCTCGTTAGACGCTGGGCAAAATTCGTAAATATTATTTTATACGATCGCCGATTCAAAGCACCGTTTAAATAAACCTGATTTATCAGTCCACGAGAATTTTGCGTTCCCATCAATGGGATATTAAGATACAAGGGGACTCCGACAATTCTGATTTCATTTATGTGCTTGCATCTGATTTTCGTCATATTTAAATTGTTTTTAAGTGTATTAATTTATTTTCATACATTTTCTTTCTGTATACTGGGCGTTTCACGATTCCCAATCCGATTAGCCTCCTTAGCTAGTACACTATAAATATTTAAAGGTTTAAATAATTTTCAGCTTTAGTAATTTATTTATTAAATTTTCCCGATATAGGGATCTGTTAATATTTATATAATTTTAAACTTTAATAATTTATTTATTAAATTTCCCAAATATAGGGATCCGTTTATGTTTAAATAATTTTCAGCTTTAGTAATTTATTTATTGAATTTCCCAGATATAGGGATCTGTTAATATTTATATAATTTTAAACTTTAATAATTTATTTATTAAATTTCCCAAATATAGGGATCGTTAATGTTTAAATAATTTTCAGCTTTAGTAATTTATTTATTGAATTTTCCAGATAATATGTTAATATTTATATAATTTTCAACTTTAGTAATTTATTTATTAAATTTTCCAGATAGAGGGATCTGTTAATATTTACATAGTTTTCAACTTTAATAATTTATTTATTAAATTTTCCAGATATAGGGATCTGTTAATATTTAAGTAATTTTCAACTTTAATAATTTATTTATTAAATTTCCCGAATATAGGGGTCCGTCAATATTTAAACGACTTTCAGATTTAATAGCTTATTTATTAAATTTTCCGGATATACCGATCCGTCGAGAGTTAAATATTTTTTTTTATAATAATGTTGGATTAAATTCCCGATCATAGTTATCCGTCAATATCTAAATAATTTTCAACTTTAGCAATTATTTAAATAAATTCCCACTTTGTTAATTTATTTTTAATGATTTTGTTTTAATTTAGGGATCCGTCTATGTTTAAATAGTTTTCAACTATATTAATTTGTTTTTATTAATTTTTTTAATACGGAGGTCCGTCAATAATTAAATAGCTTTTGACTTTAATAGTTAATTTTCATTTTTTTTTTCTTTATATACTAGGACTTGTGAGATTTCTGAACCGCCTAGCCTCCTGTGCTGGCGATCCGTAACTGTTTCTCACTATTTGAATTGTTTACAAGTGTATTAAATCATTTTCCGTAAACCTCATGACGCCGTAGTATTTAAGTAATCGTAATTGTATCAATTTACTTTTAGTATTTTCTTTTTCTCTCTCCGCTTTATACTAGGTCCGCTATTATTTTCTTACAGGCCGGTATACTTTTATTGTTTCTTTATATAATTCTGTTTTACCGCCGTGCCAGACCCGTGTACCGGCACTGTTGTAATTTTTTGTAAATATATATTTTATTATCTATTTCTGTGTTTCTATTATTGCTGGTTCTTGACCGTTCTCTTTCAGGGTACCGTAGGGTACAAGGTATTAAGAAGAAAAGTGTTTTTTTTTATTTTTATTTATTCTAATATAGTGATAACCTAGCAGTGACCGCCTGGAATTATTTTTACCTCCACTGAGTTCACCTTGAGTACACTCTGGTGTACCACAGGGTCGCAGAGCAAACTGCGATATCAAAACTGGCGCCTGAGCAACCCCTATTCGGGAATTACATTAATAGCGCCACAGACTCGTTGATTCACAGCAGGTGAACCAGGAGCCTGTCACAAAAGGCGCCCGAGTAGGGACCGTACTGCTAAAGGTTTTCCACCCCCGGAATAAGGGTAGAATTTTTTTTTCTCTCTCCTGTTTCTCCGAATATATTTTCTGTTCTTCTTTTCTCAGAATTTTTTTTTCTCTCTCTTTTCACATCTGTGAGAAAACCGTTCTACCCCGCCATGACACCCCCACTGCCCTCCGTTAGGCCCGTACCTATCCAAACGCACGAGTGGAACCTCTCGTTTGGAAACCGTAATGATCCAGCTACATTTTTGGAACGCCTTGACGAAATTTGCATTTCCAAGGGAATTTCCAAGGACCGACTACTGCCGTACATCCCCGAACTACTAACCGAAGAACCCGCCTTGTGGTTCCGTAATAACCGAGATAATTGGCCAACTTGGGAGGCCTTCGAGGCAGATTTCCGTATATTCTTTTTTTCAGTATCCTATCAGTTGGACCTGGAAGTCGAAATTAGCCGCCGATTGCATTGTAGAAACGAACCCGTCACTTCCTACATTACCGACTTGCAGAACCTCATGAGGAGACATGGGTCGTTTACCAGTGAACAGCAATTAGAGAGATTGTACCGTAATCTTCTGCCCGAATACAGGCAACAGATCCGCAAGACCGATTTCAGTGATTTGTCCACCTTTTGAAAAGCCGCAAAAGAATGTGAACTTTTGAGAAAAGAGTTAGAGACCGTGCCAAGTAACTCCAGAACCAGGCAATTTGCACCCCGTTACCAGGCTCAAGAGTCTGCATACCATCCCAGTGCCAGTACTGGCTACCGTCGTCCCCGGTATCAAGAGGCTAACAACGTTGGTTCTCAACAAACCGTCTTCCCACAGGGAAACGCCTCCGGAGATATTGTCCTGTATGTAGAAGAGGACGCACGACCACACCTAGAGATAAAAATCCTGGAAGATACATTCTCAGCCCTTGTGGACACTGAAGCATCCAGGTCCTACCTAGGAGATCACCTAGCTGAGTATCTTACTAGTAAGAAGCAACCCAAAAAGGCAGACCCCGCTTCTGCAAGGTTAGCTAATGGTAGTACCATCCGAGTCCAGGATTCCTACTCTGTACCAATGACATTTGGCAGCCGAACTACTGTTCAGGATATCAGGCACTTCCCCAATTTAAGTACTGACTTAGTGCTTGGGATGGATATCCTAATCAAACTTGATGTCCTATTAGAGTTAGGTAGCGGAAAAATTTTTGTAGGTGACATGTTGATGCGTCCAACACCCCGTCCGATACCTTGCTACCCAATTGGGATCATAGAGCAACCGTTAGAGCCTCCGTCAGCTCACCGGTTATCTAAAACTCCAAAGAAAATTGCAGTAAGTGCTTTGGTATATGCCGTCGATTCAAACCTTATCGGGGAGAAACCGCCCCCCGAACCACAGAGCGATAGGTCCTGGAGATTGGAGAGAAACCGCCCTCCGCTCTCTACACAACAAAGCGAGACATCTTGGAGATCGGGTAGAAACCGCCCCCTACCCTCCAAACCACAGGATGATAGATCTTGGAGATCTGGGAGAACCCGCCTCTCACCCTCCAACCCACAGGATGAGAGATCCAGGTTACAAGTTGTGACCAATACCAGCCGTCCGACCAGTATAGTAACTCCAAAGACACCATCGGTTCTGAAGGGCCGTAGGTCGAGTTGTTCAACAGCTGTGCTGGACCGGATTGAAACCTTGTCTCCTAAACTCAGCGAAAGCTGTGATAAAGGAGGAAAAATACCAACAACTGTGACCAAAAACTCTCTGCCTCGAGCCGTAAACCCCGTGTCCGAGAGAACATCAACCGTTAATCAGGCTAGGCATCTGGAACGATGTCTGGACTTCGAAGTAACAGCTTCATGCGCCGTACAGGCTAATCAGTTCCAACCTGTTATCCGTTCAAACCACCCCAAGCCAGTCAAGCAGACTCGAACTAATCGAGTATTTTCGTTTGTAAAACGCACCCGCCCGCCCCCTGAAAATCTATATTTTCAGTCACCCGCATTCTCTCCGTTTGACCTCTCCAGAAGGTCTCATTCCGCTCCCAACCGTATCCGAAAACACAATTCTACCTTTGTAGAAGTACACCCAGGAACCTGCTGGAATTGTGGTATTGAGGGACACCGTCGTCAAGCCTGCAATAACCGAGGTATACTTTTCTGTTCTAGATGTGGACTACGAGGAGTGCTTTCTCGAAGTTGTGATTGCAAACCCTCACGCCGCCCCGTCCGGCCCGCCCGCCCCTTACTTTCACATGCCGATTAATTTGAACCTACGAGTGTAAAACGAAGTTTCGCCTTTATTTTCTTTGACCGAGAGAGGGGATATTTTTTATTTGTAAATAAAATGTTTTTTACTTAATTTTTCTTATTTAAGTAAATTTATATTCTTAGGATTTGCATATATATTTTATATTTGTAAATAGTATTTTTTACTTCATTTTTCTTATCTAAGTACCAGAGTTGGGTAGTATCCGGATACTTGTGTATCCGGATACAGTATCCGGATACTTTATGTGTATCCGAAAGCTGTATCCGGATACTTTTCAAATTTTGTATCCGGTATCCGTATCCGTGACCAAATTTGTAAGTATCCGGATACCGGATACTTTTTTCGGCATTCAGATACTTTTAAATTATTTACCACAATCGTAACTGATCCAATCCATATTATCTCTATTAAAATATACAGTGTGTCTACTTAAGTTGGAACAATATGGAAAAAAAATGTATTATTGATTTTAGGAAAAAAAGTTATTCCTGATAAAAAGTTCTGCATGACCCAAAACTTAAAATACAGTCATCACTGTCATCAGATATCAAATTTTTTAAGCCGTATACGAGGTTTGTCAAAAAATATGAATTTTGATCAATAGTAAAGTACGTTTATTTTTGACAAAATCGAAAATTTTTATTAAAAAAATTGCTAAATTCTTCACAAACATCAAGAAAAGGAAAGCGTATCATGTTTATAGTAGAGAAGAGTGAGAAAAAAATATGGATTACCGTAATTAGGTGGAACAATCCAAAATCTAGAAAAAAATCTGTTTTAGATACAGCGGTGTAATTACATATTTAAATGTAATTTTCAATTCTAATCAACTTTTCCTAATGAAAATTTTCGTTTTTGTCCAAAACCAAATTCATATTTTTTGACAAACCTCGTATATGGCTTGAAAAATTTGATATCTGATGACTGTATTTTAAGTTTTGGGTCATACAGGACCTTCTATCAAGAATAACTTTATTTCCTAAAATCAATAATAAATTTTTTTCCATATGGTACCAGCTTAAATAGACACACTGTATAATCGAAATACTTTGAGCTACCCTGTATAATTAGAAATAAAATACGTATTTTTCAATATTACAATATTTAGGACACAATTGCAATAGGTACATACTTAAATAAAATATAGTAAAATAATTATTTTATTATGATTTGTAGTTTTGCTTGGGGCACCCTGTAAAATTTAAAATAATGCAAAAAAAATTCTAATCGCCAAGGATGAATTCAACAATTCACCCAGTATACAGACGGTCGGGATTCAGCATCTTGCGGCACGTTTTTACAGGAAAAATCCTGCAAACCCTTGTCCGGTGTTAACGTCGTGAACTTGTGGAGGTTCCATTAGCCCAGTTATGTTTCAGTTGGCAAAGACAAGAGACGGTTGTTTCTATGTTTTTATATAGTGCAATATAACTAAACTTTCTGTATCAGTTTTAGTGCCTTACTATACGCAAAGGTAAGTAGGTGTAGGTACCTCGAATTTTTTGTTTTGTAAAATGTCTAATTACATATTAGTTTTTAAAATGTAGTTGATAAAATACATGTATGACGTTGTTGCTCATAATGTTACTGATCATGTGTTATTTATGTCGTCATCAACATCAATAAAGTATACAGATCTGACAAGATCAAATATACGAGCCTGCTTTGCTAATGCCAGAACAAAACATTCAGCAATCTCTCACTCCTCCTCCTTTCGACGCTCTCAACTCTACCAAGTACCGCTCGTCGGAGGATCCACAAAAAATGGATTGTCGAATACATCTGACACTGACGAGAATATCGAAAGGTTGTATAAACATGGCAAGTCTCGCCAACAACGAGCTTATTTCGTTAGATTTATATGGACACGACACTGGCTGGTTTTTGGCGCGGTTCAGGCGCGACTCGTTTTATTTACATGCACCTTTATGTTTTATTATCCATTTTGTTTTAATGTTTTATATTCACAGTATAAAAATAATAAACAATTTATTGAGTAGTTTTTTCCTGTTTCTATTATATCGCTCTCCATTTTCGATCATTTATTTATGCCTAGTATTGTTTATTGTTACTCGTAATCAATCTTATTGCATAATTATAACTATTGGTATAAAAACATTATTTTAACTCAATTTAAAAGTATCCGTAAAAGTATCCTTTAAAGTATCCGAAAAAAGTATCCGGATACTTGTATCCGAGTACTTTTGAAGTGAAAGTATCCTAAAAAGTATCCGGATACATTATAAGTATCCGTATCCGGTACTCGGATACTTTTTTCCTGTATCCGACCCAACTCTGCTAAGTACTTTTATGTTCTAAGGATTTGTATATATATTTTTTATTTGTAAATAAAGTGTTTTTTCTTTATTTTTCTTATTTAAGTACTTTTATATTCTTAGGATTTGTATATATAGTTTTTATTTGTAAATAAATTGTTTCTTACTTCGTTTTTCTCATTTTTTATTAAAAGGTTAATAAACAAAATTTTCACAGATTTTTACATTTTTGTTGGTAAACATTTAAAAAAAAAATCACCAGTGTTAATAATAATAATAATAAGTCAATATTATTCTTTCTCCTTTTTTAAAGCTACTATCAATAAAGGTATTACTTTTCCTTGACCTACGATCAATTTTTAATTTTGTGCTATATTTGGTTTCACAGAGAAAAAAATTATAACCCTTTGACATTGGTTGTTTTTACTTAGATTTTCATAAAAAATAAACAGAACTGCAAACATGTTTTACTATCGTAATAACGAATAGCAACATTATTATATTTTTTTATCACATTTATCACTGTTTTTTGAGAAAGGTGGCAAGAATTGTGATATTTTTAATTTTATCACTAGTGATACCACATGTAGTTACCTGACTTATTGGATTATATAGACTTTGCTACCACATTCAACTAAACTTGGTTATTTTTAATATTTATCACTGTGACATAGGCTGTTTTTGTGAAAATGTTTCATTTTAAACTGCTGTAAATAGGTGCCTTTGGTTTGGTAGTTTTAGTCCCAAAAAAAACTATGCATATACAGGTACTCATTCTGCTTTGATTTGCTCAAAAAGTTCAAATTTTATAAAAAATTACATTTGCTGTTTAAAAACTCTTCATTATAATCTCTGAAATGTGATAATTAGGTAAATTAAATTAAAAAACAAATTAAAAATGTTTATTAAATTAATATTTACTCTCACAAAATAGGTTCTTGTAAGTTAACAATACCACAAGCAATTATGCAGATATTACAGAGTACAGTTCATCAAATTTCTAGAGGCTTTCAACGGCTAGACAGAGAAAGCACTACTGAGAGGCATCGGTTGGCGGGGCCGACGGATTTACGAAATGAAAGTACACTCTGCGCATCAAGTATTTCACTATTTTATTCAGACGTAAATGTCAGATGTAAATTTCGCTAAAACATTTCTTTTATTTTCGTTTGTGTTTTTTGCTCATTACAGTTTAATAGAACCTAAGTATGGAGTTTAATAGCAAATTAAGAGGCCGCGTGATTAACAGTCAATCTCGCGAAATAATAGCCAATGTTATAGAGTTTATGAGAAGAGAAGGAAACTTTAATTCACCTTCAATACCATTTAAAAATGTAAATAATCGTGCTGCTGCAGCCACAGGAGTATCTAAAAACACTGTCGTCCGCATTTCTGGAGAGAAAAAAAGAATCGATAACCGTGAGATATCGGAATTTTCATCACCAAGAAAAACCATTAAAAAACCAAAAACAGTTAATGATATAGATAAAGCTGACAAAGGTATTTTAAAAAGAATTATTCTGTTCATGTTTATCTCGGAAAATATTGTTCCAACATTAAAAACAATTCTGACTAAATTTAGAGAAGCTACAGGGTACAAAGGAAGCTATGAAAGTTTAAGAAAAATAATAAAGTCGCTAGGATTTCGTTGGCGGAAAACAAAAACAAACAGAAAAATATTAATGGAAAGGTTTGATATTCAAAAGCTACGTTTAGACTATCTGATTCGTTTAAAAAGTTATCGAGCAGAGGGCCGTCCAATTGTCTACTTACTTAGATGAAACATACATTCATGCCTCCCACACACACCAGAAAGCTTGGAGTGATAATTCAAATGAGGGATTAAAGAAACCAATTAATAAAGGTGATAGACTAATTATTGTCCATGCAGGAGGTGAAATGGGCTTTATTCCAAATGCCCGGTTAATTTTCAAATCTGGAACCAAAAGTGGAGACTACCAAGATGAAATGAATTTTAATAATTTTTCTAAATGGTTGAAAGAAAAGCTGTTTCCGAACCTCCCTCCAAGAAGCGTCATTATTGTTGATAATGCTCCTTACCATAATGTCCAGGTAAATAAAGCACCAACGTCAACTTCTAAAAAAGCTGACATGCAGGATTGGTTAAGGAATCATAATATTTCTTACGAAGAGGATATGCTCAAAACGCAATTATACAGTTTAGTGCTATTGCACAAGTCACGATTTAAGAGGTATGCAATTGAAGAAATGATAAATGAATATGGTTTTAGTTGTTTGCGTTTGCCACCATATCATCCCGATCTTAATCCGATCGAATTAGTGTGGGTATCATTGAAACAATATGTAGCTAGTAACAATACTACATTTAAGAGGCAAGACGTACAACTGTTGTGTGAAGACTTTTTTGATACGTTTTCTAAAGAGGAGTGGCAATCTCGTTGTAATAATGCTAAAATGTGGGAATCTAAATTTTATGACAGAGAAGTTACTTTGGATGAGGCAACTGATAGATTTATAATTAACTTAAACAGTGACAGTGAGACTGATTTTGAATCTGATATGGAAACTGAAGAAAGTTTTTCGGAAGACCATTAAAATTATATCTGTACCTAAGATCAAAAAGTATTATCTATTTTTACAACGAAGATGCACAAGAATCAAATTTTATTTTTTTATTATTAGATAGCTATTTTTGTTTCTAAGTTGTGTTCATTTACAGGCTCAATTTTTTTCCGTTTCTCCTTTTTGATTTTATATGGGGTTTCAAGTTGTTTTTGACTTATTTCGACGTAAATCACAACAACACACTTTTTTAATAAAGCAAACAAGTGTTAAGAGGTATATGTACGTGTAAACTACAATTACAAAAAATTGATATGAAACCCATGAAACCACCAACAAAAATGTAAAGCTAGCTTCCGTACTAGAATATGGTGTCATTCGTCGAGATAATTTATCGTTTTGTTTAATAGATCAAGAAATGTAAATATCCCCCTGTTATTTTTTATAAAATTATAAGAGAAATAAATTTTTTCTAAATAGTATAGTTTATTATTTTGTAGAAAAACAAAATTTCGAAAATTTTAGTAATGTTTCAGAAACAACCGTTATTAATAATAGGTATTATTTTCCTTAATAAGGTAGAAATAAAATATAAACTATTTCCACTATTTACAAAGGCCTATAAAAAAATTATAGGTATTTTCCGCTATCCTATAAAATTTATATTTTCTGACTCAATTTCAAAAGGTTGAAGGAATTCCAAAACACCTTTTATGGCACAATAATTATTTTCAATTCTACATACTATCTTTAGCTGCTTTTAAAAGCGTTCTAAGAAAGTCCAATCAGACCAATTTAATCCCTAAACTATTCCACACTTTTAAAATTTAATTACCTAAAAATATTAAAAACTATTTAAAATAACTTGTTTAGCAGACTGTACAATAGCTATCTTAGTCACACGTAGCGCGTTCTCTGTCTGGGCGTCGAACACCTCTAGAAATTTGATGAACTGTAAATGTACTTGCTTAAAATTCACACAGGCATATGGTTTTAACATGTGAAATTCCCTAACCCTTCTTATAACTCTTTCCACATGTATTCTTAGAGATGCTATTCTTTTATTTAATTGTACATCTTCTGGAGAAAATTTTTTATTCTGTGATACACTAGGTGGCCTTACTAAAGTGCATCCCATGTTTTCAAGTAATGGCTGAATATTCCTAAACCCCCTATCTGCCATTATATGGGATCCAGGCACCAGTTTGTTTAAATATTCACATTTTTCTATTATTTCTTTATCACTAATTCTTCCAGAAAATGATGAATAAATTCGCTATCTTCAAAACTCTCAGGAGAATCTGGATTTTCTTCCAGAAGGGTTTTTAAGTTATACACCTAAGAATTTATAAGAGCCTCTTTTTGAATTTCCTGAAGGGGATAATTAGCAGAAATTGCTGCTACATCTTGAATATCAGGTGTATTTTTATTAAAAAGTTGACGAGAAACATCCCTAGTAGAAGGTTGATTCTTGATTGAGACACTATGACAGATGACACATACAGTGCTGCCTTTTTGCCATTTTCTGAATTATTAAGTGACTTCTAAAACAATGAAACTTTAAATATTCCACTACTTGTCCATTGGTATTGGTTCCCTATAAAATTCAATTCCGCAGAATGTTCTCTAGATTCACAACGTTCACATCTCTACTTTTTTGTGGAGTTCCCAAATCGTCCCGTTTCATTTACTCACTCTGTATAAGTGGATTCACGCTTGCATTCTAATTGCATATCATTCCATTTTTCAAACGTATTTCCCACTATTTTTCAGCAGTGTTTGCTTTCCTGGAATCGCTCGTAAAATGTACGAGAATTTTATTCCATATTTTTTGCAAACGCAAACTTTAAAACTTAAAATTATAATTTTACGGTTAGAATCTGGCGCGATTCAATATCGTTAGTTAAAAATTTAAAACTGGAAACTCACTCTGGTTGGATATATACTCGTTTATATGGATAATATCTAACCATGAATTTCTAATAAGATTAGAAGGTGGAATAAAGTCGTTCATTGTTTATTCATTGTTCATTATTTTACAGGAAGGGATTTAATGGAAACATATTTTTCTTTGGTAAAAGTTTCCGTTTGAATGCATTAAAATAATGAATTTAATGGTAGTCTAGAGTGAACGAAATATTACATAACTTAAACAACCTTCTGAAATTGTAGCATTCATATTTTCATATAAATATTTTACCTTAATCTGCGAAGAATTGATTTACCTATACTGACCTCTTTTATCATTGTACAATAAACATTTAATTTAAGTAATAATAATTGATCCATTTCACTTCCTTGAAATGTTTGGCAAGAGCTATTTTATACTTAATCCAAATAACCATTTAAATACTTTAAATATTCGATAGCAGGTATTTGGTATTCATATTTACAATGCTTAGATATATCACTCTGAAATAAAATCACATATAATAAACTTTGTTTAATTATTTTAAAATACGTTACCATCAGTATATGTCTCTATAAATAAATGAACCGTTTCTCGTAGATTTCTTTTAAAATATAGAAAAATCTGATGTGTCCAACACATGACTTTCCTACCTAGTTATTATAAGCTTTTTCCGGTTATTTTGTACAACCTATTGCAGCATCTCTATAAATGTTTAGAGGATAAACTAAATATATACATTGTCCACATACATCTACCTCGAAACATTTTTCTATAGATATTCATGGAAAACGAAAATACTGAAAAATTTAAATTTCCTACAATTTTTTCATTACGGTCCATTTTAGAAAAATCATGTATAAACAAAAATTATAGAGATCGATATCGCAAACAACTTTTATTTCAAAAACATTCATAAAATTCAGAATTTTGCACATTTTATCAAATTTCTCGAATACGGACCATTTCAGGAAATTTTTACAAAAAACAAAAATTTTAGATAATAATATTAGAAGTAACTTTTATTTGAACAATTTTTTTCTCCAAACATTAATAACAGATATATTCCATAAAATATAAAAGTGGCCCCCCATAAAGTACCCCCCAGATGTTCCGACTATGTCTAAAATCTAATCATTTCACGTCAGGCCGAAATAAACCTTAAGTTTAAAATTTAATGTTTTTTTCTTTATCCGTTTTTGAATTTTCTTCAAAATTCGAAATTTACACATTTTCTCAAATATCTCGAATACGGTCCATTTTAGAGAAATTATGTATAGAATAAAAATTATAGAGAATTATATTACAAACAACTTTTATTTAAACAATTTTTATAAAAAATTATTTTTTTTACATTTTGTCAAATTTCTCGAATACGGACCATTTTAGGAAAATTTTGCATAAAACAAAAATTATAGATAATTATATTAAAAGTAACTTTTATTTGAAGAATTTTCTTCTCCAAACATAAATAACAGATATATTCCATGAAATATAAAAATGACCACCTATAAAGTACCCCCCCAGATGTTCCGACTCTTCCCAAAATCTAATCAGCTCATAAGACGCTGGAACAAAGCTTAAGTTTGAAAACACACACACACACACGCACGCACGCACGCTTGAGACTAGTAAGGTGCAGTCGACATCGTATTACCCAATCCAACCGAAAAGAACGTATCCACAGAAACCAGTCAGAAGAGAAGAAGATCAAAAATACATTATAGTCCAAAAACAAGAAGTCAAAACAAGTTTTTAAATAAAAATAAATAGAATGAAAAAAAAGAAAAGAAAATAGAAAAATAATTTAATTTAAAACAAGCAGATTCTTTCGTAAATTTACACTATTATATTTTGCTTACTTTATTTATAACCTTGGGGGAATTAATTATTGGTTTGTTTGATATTTTTCTGTTTAGGTTTGATAAACATGGAATTTAAAAATTTGTGCATTGGTCATTGGAATTCTCGATCATTATTGTCAAAAATAAATTTTATTAGAGACGAACTTGGAAATAATAAATATAGTTTGCAAAAACTAAAAAACGCGCTTTTAGAGCATATCAAACTAAAATGTTAAAAATAATTTTTCAAATAAGCTTAAAACAATAGTAAATGGAAAATACTAGTATTATTGTGAAAAAAGCGTCAAGAGCTCGATGTACGAGAAATATGGACAAAGCGCCCACGCTTTTTTCACAATAATACTAGTATTTTCTTTTTATTATTGTTTTAAGCTTATTTGAAAAATTATTTTTAACTTTTTAGTTTGATATGCTCTAAAAGCGTGTTTTTTAGTTTTTTAAACTATATTTATTTTTTACTTTTTAGTTCGATTAAAAAATATTTTTTTTTCAGCCGTGGGGATTAGAACCCACGATCGGTGAGTTTGGCAATCGAAATCCCGCGCGTTAGACCGCTCGGCCACGAACGAACTTAACTTAGTGGGATATACTGACAGTAATAAGCCACTTGAGTCCAAAGGAGAGTTACAGACATACATAGAGATGAAGCTAATATAAGCGTGTTAAAAAATACGACTTATTTGTCATATCGGAATCCTGGTTGAAAAAGAACATATCTGAAGATTCGATTAAAATTGCTGGGTATAAATATTATAGGAATGATCGAAATCATAAAAACTGGAGGAGGTGTTTGTATTTATGCTAAGGAATTTTTAAAAATTAAAACAATAGACGATTTCAGCGGTAATGAATTTTACGAACAGCTATGGGTAAGTCTTATACCGTTTTCGACTGGTCACACTCAGTTCACACTCGTGAAGTGCGAGTTTTCGTTGCTCAGCACTGGTTCAATTTAGAGACATCATATACAAACTTATTCCAACCGAACACGCAGTTGACCACCCAGTGCATTGTATTGTATTTGACAGCTATCATCTGAGTAATAAGTAGAAATAGTACCTTCCAAACAAGATCAAAGACAAGCTTTCATTTTAAACATTTATTTAATATTGTCCATAGAATATTTTATCAACAGATTAACATAAACTTACTTATGTTTAAGTTTAAGTTTATGTTTAAGTTCTTAAGTACATGAATTACAAGAATATTTATGGTATCTACCTGGAAGTCATCCAGGTGTGACACAATCAATTCAATGTAATTTTTTATTATTGGCAGTTTAGTTTTATTAAACTTGGCCTTAGTTAAATCTTCTTCATCTAATATGACGAAGAAGTTTCCAATATTTCTTTATAAATTCTAAAAAATTAACATATAGAAACAACTCTTTATTTGCCATCGCCATATTTGTTACGACTGAACTGAAACTGAAAACCTGTCTCTAAACTCAGTTTACAAAAGGGCGCACCGGTTCATTTTTTTGAATTCAACTGATTCCAACCGAAAATTCAAAAACTGACCCGGTTAGCATTGCTCTTACGAGTCGAAAACAAATTTTGCACCGAGTGTTAAAAAGTGCGCACCAGTTTCACCAGTCGAAAACGCTATTAGAGGGAAAGCCCACTCATGCGACACGTCGCGCGTGACTGATCGCGGGGCATAGCGCGCGGCAATACTTAAGATGTTTTAAAATGACTTAAAGCCCATAAACGCGGTTCTATCGCGTGGTCGCACGCGGCTGTAAATTAGAAATGACAAGCCCGCGATTTTCCTGCCGCACGCGGCCAGCGTTATCATGGATACATATGGAGCATCACTCATACAAACGTCAAGTCGCGTGCGAAACGCCAGTTGAGAGTTGGAGTTTCCTGTTAACTTCTCGACAATTCCAGTGAAAAAATGTCCGACAGTTGTATTTATATAGCTGTATTTATATCCGATATTCAAGACCGACCCCAAATATTGAACAGTTAATTAAAATAAAATAGCGACAAAAATATTTGTTCGAGAATATGCGCTAGCATTTTGCAATATTTGAAGAACTTATCTTCGTGTTGACGTTAATCCTTATATAATTAATTAAATGCGCCTTTTGCATAAGGGTCTATAAATAATGAATGAACTCAGTACCTACGTTGTTTTAATTTTTTCCGCGACGAACAGAATAAAACAACACCGTTGCTACTTCTTCCACCTCTATTTTGATATTGAACGTCTGTGTCGCTGCTGGTCGTCTGTTAAAAATCGCACCTAAAAAATCGCATGCGGCAGGTCGCGCGCGACGTGTCGCGTGAGTGGACTTAGAGGGAAAGCCCACTCACGCGACATGTCGCGCGCGAATGATCGCGCGCGGCAATACTTTTGATGTTTTTAAATGACCACGCGACCACACGACTCAACCGCGTTAATTTACTTTGAGTCATTTAAAAACATCAAAAGTAATGCCGTGCGCGATCAGTCGCGCGCAACATGTCGCGTGAGTGGGCTTTCCCTCTAATAATAAAACCGTTTGTATTGGAGCCATTTACCGTCCCCCCGAGACTAACATTAATAAATTTTTAGATACATTTGAAAATTATATATCTCTACTGTCCGTTGAATATAATAACTTAATATGCGTTGGTGATTTTAACATTGACATGTTAACCGAAAGTAACTCAACTAATACTCTTAACTCACTATTCGAGGGTACTGGTCTGATACAAATAGTACGAGCCCCTTCCCATTTCAGTTGGTCCACCTATTGAAATTTAGGAAATTCGTATTTAAAGATTAAAAATATAAATATTGCATGAACTTTCCAATTTTTATTCATTGAACAATATGTTTAATATCGTTTAATCATAAAAAATATGTAGAAAACATTAAAATATTTTTTTAATATAAAATAAAAAAAAAATAAACAAATAGTTGGAATCAAACGTTAATCAATTTTAAAGTTTACCATTGAGTAACGTCACCTTTATTTTTTATTACAGCTAAAATTCTTTGCGGCATGGTATTAACTAAGAATTGGCAAAATTCTGGTGTAAATAAATCCCATATATCTTGAAGTTTTTGTTTAAGTTCAGGTATTGTTCTCGCAGGATGTTTTCGAAGTACCTTCTTCATCTCATGCCACAATGTTTCTATTGGTGATAAATCAGGACTACTAGAAACCCATTCCAAAAGTGGAACACCGAAGTCTTCCATCCATTTTAGAGCTTTTTTTGACGTGTGACACCCTGCTCCATCCTGTTGAAATACAAAATCTTTCCCTGATGTCAAATATAATTCCATAGTCGGTAAAAGTGATTCCTCCAAAATGTCCAAATATTTATTTGTATTTACAATTCCTTCAATAAAATGCAATTTCCCTATTCCTTTAGATGACATGCTGCCCCAGACCATGACCGATGCGGGAAATTTTACTTTTCTTTTGAGACAGTCTGGATGGAACGCTTCATGTTTTTTGCGAATAACTCGACTTCTGCTATCTCCAACACAAACTTCGAATCGGGCCTCGTCGCTCCATTGTATTGCATCCCATTGATGAGAAGTCCAACTCATATGTTCTTTTGACCATCTTAATCGATTTTTTTTCTGTTTTGCAGTTAGTAGTGGTTTTTCTTTAACCTGTAACAAAATTGTCAATTTTAAGCAAACATATTTGATTGTTTTATTGTCTTCAATCCATGTTTTTTATTGTTTTTATTATTATAAACTTACTTTGTAAGTCCCAAATCCCAATTTGCGAGCTTCTCTATGACATGAAGATCTCGAAATTCGTCTTCCAACAGCATCACTCCACTGAGCACTTAATTCAAGGTAATTAGCACGACGGTTAGTTTCAATAATTTTTCTCAATGCTCGTCTAACGGCATTTGTAATCTTGCTTTTTCTAACATGACGAAGCTTTGGGCTGATTGAACCAGTAGTTTTGTATCTTCTAACTATATTTCTTACACTATATCGTGATAAATCTAATATATTTGCAATTTCCGAGTTCGATTTTCCAGAATTGCAATGTTTTATAACAAGAAAACGTATTTTTTCGTCAATGATTTTTCCTCTATCCATTTTATTAGACAGAATTAGTTTAAAAGAGGTTAAATTGTCTTATGACAGTTATTTGTATTATTGTTTGTTATTTTTTCAAAGCTACCTTCGATTTTGGTTTATTTTCTAACGCATTGAATTCAAGTTGAAATAATGCAATAATGCTCCGTGTGTTAATAAATTTAAAAATAAATAAAAAAATTGATGTTTTCTAGTTCTAGTTCTAATATAATTCTAAATTAATGCATTGTTAATTAATTTATGATTTAAAAAAGCATGTAATCTTTAATACTTTCTTATTGTCGTTATATAATGAAAATATTAATAGGTGGGCCAACTGAAATGGGAAGGGGCTCGTAAATGAGCCAACACGTAAAGATAGTATTAGATTATATAATTATTAATGATCATTTAGATTTTTCTAAATTAAATGTCATATATGTAAATTTATCTGATCACTTTCTCACAGAATTACGAAAAACGAACAGAGATTTTTCTAAAATAAATTTAGAAAATTTTAATCTTGATCTTAAATCAAAGCCTTTGCAATTAGTTTATGAAAATGCCACTATTAATGATAAAATCAAAATATTCAATAAACTTATTACCCAATCATTTGATGTACATGCTCCACTTAAGACCATGGCCTTTAAAAATAGTCCTAAACCATGGATCACTGACAATATAAAATTTATGATTCATTTGCGAAATAAGGCGTTTACTAAATACAAAAAAACAAAACAAAAATATCATTGAGACTATTATAAGAATTTAAGAAATTATATTACACAAGCCATACGTGCAGAAGAAAAAATCTATTTGAATCAAAAATTTTTTAATGTCAATAATAAACAAAAATGGAAAATAATAAATAAGTTTACCGGATATAAGAATAGTAATAAGTTTCTACTCTCCTCGAATTTAGATGTGAATGACATCAATAAAAACTTCTTAAAAATTAATGGTTCTGTCATTAACTCTCACCCTCTCACTCTCACCAAAACAACTTTAAAGGGAATTTTGAAAATATGCTTGAATTTAAAGAAATATATGAATATAATATAATTAAAATTATTCTTAAAATTAAAACCGAAACTTGTGGAACCGATGGAATTAATGTCACATTAATTAGATTTCTTTGTCCCTACCTAATTCCCCATATAACTTACATTATAAATTTTTGTCTAAAAAATTCTGTTTTCCCAAATATATGGAAAGAGGGACTAGTTCTTCCTATTCCAAAAGTCACTTTCCCTGAGAACTTAAATGATCTTCGTCCCATAACTATTCTGACTACAATTTCAAAGGATTTAGATCGTGATATAGTTGTGGTACGGCCCTATTAAATATAACGGATGACTTTCTGAAGGAGTCCGACGCCAGAAATGTTGGTTTATTAATTCTGCTTGATTTTAGTAAAGCATTCGACATGATTAATCAGGAATTGTTTTTATCCATTTTACATTTTATTGGCCTAGGACCAACCGCAATAACATTTCTTAGAAACTATCTGTCGGGAAGAACACAGAAAGTATTGTATAATGGTGTATCGTCTAGCGTAGAGCAAGCTGGGCGAGGAATAGACCAAGGTTCAATCCTAGGCCCTCTTTTTTATACAATATATACAAACAATATGTTTTTTAACAAAAAGATTAATCAGAATGCATTCAGAAAATAAATAAAATAAATACTGATCTAAATGCCTTGGTGAAAGTATCTACCCAACATAATTTGGTGATTAATTTAGAAAAATCAGCTGTTATGTTTTTTGGATCCGCTTCTTCTCACGTGTCTATAAAAATTAACGATGTGGCTCTACCAACTGTTCAAAAAGCAAAAAAAATTGGATATAATGCTAGACAATTGACTGAAATTCACAGATCATGTTTCTTATGTGTTACAAAGATCCTTTTTTAAACTAAAAACTTTATATCATAGCAGACATTTATTTGACAAAAAACTAAAGATACAATTCTGTGACTCTCTCGTTCTAAGTAATGCAAATTAATGTGATTTTGTATATGGACCTTGTCTTTCAGTAACAGATTCAAATAGGTTACAAAAACTACAAAATGCCTGCCTTCGACTTATATATGGAATTAAAATTTTTTATAGAATTTCCCATACACTAGCAAATGCCAGATGGTTAAATATGTTAAATAGGTGAAAACTTCATTCATTAATCCTGTTTCACAAAATTTTAATTAAAAAAAGTCCTCCATATCTTTGGAATAAAATTATTTATCGTTCTGATGTTCATAGTAGAAATACACGAAAAAAAAATTCAAAGGAGTATAATAATATTTCTGTTTCCCTAATTAATTTATCCATAGATCATTTAAAACAAAAATGTTTAAAATATTATATGATGACCAATGCACAAATTTGTAAGTTTGTAATTTGATTTTGTTTGGTTTACATAAATTATTAGGATCCATCGGCACCGCTCGTCGTTATTACCTTTCCTCAAAAAAATAAAAGTCTTTTGTTTCTTGATGACCAGCGATGCAAATGGCCCATAGTACTTTTTTTTGTTTGTTTTAGTTCTGTTTATTATATACATGTGTTACACCCTATTAGATTAGTTTAGATTACATTTGCAGGCCTTTGAGGAAGAACAGCTTGAGCTGATCTTAGGACCTTTTGACCATATTTATTTCTGGTACCATTTTTTTTTAATAAATCGAGTCATTGTTCTTCACTCAGTTGAATTTTTTTTTCGAGATGATCTGTAAAGATGTCAGTATTACACGAAATATATTTTAAATATACATTTACGATTACTTTTGAGATATTTATAAATTCCCTTTGTCCAGAATAACCTTTTCTGGTCTAGCGATGTTGAATTTCGTTTCGAATTCGCAACAAATCTTTTCGAGAACTTCAACGACTGACAAAAAGTTTCGCCCGAAGTTGATCACTTCTGGAGATAAGTGTATTTAATTTAAAACAAGATTACGTTTCTTCGGAATACAATTTTTGAAAAGTTCATTCTGGGGGAATCTTTTTCGCGCGCCATAAAGCGAGCCACCTACAATGCTTTTAACTTTGTTTAAATATCATTTTATTTCCATCAAAGTTTTGTTAACATCTGTATCATTTTTTTGTATTTCGAACAAAAAAAAAATGAGTTGGTTATAAAAGTAAATAAGTTAAGATTGGTTGAATTCTTTCATTTTGTTGAAAGGGTATAATTCACAAAAACTGATAAAAGCGGCTGTGGAATCTTAAAAACAGATAGTAAGTTATTTTGAAAAAATTTGTTGTACCAGGAAGTTGCTCTACAGAATAAAAAACTTAACATGAATATGCAATTTTTGGGAGAAAAGCGGCAAGCAACACATTTAAATTATTGTTAACCATCACATTACAGTAAGCTGCGGTTATCATTAGTAAAGGTACGAGTAAAAGAAGAAGGGAGAATATTTGAGAAATGTCATTTCACGTTAAGGCCAAGTTCAACGCGTTGTCAATGACAAGTGACGGCGACTTTTTTATCACAAGAAATACAGCTCTGAATGATAATATTTTCAAAAACTGTTTTCATAAATGGGTTCAAAAAACTGTAAAGAATGATGGAAAGTCTATGGTGTGGGGAGGGCCTGCGGGTACCTTCTAACACTAAATAAAACATTGGTTTTTATTCAAAACTTGTAATTTCTAATAACGACTTGACGCCATGACATATCAAATTCATCTTTCTACTAGAACTACTTTTTTTTGACAATCTTGACATTGACAACTGACTTAAAACTTTGAACTAAAATCTCAGAATATTAACAAATGAAAAGCGGGCCATTCTTCTTTCTCATTATATGTCTAACAACTGGTGTACGAGACCACCAAAATTAAAAGAAGAAGAGCACACTTGTTTGAAATTTCGCGGGGAATACTACAGTCGGCCAACCTGACAGTTGGTCGTCCTCGACCTACAATGACATTTCCATTTGAAAGTAATAAAATACATTACAATTAACTAAAATGAACAGCTAAACAAATAAAACATTAAATTTGTTAATTGCACATAATTCAGAAAAAAAAATGAAAGTTACCATAATAACAAAAATATTAATCATAATGGTTAGTACATAAGTTTCATAACATAATACATAAGGCTCATAACATAATACGTAAGGTTCATAACATAACACATAAAATATTGATTGCAATCATAATTTTTAAACACATAACTCATAATAAAAGAACTTAAAAGTTTGACATAAATCATAATGGGTACATATGCAATAATAACAATTCTTCACATAATTCAGCTTTAAACACAATAGATCTTAACCTAAGAAAACAAATTTAACATGCCTAATAGTTCAGTGAAATATTACTAATTATAAGGTTTCATTTGATCAGGGCCTACAATTCCGGAGTAAGGTTTTTGTGTCAATTGATACCCTTCGATGTCTTCGATGACGTATCTATCATAATCTAAAACCTTCTTTACCATATAAGGAATTTTAAACTTTGGTATTAATTTCTTATTAATACCGGGGGTAGTATCGATATTTCTAATCATTACATAATCACCTACAGAGTATGTTTTTGCTTCTTTGTGGGAATTGTCATAATATTTTTTATTATACTTCTGATTTGTATCAATAACGGTGAAAGCTAAATCTCTAATCTTTTCTAAATTCCTGTCCTTTTCACTATATGGATCTAACACAAGTCTAAGACTATCATTAATTTTCCCTATTTGATCAATACCAAATAATAGTTTACTAGGAGTTTCTCCTGTAGAACGACATACTGTATTATTTAGTGTAAACTCTACTTCACATAAATATTTGTCCCATTTAGTAAGATCATCAGATAATTTTGATAATATAGAATTAAGCGGCTGATTAAATCTTTCCACCTGTCCATTGGCTCTAGGAGTGTGAACAGCTATTAAAATATGTTTTATAGACTCTTTTTCTAAAAATGTGATAAACTCTTCAGAAGTAAATGTACTACCTCTATCTGAGACTAACTGTTTAGGTTTGCTGTAAGTTCTAAAATAATTTGTTAAATGATTTATAGTCTCACAAGACTTAGTTGACTTACAAGGATAAAATTTAATGAATTTCGTGAACGCATCTATAATAGATAATATATGTCTGTATCCTTTATTAGTTTTCTCAAGGGGACCATAATGGTCAACATGTATGGTCTGAAATGGCAAATTGCCTTTAGGAATATTTTTTAAGTAGCCTTCTGGCCTACCACTAATTGGTGAATGTTCAAGACATTTTAAACAATTCATTATGTAAACTCTAACTTTTTCTCTCATATTTGGAAACCAATAAACTTTAATAATATGGGAGACAACCTTTTCTACTCCCATGTGACCTAAATCATCATGACATGTCCTAATCACATTATTTTCCATCTGAGATGAAACATAAAATAAAAGTTTACCATTTTTATCTTTGCGGTATATTAAACCATCTCTCATTTCAAAATATTTATCCTCTGACCTACTTAATTTTTCACTAATTTTTTGAATGTCTATATCTAAATTTTGTTTTAATGCTAAAGTTTGTTCAAAGGTATTTCTTTCCAAAATAAAAATTGAGTAACATCTACTGAATGCATCAACGTGAGACATCTTTGCCCCAGGTCTGTGTTCAATTGAAAAATTATAATTTTAGAGGAACATAGCCCATCTGGCAATCCTCGGGTTAATATTTTGTTTACTAAGGGTAAGTCGAAAACTATCACAATCGGTTACTATTTTAAAATTCTTAAGTCCATACAAATATATGTTAAATCTTTTAATTGCATATATAACAGAAAGAGTTTTCAATTCAAAACTGTGATATTTAGCTTCTGCAGGGGTAGTTTTATGACTATAATAAAATACAGGTTTAAAAAGTCCATTTTCTTGTTTTTGTAGCAAAATGCTACCAAATCCAACAGAACTTCCGTCACAGTGGAGTTCAGTTTCAAGATTAGGGGAATAAATGGCTAATATAGGGTAAGTAGCTAAACGGTTTTTAAGAGTCTCAAAAGCTTTAAGCTCTTCGGGTCCAAATTTAAATTCTGCATTTTTCTTGACTAAATTGTACAAAGGTTTGGCAATACTGGAAAAGTTTTCAATGAATCGTCTGAAATATGAAGCGAGACTAACAAACCTATGCGCTTCTTTACAAGAACGTGGAGGGGGGGTACTTTAATACTGACTCTACATTTTCTACACTGGGTCTAATACCATGCTCATTAATTAAATAACCTAGGTATGTAATTTCTAAGAATAAAAAGAAACATTTATCTAATCTGAATTTTAATTGATATTGCCTTGCCAAAGTAAATACTTCCTTTAGGATATCTAAATGACTCTCAATGTCATTAGTAGCAATGAGTAAATCATATATTACATTAATAGTTTGCCTTGTCTCACTAAGGGACCAAAAACCTGGTTTGTAAACCGTTGAAATACACGTGGCGCATTTGTAAGGCCAAATGGCATTCTAATATATTCAAACTGTCCAAAACATGTCACAAATGAGGTGTATTTAATTGAAGATTCAGCAATTTTTATATTATGAAAAGCACTTTGTAAATCTAGAATACTAAAATATTTTTTATTTCTTAACTGATCTAAATTGTCATCAATTAATTGGGTGGGGAAATTATCTTTGACAGTAATTTCATTAATTTTTCTGTAGTCAATACAGAGTCTAAATTCATTAGTCTTTTTCCTAATCAGAACTATGGGACTAGCATATGGGGAGATGCTTTCTCTAATAATGTTATTTTCTAACAAATTGTCTAATATTGTTCTCAACGTCTCTTTTTCCACAAAAGATAATCTTCTGGGCCTAAATGAAATAGGTTGTTCATTTTTTAATGTTATAACCATTTCAAAATTGTGATCAACTATATCTGAATCCCATTTATCTATATATTCCTTTTGAAATAAATTGTTTAGGTCACTTTTTATTTGATAACTAACATTAGGTGAAATATTTAAATTTTTGTTAACATTAACTGACTCCTCTACTTCTATACACATAATTTCATTAATATGATCCCTATCAGAAAATGATACTTTGCCATCACTTACCTTTAACACGATGACAGGGTGACCAAATATTATTTTTAAATCAGGATTTGCTGTAAAATTACGTCCCAATAAACAAGGGGCTGACATGGTTTCATTCGGAACTACATATAATTTTAATGGGACCTTAATATTATTATTAATGGTAGCATTAATATTTAAAACACCTGAATAATTTATACCTGAAAAATTATATTCTAAGTCTCGTGGTTCAAATTGTGGTGCATATTTCAATTTTACTAAACTAATAGGACTTCCTGTGTCAATTAGGGCTGAAACACTATAATTAAAAACTGACTTATTAGAATTAATTACCATGTAGTCTAGTGAAATGGTGTACGGCTCGACTAAAGGAGGTGACTGCACAATGTGTAGAGATGTGTTAGCTTGCGAGCTTGTGCGTGCAACAGTACCACTTGAATTCATACTCCTACGCTGTGGACAATCCTTAAACTGGTGGGTAGTCTGCCCACACTGGAAACAAGATCTTCTTTCTCTCCTGGGCTTCGGACAGTCTAACATTCGATGTCCTTCTTGATAACAATTAAAACAACGCGAAACAATCGGTGTTCTGGAACTCGCTTGCCTAGAACTTGGACTTCGAACTTCACTCTTAAATTTGTCTCTAAAGTAGGGGGGATGATTTGGCAGTGTTGCTGAACTAGTGCTCATTTCCCTTAAACCTCGATCACTGCGTGTTACATTGTTCATAACAGTCAATAATTCTTCCAATGATTTAAATGATGTCATACGCGCCTGGCTTTGTAATACATTATTATCGAATCCATCAATTATGTAGTCAATAAGGTCTCTATCACACAAATCTACATTATTTCCTAACATGACTTTATCATGAAAATAGACAGAAAATGATTCACCCTTTCTCCATCTTCTAGCTTCAAAATTTTTCATAATGGTTACCTTATCAGGTCTTGAAGAAAACATTCTATTTAGGCAAATTTTTAAATCCATCCAATCCATTGTAATGTGGCTGGTTTTCGAGTGATACCAATCTTTTGCCTGTTTTACTAATTTACCAACAGCAATTAGGTGCATAATTTCGTCTGGCACTCTATACACTGCTTGAACAGCATCTACCTTGTTAATCCAAGCTGAGACATCTTGGCCAACTAGACCGGCAAATTCGGGCAATAATGCGGAAATCTCTTGATTCGTAAATTTTGGAGGTCGACTTTCCGGATCGCTCCTCGGTATGGTTCTAGTTTCCTGTTCGTGTAACATAATACCTCTAACAGTAGCGTGTATAAGTTCATCAACAGTAAATTGCGAACCGGCAACGGCAGCCATTGGTTCCTCGTTCTCGTGGTCAGACATGACGCTAACATAAAAATGGTCAAAATTAGACTTTAATTTCGGGCGGCGGGCGGCTTAATCCTTTGTCTCTAATCCTTAGTTGCTAATCCCACTTCTGAACTGTGATGAGGGCCTCCGGGTACCTTCTAACACTAAATAAAACATTGGTTTTTATTCAAAACTTGTAATTTCTAATAACGACTTGACGCCATGACATATCAAATTCATCTTCCTAAAGGGGCGTTTGATTTGAAACTCGATCGAGCGAGCGTCGAGGAGACAGAGAAGTGATGACGTCACAATAGAGCATTGAATCAAATCAAATAAAACAGAGTAAAAAACATAACCTCGCTTTTTTGTGATTCTTGTTTCTGGTTTGTATGTTTAAATAGTGAGCAAAAAGTAAAGAAAATGGAAAAACTTTTAATAATAAGGGGTAATGGCCCTGAAATGCAGCATTTACCACAAATGCCCGCTTCGCTCTCCTACTCCATGACTGTGATTACTGGTGATTAGATCTGGACAGAAAAAATGTATTTTTCAAACACACATTTTGTGTTTTTTATGATGAATAATTTTAGCTATAAGACAAAAACGGCTAAGTAATTTGTTGACTTCTTGTCTGGTCTTTAATTTTGAGATTCAAATTTGTTTGTAAGTTAATTAAAAAGAGATAGGTAGAGACAAAGACAAATTTCTCCCTCTTCTCGATCTTTCTGCTCTAAAAACATCGAGCTCGCTCTATGTTCTCGCTCCAAAGCGAAACAAACACTTTAGGGATCTCTCGGAGTGTCAATTCAAACACTTTTGAAGCGCTCGGAGATCTCCGATGATCAAATCAAACGCACCACTACTAGAACTACTTTTTTTTGACAATCTTGACATTGACAACTGACTTAAAACTTAGAACTAAAATCTCAGAATATTAACAAATGAAAAGCGGGCCATTCTTCTTTCTCATTAAATGTCTAACAACTGGTGTACGAGACCACCAAAATTAAAAGAAGAAGAGCATACTTGTTTGAAATTTCGCGGGGAATACTACAATGGTTTGTTTTACTTTTAAGAGGAGTATTTACTTGGCTTTAGAGCAGAGCATGCAAGGGTATCGTACTACCCCACTTTTAAAGTTTATTTTTGACATATTTTGAAAGAAAAAAATATGTGCGCGTAGGTAAAGGTTAAATCTGTGCTCCTCTGGAAACACTTTTAGAAATTTCATTCTATTTTTTTCTAAAAAAAAACACAAAACTCGACTTTTTTGATCCATTTTCTCAATTTTTTTTAGAAAAAACTAAATTGAAATTTGAAAAAGTGGTTCCAGAGGAGCATATATTTAACCTTTATCTACACATACATATTTTTTTCTTTTAAAAATACTCAAAAATAAACTTTAAAAGTGGGGTACTACAAAACCCTTACATTGCAAGATTTTTCGTCTGGCAAGTGGCGCCTCTGTTAGATTTTTAAGAAATTAATATTTGTGAATGAAAACAATTTACAAAATATTTTACTGATGTTTTACGAGGGATAATTAAAGTTTACGTATTTGTAGGTACACATTATTGTTTTACGTAAATCATTTCTGTAATACTAATATAGACATATTTATATAATATGCAATGGGTTTCATAGTACACCAATTTTACGGATTATTTTTTATTTTTTGAAAAATTATGTAAGTACATATAAAGGAGTCACTTTTTGAACATTTGAATCGGTTTATTTTGAGAAAATGTAAGAAGATATCTTTCTATCGAAAAAAAAAAAAAAAAAAAATACAAATAAAAATGCTAGAAGGGAACAATATATGTTTTTAATGTTTACAGGAACATTTATTTTTCTCAATAAAAATTAAAAAAATACGTTAAAAGCTTTTTTGTCTAGAGGGCGACACCAACAAAATGTATAACGTTTTCTACTATTTACAAGTGACAAACGTACGCAAGTGATTTGAATTTATTTTGTTTTATGTCTGTACACTTTGTTATTTTTACATACAGTAATTTCGCTCAATTATTTTAAATTAATTTTATCATTTGTTTATTAACAAAATATATCCGAAATTAAAAGGTATACATTGAGATTTGAATTATAAATTAACTTTTATATTGCACGGGAATTTTTTTTTAATGAATACATCTTCGAGTTAAGAAAAATGAATTCCAGCATGTTAACAACTCTTTAAGCTGTTAAAGTAATGTATATTTTTTCGAACTTACTAAATCATTTTTGCTTTCGAGCGTGGCTTTGATCTCTCACACTCTTTGATGCGCGTTGCAGAAGAAGATTTTACTAAAAAGTTTGATAATGTCTATACATGAGAAAAAAATGAATGTGACAAGAGATCAAGCTGATTGTGGATTATAGCAAAATGAAAGACTAAAACGAGTCACTCGAGTCACTGTTTCAAAATTTGAAGACATTTGTAAAAAAAGTAAAGGCATTTTTTAAACAATCTCATAAAATATTTTATTTTTTGCTAAAGCCTTTTAATATGACATGGACAATAAAACCAGAGCAAAATAAGATTTAGAAATTTATTTGCAAGAAAAAGTTTTTATATGTGGACTTTTATTGGTTCCGAATTTGATTATATTGCTGCCAGTTCAGATGGAATTTAAAATAAAAAAACTCTATGATAGAGTTAAAATGTCCATATGAAGCTAGAGTGTTGACTGAAGAAAAAGGAATATGCAGTAGAAAAATAACTTTCTGGAAAAAGGATAATACCATTAAGGGGAACCACAATCGCTACTTTCAAATTCAGGACTAGCTGCACATTACACAAATGAATTTTTGCATTTTATGCGTTGGGACTCCTCGAGAAATAAAAGTGGAGGAAATTTCTCATAATGACAGCTTTCGGGAAGAAAAGGTGCAAAATAAAATTCAAAATTATTATATACAATATGCCTTACCAGAACTAGTTGACAGCAGAGCTAATAGAGACGGGACAGAATGCCAAATAAATTGTGAATTTAACAGTACGGGTTTTTTATGAATTTGTTCTAGAAGCTGTACCTCATTATAACAGATTATTCAAACATAAAAAATAATTTTTGTTAAAATATAAATAATAATAATATGCTGAAACATTATATCTGATCGCTACATATTATAAAACCAAAGGTACCTTTACATTTAACTAACTCACACATGGCTACTCCAAGTTTAAATATTATAAATTAATATAAATCCGCTTGAATATAAAAAACAACAGGTTTAGAAAATATTTTTTAAAAATCTAGTTTATTTAAAAATATAAAATGTCATGAGACCTTTTATTGTTTGTTTACATTGGCCTCCTGTTTTTGTTACTTTTACTTTTTTTATCGAGGACATATTATTATGTGATATAGAAGGGAATTTATTGCTAAACTATGGACGCTTTTCTACTCTTAATCAATTATTATTAATAGAGTGTATGTATTAAAATATTCGCTCTAGAAAACGATTTACCTCCCTTTGTCACAAGCTGAATTTTTCAGAGATAAAAGGTCATGATAAGGTAACCCTTATTGTAATACAAAATTAGACTGTGCAGAAGGGCACTATCATCAAAAATCCAGATATTGATACCGCCGAATAGAAAAAAAAAATATTTATTTTTTGGTTCAATGCACAATAAAATCTTTTTAAGGAGTAATTTTTTATACTTATTTAAAAAAAATTTCAGCCCTTCAAAAATTTGTTTAAAAAGTCATTTTTTTAAATATAATTTTATCATTTAACAAAAAGGAAGGCCCTAATGAAAAACGTAGTATAGCTCTGTTTCTCTCTACGTGTCGGCTGATGCATCACATTATTAATATGCTAAGATTTTATTCATTTTTTATTATAAAACTTCTTGTTAGGTGCCAATGGACAAAGTGTCATATTGTCTGTTTTTACTAAAAAATTATTAATTGTGTTACATATTAAAGTTCCTAATAAATTGGGAAGAAATATAGACATTTTTTAGGTTTTTATTACATCTACATTCATCCTGTTATAGCTGAATGCCTGAATATATTTGGGTAAGTTGGGTAAGTTTTCGTTAAACATTTTAATTACAGATTTGTTGTTGCAAGAAGCAAAGACACAAATGATATCAAAATATGACTTCTTAATCCTTGCATGATCAACAGTTTCTTCACAATATTTTATTAGCAAAGGATATGGACAGAAGCATTAGGTAATTATGCCGAAATATTTAAGTTTGATCTGACAGCCTTTTCCATGTCTCTAACAGTAAATGGGTATCTCGGCACCTCTACAAATAAGAGTTTATTGGGAAATATTTTAGAGCAAAGACCTACCTGCAATCTTGCAAAACTTGTCACATTTTTGATGGGATAGCAATAGCTCAAGGTTTGGGAAAGTCCAAAAGTTGCATATCATTTAAAGAATATGCTAATATATTTGTAAAGATTATTTTTAAAAAATAAATTTAATGCTCAAAGGATAGATGAGGTATTTAATCATTATAAAGAAAATTCTATCAAAAATACAACACGTCAAAAGAGATGATCCCAGAAATCAATTGATGTAGAAATTGACAGACCCAATATTCCACTTCCAGAATAATGAAACTTATTCATTCATTCGATGTTTAATAAAAGACGGTAAACACATTTTCTGTCAGAGCAACTTCTTGAAAATTTGTATCTAGTGATGGATTCGCGAGTATCAATAACTATGGGATGCATTTTGAACCATCAAAAGACGATTCCTTAAATTTAAATCATGAAGAAGCTGATACTCGTATCTTATTGCACATATTATCAGCCAGAAATTCGGGGAATTCACGCTGTATTATTGATTGCAACGATACAGATGTTCTAGTCTTATTAATTTATTTTAAGTAGTTTTGAACTAAAAAAAGATATGGTTCATAATAGGGCGAGGAAACTCCTGACGATTAATAGCAGTACATGATTTAAATTTGGATAAAAAAAACTTCTAAAAAATTTGCCTTCTTTTCATTCTGTGACAGGTCGTAAGAAAACTAACCAATTATCTGGCATTGGAAAAAGAACCTGTTGGAAAACCTACCTTGAACACCATCACCTTTTGGATGGATTTGGCACTGATTCGTAGGTACTCTGAAAACACATTCTCTAGTCTTGAAAATTTTTTCATAAAACTGTATTCAAAAACTGCCAATGTTACTTCCATTACCATTTTGAGGGGATTAATGGCCTCTTTAAAATAATTCCTAAATTGCCATTGACTGAAGACGCCCTAATATTACATTGTTTAAGATGTTTTACCAGCTAAGTATTTGGCTAAGCTCTTCAAGACCCAGATGCAGCTTCCTAATGTTGAAGAGTATGAATGGAAAGTAGATCAAGATTGAAGCCTGATACCCACTCTTAAGATTATGCTCGACCTGCTACGAGAAATAACAGAACTTATCATGTAAATGCAAAAAAGGTACTATACACCGATAATTTTCATACATGTACAATATTTTAACAATATTCTATTCTAGACTATGGAAGCAAAATTTGCAAATGCAGAAAAAATATTGGCTACATCGGTTAATGCACCTGTATGGCACAGAAAAACTGCAGAAATAGTTTGATCATAGCCGCTAATGTTTTGGAAAATGTAGATTAATGTGGTGAATCTGATTCTGATTAGTTTGAGTCTTGTACTTATATATTTTAATATTATTAATTTATGCTTTATACAGGGTGTTAAAAAAAAGTGTCACAAAATAAAACGGGGGTAGTATGGGCCAAAATATGCAGAAAAGTCTTAATAAACATATGTCCGCAAATAAATGGTTTCAGAGATACGGAGTGTTTTGTGTTTTGTATCATTTTTTGATTATCTTTTTTCATTCTCAAAAACTTGCTTTTCTTATCGGAGTCTACCGATGTTTTTTCATAGATACTATTTGCAGTTATTATTTTGTTGTGGGTGAATAATTTTATAAATTTTCGTTATGCCTGTTTACACTAATATTGAATTAGCTGACATGCATTTTATGTACGGTCGTGCAAATGGCAATGCGAGGGAAGCGCTACGTCAGTATTTGAACATCTCATTTAACTCTATGTTGTTATTGATTGTTTATAAATATCATTGTTTTTTTTATAATAATAAAAAATTGTTATAAACACAAAATGGTCCGTATCTCCGAAACCGTTAATTTGCGGTTATATATTTATTAAGACTTTTCTGCTTATTTTGGGTCATACTATTCACCATTTCTTTTCGTGACACTTTTTTTAACACCCTGTATACTTCTAATTATTGAATTTTTTTATTAGGAATTTATTGTATTCTGTAAAGCAATAGCCTTACTGTTTATAATCTATACTTATATATACTGTGCTTATACCTTCCATAGTTTATATTTTATTTTCCTTAAAAAAAAAATCATGAAGTAATACACCCTATAAAACATTATTCGCCTTCATAGTGGATAAATCAATAATACCTATATAAAATAATATAAGAGAGACAAACAGATTGCATACATTTCATCCCTGAGAGAGACGCATACAGTCAAGAGACCGCTTCTTTTCCTGTAAAACCATGACATCAGTAATTGTTTATTGCTATATTTTTGTTAATTTGATAGTAAAAAATATAAGGAAAGCACTCTTACCTTGTCAATACACAGGCGAAACTTTTATGAAGAATATTTTTTTTTCGTTTAGGCCTTCGTTTTTCGTCAAATGAAAAGTATATTTCTAAAAGAAGATTTTTTAACCAAATTTGTCGACAGCCAAAATAAGTTTTAATCTACACCATACTTATATTGTAAAATACCTAACATTATTTTGTGCTATTATGGAATATTTTTCGTTTTCTTTGTCTCAACTTCGCGCGTTAAAGTTTAGAATATGCATCCCTCGTATCTACATGCAATTGTTAAAATTATGAATGAATGTTGATTTTGTTTGGTCTCGGAAGTAATTTTGTAGTATTTAGGCTCCACCCTTAAGTTGTAATTTTTATACCTACTAAACTACCGTTGCCCCGCAGGTCTTTTAGTTTGTAATGTAAATTTTCCTCTTAATGCATAATATTTTAATAAGTGATATTTAACAAATATTTAAAAGTTATGGACTTTCCATCATTTTTTATGGTATTTAAAAGTTAAAACGCAAAATACATTCTTTTACTTTTGCCGAATTATTTCAGGATTCTCGTGATAAGATTTAAAAATGTAAGGCCCATAAGATGCTGCCATCTGAACAGACGGAATAGACACTAAATTGAAAAATTGCAACATCGCTCCCTATGCAGACGAATTTAAAATGGCTTAGCCTAATTTGACCATGTTTCTGGGTGAGGGGCGGGGTGGTATGCAAGGAAAGGTTGCAAGTAAATAAATTATTCTATAAATGCTATTTTCTGTTTGGAACACAACACCAACACATGCATGTTTGTTTTGAAAGTTTGACGTTTATGGTTTGACATGTCATTTCAATTTAATGGACTTTAATTATTTAAAAGATGCAATGTACTTATATTATTTATATATATTATTGTAGATCCAGGTATGTTTTCGGTTTTTATTTTATTTTTATTTTCTTTATTTAGCTAGCTTGCTAATATCACAATATTCAAATTTAGTAAAAATAATGTAATAATATAACAAATATTTTAATAACATACTAAATAGGAAATGTAATTTAACTGCAATTGTTTTGATAACAGTATTTGCATATGGTCATCTGTTTCCGAATAATTGCCCTTAAATATTTGAATTTTTCTACTAACTGTATAGATTTTCTTCCAATTTCCTATATTGTTTGTCCACAAACTGCATATAGTTATTACTTATCAGTTTATATTTTGTTTTAGGTATTTGTGTTGATTTTTAACAAATGATTGCAACATCATTTATAAACATTTTGGAGAGTTTCATTGACAATTTACTCTTATTAAGTTATCTGAATCCTTACAACTTACAAGAAACATAGATAAGGACATCAAAGGCAAACAGGTAAATGTCATATTGATTATTGCGACATCAACAATCATTAATATAAATTAAAAATAACAGGGGACCTAATTTTCTTCCTTTTATGTGGTTAATTTCTTCTGATCAGGACAGCGATTCTTTTGTGCGAACTCGACACAGAATAGAATAGAGAGAGACATTACATCAAAATCGCTGTCTGTCGAACAAAGATAGGAGTCTCGATAGGAGACGTACTGAAAGATGAGAATCCCACTACATATGTTATTTAATTTTAATCTCTCTGACCTGATACTTAGATAATCTACATGCTGCCACAATGCATGCTTTATAGCATAGATATAAAAACCACCTTTATACCAATACTTTTTAATTTTTTTATCGAATGGTTTTGATCAACAGAATCAAGTGCATTTTAAAGAAATACAATTAATTTTTAATTGTACATATGGCGGGTTGTACAATAGGCAGTTAAAATGTAGACTTAGTTCAAACTGTGAACCTTGTTGTATACTCATCGTTTATTGTTAAACATAAGTTTTAAAAATGACATTTGTTTCTGAATATAACTAGTTGAAAATAAAACTCTTGTTAGTTAAAATATCTTTAGAATATGTTTTGTACAACCTGCCCATAATGTATTTTGTAATAATTAAAAATCATAATATTCTTGTAAGGAAGTTGGAAAGCTTAGGGTTTGATCAGTCGCTGTTGAGATTATTTTCATCTTACCTAACTCATCGTTTTTCAATTATATCTTTTACAACGGATTTTCATCTTCGCCCCTCACAGCAACATCTGGAGTTCCACAGAGCTCCAATCTGGGGCCACTATTATTTAGTATATTTATAAATGACTTGGCAATAAATTTAACCTGCTGTTCGCTGCTGACTTAAAAATATTTACCTCAATCTCATCAATTCAAGACTGTTACTTTTTACAGACCCAACTTGGGAATCGTTGAAAATTGGTGTAATGAAAACAAGCTATTTATGAATGTGTCTAAATGTAAAGTATATTGCTATACTAGAAGTATTAACAAGGTGGAGTTTGATTATTTATTTAACAGCCTACCTTTATCGGACTTGTGCACAAATTGAAGATCAAGGTATATTATTCAACCAAAAAGTTACTTTTTCGGATTATATTGAAAATACCGTTGCTTCTGCGTTGAAAAGCTTACGGTTCTTAATTCGTAATACTCGTTCTTTTACAAACTCTTAAAGCTTAAAGATCCTTTACTTTTCTTTAGTTCGTTCCAGGCTAGAATATGCATGTCTTATCTGGAACCTTATTTACAATATTCATAAAAGATCATTGGAAAATGTTCAGCGGCGATCTCTCAAGTACCTTTCTTTTAAAATAGATGAGCTGTATCCCATTCGAGGTATTGAAGAATCTCTGCTTCTTTCAAAAATAGAGGGTAGTTTCCAGTGTTACATTTTTTTATAAAATATTACATAACACTATTGATGTACTATTTTTGATAAATTAAATAAATTTTGTCCACGACCACCTCATAATAAATCAGTATTGTACCTCCTAACTAAAAGCATATAGTACCCATATATCACGGAGTGAATTATGATAATTCACGCTTTTGTAATTCTGGCACATTCCGGTAGATAACTAAAGATAGACGAAAATCGAAAATCGAAAATCGAAAATCGAAAATCGAAAATCGAAAATCGAAAATCGAAAATCGAAAATCGAAAATCGAAAATCGAAAATCGAAAATCGAAAATCGAAAATCGAAAATCGAAAATCGAAAATCGAAAATCGAAAATCGAAAATCGAAAATCGAAAATCGAAAATCGAAAATCGAAAATCGAAAATCGAAAATCGAAAATCGAAAATCGAAAATCGAAAATCGAAAATCGAAAATCGAAAATCGAAAATCGAAAATCGAAAATCGAAAATCGAAAATCGAAAATCGAAAATCGAAAATCGAAAATCGAAAATCGAAAATCGAAAATCGAAAATCGAAAATCGAAAATCGAAAATCGAAAATCGAAAATCGAAAATCGAAAATCGAAAATCGAAAATCGAAAATCGAAAATCGAAAATCGAAAATCGAAAATCGAAAATCGAAAATCGAAAATCGAAAATCGAAAATCGAAAATCGAAAATCGAAAATCGAAAATCGAAAATCGAAAATCGAAAATCGAAAAGTGGAAAAAACAACAGTTAGTTACCTATGTTTAATAAAAACTTTCCATTTTACACTTAACTTTTATTTAATAAAGAAACCATAATGGTCGTGGACAAAGTATAGTATTAGACTCGCAATTTATGGCCATTATTCACTCGGGTGACTTGCGCCCCTCGCCTACGGCTCGGAACGCAAACGTCACCCTGCGTGAATAATGGCTACCATAAATTGCTTGTTTAATAATATACTATTATTGTTCCCCAAACAGCCATTAGATATCATAATACATTTTATACAGCAAGTATTTGAACGAACTTGGGAACAAATTCACCTATAATGCTAATGTGCTCACATTTTAATTAATTTTGTTCTGATTGGGATATTTATTTCGACCATTAGTTGTACTAATTTGTAGCTAATGTATTTGGGATTCTTTCTTTTTTTTTTTTCTTGCTGTTGCTAAAATTTTTTTCTGTCGAAATATTATGTTTAACATTTATTTCATGTATTTTGTTCTGTAAATGGATTAATTTGTTGGGCAATAAAATTATTTTTATTTTATTAAGCAAAAAAATGTTTATTTTGATGCACCTACCACCTTTAAAAGTTTGTCAGTATATTAACGAGAAATCCTATATAATTCCCAAAGAAAAATATTTTTGGAATAAATTCCGAATTCCCTTTATTGATATTTGTTATTTTTTAGGTTCAATGACTCGAAACATGATCAGCTACACCAAGAATATATCTTTGATACTTAAAAAAAATGGTACGAGATGAAGCAGATTTGATGCTATGTCACATTGTGGTGCGAAGACGTGGCTTTTATAAATTTGGGGTATCAGTTGATAGAAAACAGTAAGCAAAAATAAATTTATATAAATCTGCCGGTGCATCAGAGATAGCCATATTCCATACCACAATACGTCATGCGTGAACTCGATGAGATTTCATCGGCTAAGTATCATTCCTATGTAATTTTTTGTATCATTAGGAACACCAACATTGTGAATAATTATGACCAGGGTTTTCTAACCTTTTCCCTAGGTCAAAGAGAATAAATGAAAACTAAATAATATATAGTAATAACGAATGAAAATATATACTTTGAAGAGTTTTATTATGTCAGCCATAGTTTTATACCAAAAATGAAAATAAACTGAAATTATACATTAAAAATACATTCATAAATTAACTATATTTATAACACTCATCGACTCTCTCCTGTCTAAAATATTACTTATCTATCTATTCGGCTCTATTCCGTCTAATTTTTGCCATTAGCCTCCTTTTGACACTTCCATTCGTTCTTATTCAGTGTAGTATGCATAGTTTTCAGAATATCAAATGTTATATCTATCTGATGATTGGTCCTGCAAAGTTCATCTTCAGTACACCTGCTTATGTGACATCTATCTCGATGCCAAGTTTTATTGAACACCCGTTTCTTGCCTATTACTCTTAAACTTAACCAGAACTAGCTTAGACTCGAACGCATACGTCTAATTCGTCCAAAACACAGCCTTGGTACACAAATATCTATTTTACTGCTGATTTCATTACAAAAAACTGGAGTAAAGGGTAAAATTATCTCTTGTCCAGTACACTTGTATACACTTGAGTATTGCCTATATTATTTTCGATTGAAGACCTATACATTTAAAAATGTCGTTTACTTAAAAATAAACATTTAATTTTGATATTTTATTTAACTCAATCAAAACATTAAATTATTATTTTCCATTTATATATGGCTTATACCGGACCTGTATGTACTCTAGTAGCCATGGAGTAGCTGACAGTGTTGCCGTCAGTTGCCGCCACATATTCATTAGTGACATACGTTTTATAAATTCATCGTGTTACATATTTGTTGACATAAACAGATAGAAATTTAAAGTGACGTCTTGTATTACTTCGAATGAAAAAATCGATAATACAATTTTCTAACCTAAAAAATCGTAATTATATGTCAAACGAAATTGAACTTGGCCTTAAGAAACATGTAGACGTTCGGAAAGGTTCTAGAAGGTTAAATCGAGCTATAATATAAGTCGGTGATAGACGTTATACGTTATACGTTATACGTTAATGTTATCAGTTGTATAGTAATTGTAAAAGTTGAGTTGAAATAATTTGAGATACCAATGATCTGCGTAATATTACTATATGAAAAATAAAGACGTTTTGATTCCCCACTCGACTATGTTGGGTTTTGATTAACAATGCTCTTCCTAAAGTGGCACTGAGAAATAGTAACAACACCTACTCTTTATTTGTTACATCATATGATACGATTTAGCTTACAGTATTTCCCAACTTTACTCTGGAATACTTTAAGTACCGGGATATTGTTTTTATTAAATATTCGGTTAGTGCTGACGATTTCGTATACGTTACAATGAGAATTTTTGCAGGAATTAGGTAAAATACTCGACCGTCTTGATTTTATCGTTTACTTGTAACTCTGGGCGATTTCTTGCATTTTATTTTATTATTTAAAGCGTATTGTAACGTTTGTTTAATTTATAGTTTATTTTTTCAAAGCACTTTATTTACAATTAAATCTACTGCTTTTTCTGGTGGCTTCTAGAAGCGTTGAGTTTGTCTCTATATTGCCAGCACCAGACTTCATACCGCGGGCAAGGAGTAAAGAAAGCACAAAATTGGCTTTTACGCGACAGTATTAATGCAAAAATCGATATGTATTCGATATGTAAAATTGGTCAAGTTTACGATTTTCTGACCCACAAGTTAATAAACAGACATTAAAAGTTTTTAATCGTAGTTTAACATTAGTTTTGGATAAAAAGTAGACACAAAAGAATGATAAATTGTCAATAGAAAAGTAAACAAAGTAGAAAACGTCTACGTCGAGTTTGCGCATGACGTAGTGTAGTGCGGAATATGACTATCTGTGATCGCAATGAGCAAATTAAAATTTATCTTGTATCTTGTATTTACTTTCCTATCTGTATACAGACATTGTATAAAGAACTAATACAATGATACAGATAAGGAAAGTATAGGAATATATGGGGTCCCCTGAATCCGTTCTGGCTATTTTCGCGATGCTCTCGGTGTGTGTGTGTGTGTGTGTGTGTGTGTGTGTGTGTGTGTGTGTGTGTGTGTGTGTGTGTGTGTGTGTGTGTGTGTGTGTGTGTGTGTGTGTGTGTGTGTGTGTGTGTGTGTGTGTGTGTGTGTGTGTGTGTGTGTGTGTGTGTGTGTGTGTGTGTGTGTGTGTGTGTGTGTGTGTGTGTGTGTGTGTGTGTGTGTGTGTGTGTGTGTGTGTGTGTGTGTGTGTGTGTGTGTGTGTGTGTGTGTGTGTGTGTGTGTGTGTGTGTGTGTGTGTGTGTGTGTGTGTGTGTGTGTGTGTGTGTGTGTGTGTGTGTGTGTGTGTGTGTGTGTGTGTGTGTGTGTGTGTGTGTGTGTGTGTGTGTGTGTGTGTGTGTGTGTGTGTGTGTGTGTGTGTGTGTGTGTGTGTGTGTGTGTGTGTGTGTGTGTGTGTGTGTGTGTGTGTGTGTGTGTGTGTGTGTGTGTGTGTGTGTGTGTGTGTGTGTGTGTGTGTGTGTGTGTGTGTGTGTGTGTGTGTGTGTGTGTGTGTGTGTGTGTGTGTGTGTGTGTGTGTGTGTGTGTGTGTGTGTGTGTGTGTGTGTGTGTGTGTGTGTGTGTGTGTGTGTGTGTGTGTGTGTGTGTGTGTGTGTGTGTGTGTGTGTGTGTGTGTGTGTGTGTGTGTGTGTGTGTGTGTGTGTGTGTGTGTGTGTGTGTGTGTGTGTGTGTGTGTGTGTGTGTGTGTGTGTGTGTGTGTGTGTGTGTGTGTGTGTGTGTGTGTGTGTGTGTGTGTGTGTGTGTGTGTGTGTGTGTGTGTGTGTGTGTGTGTGTGTGTGTGTGTGTGTGTGTGTGTGTGTGTGTGTGTGTGTGTGTGTGTGTGTGTGTGTGTGTGTGTGTGTGTGTGTGTGTGTGTGTGTGTGTGTGTGTGTGTGTGTGTGTGTGTGTGTGTGTGTGTGTGTGTGTGTGTGTGTGTGTGTGTGTGTGTGTGTGTGTGTGTGTGTGTGTGTGTGTGTGTGTGTGTGTGTGTGTGTGTGTGTGTGTGTGTGTGTGTGTGTGTGTGTGTGTGTGTGTGTGTGTGTGTGTGTGTGTGTGTGTGTGTGTGTGTGTGTGTGTGTGTGTGTGTGTGTGTGTGTGTGTGTGTGTGTGTGTGTGTGTGTGTGTGTGTGTGTGTGTGTGTGTGTGTGTGTGTGTGTGTGTGTGTGTGTGTGTGTGTGTGTGTGTGTGTGTGTGTGTGTGTGTGTGTGTGTGTGTGTGTGTGTGTGTGTGTGTGTGTGTGTGTGTGTGTGTGTGTGTGTGTGTGTGTGTGTGTGTGTGTGTGTGTGTGTGTGTGTGTGTGTGTGTGTGTGTGTGTGTGTGTGTGTGTGTGTGTGTGTCTGGGAGTACTTCATAGGAGGTCATTTTTTTATTTTATAGAATATATGTTATTTACGTTTGGAGAAGAAAATTATTCAAATAAAAGTATCTTCTAATATTATTTTCTATAATTTTTGTACCATACAATATTTTTCGTTTGGAGAAGAAAATTCTTTAAATAAAAGTTATTTCTAATTTTAATCTCTAATTTTTGTTCTATACACAATTTTAGTATAGTTTATCATCTAAACATTTACAGAGGTGCTACAGAAGGTTATACAAAATAACCGAAAAAAGTCTGTGATAACTAGATAAGAAAGTCATTTTAAAATAAGTGAACAAAGCAAAGTGCCATTCTTCAGTTATTGATTTCATGGACAATAAGTAATTTTCAAGAGGTATGATTACGGTTTATCTGAACTAGCTTAAGCCAATGATCCAATGATTAAGTAGAAGATTTAGTCTTTAATAGTTTACACCTGGTTTACGATTTTTACACACAAATTTTTTGTGGGTTGTTCTGTTATGTATTTTAATGTTTAAATTATATTTTCCATAATAAATATATGAATTAAGTTAGGCGTAAATCAAATTCATATAGAGTTTAAAGTGTTTAACTAATTAGTGAACTTCCAAAACGAATGTTCCGTTCAAACCAGATAAAGAGAAGGGTGGATAGCTTAAGTGTTTCAATATTTACTCAAAGGAGAGGTAAATAATGAGAAGGGAAATTAAATATATAGAAATTTACCATTATTATGATGAATAATTTAATCTGTGGAAACAACATTTGTGTAATATTTGGATTAAATCTCAATTAAATTTAGATTAAAATAATTCAAAATTAACCATCTAGTTAACTTATTAACCCAAGAATTTTCAACAGTGTTGTATACAATATGGTTTTATTATTATTATTATTATTATTATTATTATTTAGTTAGTTATATATACTTTGCATCAGAGGTGAAGTACACTTCTTTGATAGCAAATTAATATCGTCGCCCTAATAAAAAAAGTGCCTAACTCCACTTTTTTACAAAAATTGGATTTTGCTACTATTTATTAAAATAACGTCTAAGCCACTTTCTGTCAAAACTTCAGAGTGTCAACTTAATCGGTTAATTTTAAATTCTCCGATTTAACCATTGCCAGCAAGTAATAGAAATTAAAAAAAAAAAAACCGACATCAAAATCGTGCAGATGCCAGTGCCACATCTTAACCAAATTTATATGGGACTACCCCTGAAGTACTCCCTTTCTAACAAAAAAAGAATCATTGAAATCGGACACCATGTTAAAGAATCATCGCTGAACATACATAAAAAAAATATTACGACGAATTGAGAACCTCCTCCTTTTTTGAAGTAGGTTAAAAAAAAATTGCCAAGCTCCACACTCCACACTTTTGTTAAAGAGTATATCGTGAAAATAATTTTGTTGTGTCACATTCAAATTTATATTTGATAGATGTGAAAAAGAACAAGTAATAATGTAGTATTTGAAAAATTTTGTAGAAGGAGACAGGCATTTTTCTTATTAGAGCGACGATATGGGATTCACACCTAGAAAATAGAGTAAAAAAAGCATACATTGCTTATGAACAACATAACCATCATAATAACTATGCTAGCATATGGTGTAGTTGTCTAGGTATCAAAAATCTAACAGTTATCCGAAAACTAGAACAAATTCGAGGAACAGCAAATCTCAACATAACAGGAGCCGTAAAAATCACACCAACACGAGCGATGAGAGCTATTCTTAGTTTCACTACAGCTTATTCACTACCAGCTGGTCATCTCACCAGCGGCACCTTTGTACTTTGAAACAGAGACAACACGAGACGGTTAACTTCATAGCAAAAATTGATTGACATTTAGGTATAGTAGTCATCAGGGTCAGCTGGTATTTTATCTTTGTCATGTACATTATTTCCTTATAACGTTATCTTGTTTTCATAAGCTAAAAGATAGGGTAGATGTCGCTGGTAACGTTCCAGCAATGTTGCCGTTATGAACATTTTCCAAATTTGTTTCTTTTACATTTAAATAATAATGATCTTATTTATTGTTTCGGCCTTTACTTGATGAAAATCCATTTAATTTTGAAAGAGTAAAACCAAATTTGGTAGATTTTCACACTTCTATTTTAAAAATAAAAATTAAAAAAACACTAACATGACATATGTTTCGAAGTACAACTTCTTTTTCAAATGTGACTATTTACAATTCGGTATCCAATATATATACGAAATAATTTAACAAAACAAAGTACTTAAGAAAACATCAATAACATTACAAAATAAACTAACTATTTAAAGTGAATAAGGGTACTTAGGTAATTATAATATCCATCAAATAACAATAAGATAGCCCATTACCGGGATTATCTCACAGAAAACTGGGAAAGAGATTTAATAAGGGTGAATTATTAATATCTAATTGATCATTTAGTAAGTTATCTGAATTTTTAAATCTATTTATTTCAAGTGTTTCTAAATGGTTTAATTTAAGGCTCTTATTTTCTACATGTAAAATTTCAAAGTTGTCCATAGATCCATAGATTAGTTAATATTCCCCTTACCAAAGAGAACTTCACAAAAGAATTAAATATCATTAAACAAATCGCAGTAAATAATAATTTTAATTCAAAGTTAGTAGACAACATTTTAGAGAAAAAACTTTTTAAACAGGCTATTCAACAAGTTTATCCCATAATTAAAGATCCAAATTGCAGCTATATAAGAGTCTTACATATATAGGAGCTCCTAGTGAAAAGGTATCATCATATTTAAAAAACCAAAATATTAACGTAGCTTTTAAAACCAATAATACGCTTGGGAAGTATATTAAAAACAATAAGGGTAAAATTAGTCCTAATAATAAATCGGGGGTATATAAATTAAATTGTGGTAGTTGTCCAAAATTGTATATTGGTCAAACAGGCCGTACTTTCAAAAAACGCTATTCCGAACATTATAATAGCTATACAAAAAACAAAAATAATTCTACTTACTCAAATCATATTTTAGCTGAAAATCATTCTTTTACAGACAACTTTGAAATTTTACATGTAGAAAATAAGAGCCTTAAATTAAACCATTTAGAAACACTTGAAATAAATAGATTAAAAAATTCAGATAACTTACTAAATGATCAATTAGATATTAATAATTCACCCTTATTAAATCTCTTTCCCAGTTTTCTGTGAGATAATCCCGGTAATGGGCTATCTTATTGTTATTTGATGGATATTATAATTACCTAAGTACCCTTATTTACTTTAAATAGTTAGTTTATTTTGTAATGTTATTGATGTTTTCTTAAGTACTTTGTTTTGTTAAATTATTTCGTATATATATTGGATACCGAATTGTAAATAGTCACATTTGAAAAAGAAGTTGTACTTCGAAACATATGTCATGTTAGTGTTTTTTTAATTTTTATTTTTAAAATAAAAGTGTGAAAATCTACCAAATTTGGTTTTACTCTTTCAAAAATAATGATCTTATTTATCCATAAGTAATACTTATATTGGACTTTTAATTTCTTTGTATATAATATATATATATATATATATATATATATATATATATATATATATATATATATATATATATATATATATATATATATATATATATGTCGGATTTCGGATATTTAGGGCGTCACCGTCAGACTTTGTTATTACAAAACACTACATTTAACACTTGTAAAACTTTTTAATGCAATATAAAACAATAAACAATGTTGACAACACTTTAAACGACGTTACACAAATAATTATTAAAGAAGTACGGATAATAATACGATATCAATTAATAATCAATTATAGAAATGATACTAGCGATCCGGAGCCAGCTTATCACAGCCCGATCGATCACACTTCTCTGATCTCTCCTGCTGGATCCGTTCCGCCCTCCTTGCCCCTCACTATGAAAGGTAAGTGTGTGTCATTTTGTTAAGTCATCACTTATAAAAACCAAGTAGAAGCTTACAACTTATATTATTAAAATATACCGACTACCAATAAATCAAACTTCTTAAAACTATAAACAAAATAATAGTTAAACATCAGCGCCGCCGACATATATAACAAAAGATGTGTTTTAAGAAATATATAGCAGGATTGTGTACAAAGATCAAAAATAAAAAGTAAATAGCACTAGAAGAAAATAAGTTTGGCATCACAGCACGAGCATTTCACTTTGACGTCTGCCAGATTGACGTATTTCTAACCTATCATTTTATCTCCTTGTCCAATTTTTTGTTTCTATGTTGGTGACTTTGGTGTCGTTCTACTTATATATATTTTACAATTTAACTTGTAAATTCATTTTTTTGGTTGTTTTTCGTTCATTATTAGTTACGTATTTAAATTTGTTAGTTTAGTGTTTTCCCCGGTAAATTACATTTTTATCATGGTGTTTTCATTTTTCATATTAGGTAGTTTTAAGTTTGTTTACAAACCCGAAGGAACTAACAATGCCCGGATCACGCCGGGATTTTGTTTAATTTCCGTAAAGTAAGTATTTCAATTTTATTGTAGAACCTTTGTGGTGTGAATGTTTATTATTGTTTAATACAGAATATATCTTATTATTGAAATCATACTTCGTTTTATGTTCCTTTTTAATGCTTTTTATATTGTGTGTCTAAAAAAAAAAAATAATTTTTTTTCTGATTTGATGTGCTAGTAAATGTGAATTACATATTTATTCACATTTCCAGTGCATCAAATCAGAAAAAAATCATAAAAATAATAGATAAAGTGGATCTACATATTTGAATTTCCCGCGGTTCTTCTTTTTTTAAAAAAGAATTATAATGTGACCGGTTGCTTGTAAAGAAAAAGGCCACTATTAAAACAAGGTATACCAGCGCCATCGACCTTATCTTCCAGTCCAATCGCCCAGTCAATTCTTGGTGAAAAGCAAAATTGCATTGAGTTAACCGTCTCATTAGTTGTCTCTGTTTGAAAGTTAGCAGTTCGTAGGTCGGTATGCGCGTGCTGTAGAGAGTGGGATAGCGGGCGACCATACTAGCGACGATTCGCGTATCAGGCCCGTATTAAGTTGTTTTAACAGTAATCAGAGTACAAGAACGATAACAATTATAAATCTATATTACAAAATATTTATTAAAAACGACTTGCACATTAGCTTACATAACTACTAAGAAAATAGTTACTGATTTTTCCAAATTATTAATTTTCCATATCTCTGGGCTACTTTAAAATTCCTATTGGCATATTTTGGCATATAATAAGTTTCGACTCATGTATATAAATTTAGCAAGTACGTATGCGGAAAATTTGTACAGGGGTGAATAAATGTGACAGTTTTAAAAATATTAACAATTGTGGAAACTAAGTTATCCATAACAGTGAATTTCTGTTATAAAATTTATAATATTCGTATGTGTCATATATAGGCTACCGTACTGATCCAAATCTGAGTATCTGTACGCTTTATAAAAAGAAAATAATACTTTTCATCCACTTTAGTACTATTTGCTTCTGCATATTTAACAATTTTTTTTCTAAAACATCTGATTTTCTATAATCAGTATCTACGATTACATTTTCAATAGGTACTGCAGGTTCACACCGGTCTTCCACATTCTGTAGCATATCTGTCATTTGCAGTAAAACACGACTAGCATCGTCCTCGCAGTTTTCTGTATCTGAATGTAACAGATCTAAACAAAGTAATTTTCTGAACGCCCGTAAAAACTGTATTGGGGTTGGATTTGCATTATTTCCACACTGTTGACGAACAGAACCAAAACAATGTTCAAGATAATCGTGATATGTTCGTAGAGAAATTGTATCTCACAATGCGCCAAATTTTTCCATAAATACAAAATAGGGTTAATAGTTATTTTCCAGCCCAATATGCACTTAATTGTTTTTGTAACATTTACACCATCTCCGTTAAATACTTCCATATTATTGAAAAAAATTAGGCACTCCTTCAAAAAGCAAGTTTGTTTTCTGTTGCCTACATACACTTCCTGATATTGTGTAGCTGCTGGGCCACCAGATGTATTTAAAATATCGAACAAATTGTCCATTCTAAAAATCAAGTCCACTGTGGTAGTAGCTGCTGATGAAAGTGCGTCGAATCTAATGTATAAATATATACTGTGAGCTACAGAAGCACTAAACACTTGATCTGTTAATTTGACCTTTATTTTCTCAAAACTGTTGAGGAAAATGTGTGACTCAATAATTTTGGAACCCCTCGAATATTATATGGCTTATCGTATAAATAAAATTATTTTACATGTCCCATGAGGTTACTGAATCATTAATCTTAAAATTGTGTTTTATCAGGTTATTTCTAAAAGCTTTCAACAAATGAGGGATATCAAAGAGAAATACAATTTTGTCATTCCCAAACATGATATATGGATGTTCCGGTGAAACATCCAGTAATTTTGCTAACTGCAAATTATTTGAGCCCATATCACATGCAACGCCTACTTCTTGGAGCCCTTTGTTAGTAACTTCTTGTATAACGTTTAAAATTAGTTGCTTTAATTGCAATACAGGACACGTAAAATTAACTAGAAAATAGGCAAGTGGTTGTTTCTAATACGTACATATACCTCTAGCTATGACTACTGTGGCAGCTAGTGCTGGTTTAAAAGACATGCCTTCAAGACCATATACTCTATCTGAATTATATTATAAAACAAAGTTTATCTAATACCTCAAACCGTTCAGCTTTATTCTTTAAATTTTTAAATGGTACACTATTTATACAAACAGAAAAATGAATGTTACTGTAAAACTTTTGTAATGTGCCAATTCCAAGCAGACAAAAGTTATTTGACAGTTGCTGTTTTTATATAATTTTGGACCTAAGAAATATAGCGACATACAATACTGCTTAAATTTACTAGTGCCGTTCAGTTTCTTAACTATTTCTCCTACTTGTATATTAATAAAATGCGCTATATCTTTGGACGGAAAAAAATTGTTAGTTAGCTGCTTATAACCGGACAAAGTAACTTTATCAAGATAGAAGTCAGATTTTTTACTAAAAAAACTTAAACTACAATTGTTCGTAGTATTCCTGCACTTTAGCGCCGGACAACGATTGAAAATAAGCTTTATCGCAATGTAGACTCGAAATAAAACTACACACAACACGATTAAATACACTAAGTTCGCTCCTGTACTCCTGTTCTCTACACTACCACTTTCCGGCACCAAGTGAAGCCCAGACCAGGGGGGCTTATAACATATGCGCGTTATATCAACAGGTTAGTGCGCAACACATCCGCGCATATCAGTCCGTTTTACAGTAACAAAATGATATTTAAATTTAAAGTACACTGAATAATTTAATAATTCAATAATAATTCGCTTAGAAACAAAAATAACACTCGAAAATTAATGTTTAAAATTATATAATTGTATATTAATACAATTATTTAAAAAAACTTGAATTTATTAAATTATTTGTGCAATGTAAATCTGGCTTTGAAGTTGCCTCCCAATCCCGATGCAATAAAAACAAACATTATGGTTATGGTTGCCGAATAAAACATGTGAGTAGGTTTATTTATTTAATTTTAGTTTTAAGTTTTAGGCATAAGTTAATTTAGGAATATTTAAAATTAAGCAAAAGTATTTTGATGCTTTAACATGTCTTTACCAGGCCCTATTCATAATAAATGCATAATATCAAATTGTAATAGTAAATTTTACTGGCCCATTTATGATGTAAATTTTAAGAACAAACACTTTTTTAAATTTCCTTCAGATTTTGAGCAAAGAAAAAAATGGTGCCACATATTAAACATTCCACTTGTAAAAAATCATTATAGATTGTGTGAAGATCATTTTGATCAAAAATCATTTGCAAACACTAATCGGTCAAGGCTCATTCGATTTGCTTTGCCATTGGCACCCTTAAAACCTCAATTAACACCAAAGATAGTAGTACTAAGTAATATTGTTGTCACACCACCAAATAAATTACCTGTAAAAAGAAAGTTAAATTTTAATAATCAAAATTTCAATGATAGTTTTTCATCCAATGAAATAGAATCGCTGCCTAAAAAGCAACGATTAGATAATGGATTTTTAAATCAAATTAATGAAACTCGAGTCAATAGTTTATCTCCTAGAAAGAAAAAACTTTATTTTATTAATAGAAAACAGAAAAGTAACATTTGCAAATTAAAGAAGGCCCTAATTAATTCAAAACGTAATGTTAAAAATGCAGTCAAAATTTCAGAGTCAAAGATTTTTCAAGAATTTAATTCAAAGCTCGATCCTGTAGGCATGAGCTTTTTAAAAAGTACTACATCTAATTCAAAAAAGATGAAGCCTTCTTGGTCAACATCTGATAAAGTCATGTCATTAGCTTTATATAAAAAGGGCCCCAGAGCTTATAATTTTTTAAAACGTTTCATTGCTTTACCTAGTAAAACCACTTTGCAGTCACTTTTAAGATCAGTGCCATTTGAAACGGGCATTAATAAATCAATTTTTAAAAGGCTCAAGGAGAGGGTTGCTAAAATGAAGCAAATTGATAGGAACTGGGTAGTGTTACTGTTTGACGAAATAGCTCTTACAGAACAATTAACTTTGGATGTAGCTAGTGATAAAGTAGTAGGGTTCGTAGACCTTGGTAAAAATTTGGGAAGAAAATTACAAACGGCTGATCATGCACTGGCCTTTGTGATTAATGGCTTACGAAAAGCATGGAAGCAGCCAGTGGCTTATTACTTCACTAAAGATCAGGTTAAAACTGAAGATTTGAACCTAATTCTTATAGAAGTCATTTTAGAGTTACAGAAAGTAGGATTAAATGTTATGGCAACTGTTTGTGATCTGGGGAATACAAACCGAACAGCACTGAAACAATTACGAGCAGATAATAATGTTCAAAAACCTGGTCCTTATTTTTTTGTTAATGGAAAAAGGATAATTACTTTATATGATCCTCCCCACCTTTTGAAATGTTCAAGAAATGCTTTATTTAATTATGATATTTATTTTGAAAATAATTTTAGATGTGCTAAATTTAATTATATTAAACAAGCTTTTTATCTTGATAAAACTAAAAAATTTCAAGCATTACATAAAGTTAGAGAATCTTTTTTGGATATCAATAGAAATAGTAAATTAAAAATGAAAGTTTCAGCTGCTGCAAAAGTAATGAGTCACACCATGGCTGCTACCATTGAAAGTCTAATAGTGCCTAATAAATTACCATCTGAGGCTATCTATACTGCCGAATTTATTGAAGACATTGATAAGCTGTTTGACAGCCTTAATGGTAATAACCCAAGTGTCGTTGGTGGTAAATCTCTTAGGCAGTGTCCTTCAAAGAGATCTAAACATCTAGAATTTTGGAATTCTATGTTGCCAAAAATAGAATCTTGGCAGTTTTTACCAAAAAATGGTAAACCTATGAGAAAGGTGATGCCTTTTAAGACCGGTTGGTTAATTACAATTAGGGGTGTTAAACTACTTATGAATGAATGTTGGAAAAAGGGATTCAAATTCATCAGAACCCGTGCTTTAAATCAAGATCCAGTTGAGAATATGTTTGGCACAATTCGACAGTATGGTGCAGCTAATACGGCTCCAAATTGTTACCAATTTATTTCAGCTTTAAAAGCATCAATTTTAAATAATTTAATTTCATCGAGGAATTTCAACTCCAATTGTGAAGCTGATGAAACAAGCATTTTAGATAATTTAAATTCATTTTTAAATGTTTCTACAGAACCAAAAGCATTAATATGTTGTGATAATAATGAGCTGGAAAATTTAAATTTAACCTTTTCTAATACAGAATTTTTAATTGATTCAGAATTTGAGAGTCAGGCCACTAGCTATGTCGCAGGGTTTGTTGTTAAGAAAATCAATAGTTTTGACTGTAAAGAATGTCTGGCTAATTTGCAAACAGATATTTTAGAGGACCATCATACTTTTACTTATTTTAAAGAAAATGATGATAAAAGACGTCTGATTTATGTACAAAGAAATGTAATAGAATTTATTTCAAAGATTCATGAAATTATTTATACAGTTTTGCCACTTTTGGGCCATATTGAAAATATAATTCAGAAAATTGAATTTTTTTTGAGAGACCATGTTGATTTTGAATGGTTTACATGTCAAGAACATAAAACAGATATCTTTTCTCATTTAGTCAAAACCTGTGTAGCATTAGTAATTAGAAAATATTACAATGATAGTATGAAGGCTTTGGCAATGTCTAAAAGGCAAAAAAGAAAATCAAAATGATATTAAGTTACTGCGTTTAATTTTTTTTTGTTTCAGGTTATGTTGATGGTTCTCTTTCACGTGTGTTATTAAAGAAAAAGAAGTTTTGTTTTGTTTTTTGTTTTTATTAAAATTTTGTTGATTTAAAAAATTTATTAGAAGTTAGTTTTATTATTTAGTTAATTAAATTATTTACTATACAATCAGCCGGTTGCAAGTAGATCCATTAAAAATTATGAATTATGATATATCTTAGTTACGTGAACTTCAAATTATTGAGTCCAAATATCTTTCAACGTTTATCAGGCTACTAAATTTTAATGAATGTTCCTGCAACCCGCTGTTAGTATGATATTTATTTTAACCAAAGATAGTACACGTACATAATAATGTGATTTTTGTGATATTATAATAATTGTTTTAAAGATAATGCATAGATATATTTTTTTTTTCAAGTAGGTACTAGATTAACTTTTTAAACCAGTTTCATTAGATAAACTTAAGATAATAACATTTTTGTGATATTAGAATTATATTTTATTAAAACTTAAGCAAAATTCATTAGGCGAATTTAAGAAATAAAATTTTTGTGATATTAGAATTATTATTTTGTATTGAAACTAAGTAAAATTCTGTAGGTAAACTTTAGAGAAACAAAACTCATTAGATAAACTTTAAATAAATAACAATTAATAGATAAACTTTAGAGATAATAATTTTGTGATATTAGGATTATTTTTTATTAAAACTTTAGTAAATATTTAGAAAAAATGTACTACTTTGTTTTTTGAATGTAATAAACAAATATATATATGTTTATAAATAATGATGGTGGGTGAGGTTTTCCGGGTTTTCCTCACCTGTAAGTCAAATGGCACCATCAGTCATCTGTAAGTCGCCCCGGAGCGCCACAGCAAATAATAATAATGATAATAGCCATCCCTCCCCCACACAAGCTCTACTTTTAGGGGTTTCTTGTAAGGGGGAGAAATATAGGTATCATTATTTTTATATTGCTTTTATTTTATTATATATTTTTTGTTTATTTTTCTTGAGAATTTTAATTAATATTCAGGTAATAAAATTATTTAAAAATTTGTATTGCCTTTATTTTACCCTTCCTAAAATTATGTCCTACAATTTTGCATTTTGGTTGGCATTTTGTTATATCTCGCATCTTGTGTATGTTGCAAAAAATGCCAATTAAAATGCAAAATTTTAGTTATAATAATTTAAGTACAATTATAAAGAAAAGCCCGCTAAATTTTAAATTAAATATTGTAGGTATCTACATTACCGACTGGATAAAAGTTAAATACATTATTGCCGGTACCTACATTACCGACTGGGTAATAGTTGGACAAATCCCTTACCGGCGGCGCTGCAAGCAAACCTGTTGCCATATTTCTTCAAAGAAACGGCAACTCTTAATTATCCTTCCTCCATGGCCCAGACAGCTGGCAATGACTTCGCCCATATGCGCAGCCGTCCCAACTCCAACGTTCGGTTTTATGGCTGGTAGTGAATAAACTGTGGTTTCACTCACCTTGATATTTTCATCAAGAAAGTTGCTGTGATGACAAGGAGACTATTTCGCACAGTTGGAACAGAACCTGATGTACAATCTGGTGAAGAGAGACGTCACGCACGGCAGGCTGCACTCGTTTGCTTGAAAAAGTGGAATTTTTAAGCGAACGGGTTCTGAGACATAAGCTATATAAAGTCATAACGGAACAAATAGAAGAGCTGGAACTGATAGAAACGATTAATCACCGACGATTCTAAACTTAAAATGGACTATGAGTAATAGTGCCAGTATAGTGCAAACCGAGATCGCGCGTATTCTAATAGCAGCAAAATAAATTGCTAGAGACAATATTACTGGAGGGAACATGCTCATTTATACAGACAGCACACAATCACTACTTCTCACTCTTGATAGACCACAAATTTACTAGAATGTCACAAAGCTTTGACCGAAGTATCCATCAATATTGTGGTCACCTCACGATGGATCAACAACCACGACATATCTTGCTGATTCACTATACAAGAAGGCAGTTAATCTTATAATTTTTGGACAGATAACATTGATAGTGATAAACCTAGTTAAAAAAATATCCCCTTGTAAAATTCAAGTAAATACGAAATGAAACAAGAGACTGGAGAGTTACAAGAAAACTTTTAAGTTTTAATAATAAAAATTGCGGAAATGAGAGAAAATACGAAAGAAGATAAACGAAAAATAAGACAAATAATGGAAGAAGATTACCGTGAAATAAAAATTTAATAAGGACAGAACTTAAAAAAAAATTAGATGTAAAGAAATTAGATGAGAATGGAAAAAAGCTAGATAGCACTGGAGAGAAGATGAAAATAAAGAAAGAATTAGAAACTTAAAATAATATTAAAGACAAAGAGAAGGAAAATAAAAGTGTAAACAATAATGCAGAAGAAACAGATGTACAAAAAATATAAAAAAAATAAGTGATAAAAATATTAAGTGAAGAAAAAGTAATTAATAAAGATAAACAGATTCACAATTTAGAAAAAGTAAAGTAGTAAATATTAATAAAAGTAGTAAAAGAAAAATAAAAATTAAAGAATCAAAGAATTAAAGAAAAAAAAAAAATAATGCAAACAATGTAGAAAATAGAGAAAATAAACAAAAATACAATCGATATGAAAAAACGTAAGGATATTATGAACAATAAAAAAAAGTAAAACAAATTGAAAATAGATACAGGAGGATAGAAGAACAAGAAAATAGTAAATAGAAATAAAAGTGATGGTAAAATAAAAGTAGTAGAGGAAATATTCGGAAAAAAGAATCTAAAAAAATAGAAATAAAATGAGAATTAAAGTAAAACAGATGCGAAGCAAAATTAAAACAAAAAATAGGATGGGTAAGATAAGTATAAGAAAGTAATGATAAAAAATAAAAGAGTGAGGACCAGAGTGAAAAAATATATATTAAAAGTTAAATAGGGAACGAAATTTTAGAGCTTGAAAACATGGCAAAAATATGAAAATTGCGAAATTATTTTGAAAATTTCTGACATCAATGGAAAATCAATTAAAATCATTAATTTTTAGTCACCTGTATCAGCATGTCCAATCAACTCTGACTAACACTAAGTTACCTGGGGGTGTTATCACTTTAAGTCAAGTTTACACCTAACAAACCAGGGTAGCCGTTTTCCCTGTACATAGTTGGTAACAGGTTTGCTTGACCTCGACAGTAGCACGCTAACCGCTTCTGGGGGAACTAGTCCCTACTAAGTTAGGAGATTTAAAAAATAGCGGGCTCTATAATTTATATTTGCAGCAATTTAAAGTCACATTTTTCCATTTTACAACTTTCACTTACAACTGAAACAAAGAATAAGTTTACTGCATTCTTGTTGTAGGTATATGTTAAAAAATGGAACCTTTCACTTGTTTCAAATAGTAAAAAATACACATATTTTCAAACATTTTTAATAAATTTAATTTATTTAGAATAACTACTATTAGGGAGATTTACCTAACTTGAAGCCACTTCAAATCCTACACTTCCTTGAGAAAATAGGATTGGAAGAAACGTTATAGGCATCGAGACATTTCTTTAGTGCATTGGCGACAGAAGGGGGCACAATAGATCTTTTAGGTCGCAGTGTATTAACACCCCATTCCCAACATAACATAACATGTCATTACATTATTACAGTTCTATTATTTTCTAATCAAACATTTCAGAATATCATGTAACAATATATTTATATTTAAAAAACTGGATATAATTTTCATAAAAACAAGAATTTTTTCACAGAAAACGTACAAAAGACTAGTAGTTTATATTTACAATTAATTTAATAAAGAAAGGTATTATCTACTTAGGTACATCAAACTTGATTAAAATTTAATACCAAAATATAATAGGTACCAATATTAATAGGTACCTGTACCTACATGTTATCAAACAGGACTGAAAAGGAAAAGGTCACTCGAAGTTTCTGTGACAGTCTTTATTTTCTTTAACTTGTTCGCACTTGAGTTAGTCGAAGCATTGAATGCGGTTTTTGCATTTGCTTCCAAAAATATTTTGAAAAAATGTACCTACTTTTTATCTTATACAAACCGAAAATTGCATTGCTGTAGCCAAAAATGCATACAAAAAATGCATTTTTTGAGACGGCTTTTTGAAGATTAAAGACCTTTGTTAATAAGAGTCAGAACTGGCCCAAATCATGTTGCCGGGGGTTTTCGAGGTCGCTGATCACGATTATGATGTTTAAATTAACTCACAGTTGACCTGGAGCTCAGGAACACCAATGAACGTCATCCCCGTGAGACTCTCCCAAAATTCATGCGGGGACGGAGAGAAACCCAGCGCCTAGGGGTTTTTTGGGTCGCTAAATTCAAATATGGCATCGGCGAATACCTGGTATGCCGGAACCTGGACGTGGACGTCATCCCCGAGAATTTTCTTGACAAAATCGCCAATAACAACCAGAAAATCATTGTGGGGGCGTTTTTTGGGGCGCTGAATCCAAATTTCATGTCAAAAACGACCTTCTGAGCACCTAGTGTACTGGAACCTGGACTCGGACCTCATCACCGTAAGTTTTCCTCACACAATCAAAAAATGCGAACCGAAAATCATTATGGTTTTTTTTTTGGTGTGTTGAATTCAAATGTGGCATTGGCGAACACCCCCTAACAGCTGGTGCACCCGAATCTGGACGAGGACGTCATCCCCGAGAATTTTTCTGACAAGATCGCCAAAAACAAGAAAAGAGAAAGAAAAGTAATGACGTTAGAAATAACCTCACCAAAATTAATTGACTTTAGCACGAGAATAAAATATATTAAAAATCAGAAGTCCCCAATGTTCGTGTATATAAGGGGTGCTCGTTAGTTGACCCCAGGTGCAAGCAGTACTACGTACTTTATACTAGCGCCTGGGTGCTGTTGCTCCCATCAATCTACTGCATACAGGTTATTGAATTTTATTACAATATTCTAAAAATTCAATTTACAGATTAACTGGTTCTACCAAATACTCTTGTACAAGTATTTATTCTGGAACCATCAGAAGTTATAAATTTAGAATTAATTATCCAACTTATGAGGAACCCACCCAATTTAGCACCCTACTCCGTTAATATATTTCGATAACAGTTTTCTACTGCTGCCACCTGCTAGTTCTACGCGTTGGTGGGCGGGGCCTGCAGCCCTATTCTTGACCACTCGCAAATTTCAAGGTCACTCGTAAAGTCTGACATTATTAATGATATAGCAAATTGTGTATTCTTGATTATACGCAACAAATTCGAGTACTCGCATAAAACTGCGAGTGGGTATTATCAATCGCAAACTACTTGCGTGTGCGTTTAATGAATTGACTTATGTCATATGTCTATTTTTTTGAATGGATACTTGTATTAGACTTACTAAAAACGTTGAAGATGCGATTATACCATGGTTATACCAGTGCAGACACATAATTCGTTCCTGAATAATAATTAATTTTATATTTTAAGTGAACATGAGCTTGTGCAAAAATTTAGAATTGCAAAAGAATTGTGTCGATTTTTAATAATACACGCTCGCCCTATATGAGACCTCAGATTAAATATAACTTAACATATTTCATTTATTTAGTTAATAGTAGGTTTCTGATTTTGTAGGTTTTAGTAGCTTTAGGGTTTTTTTGCACCAGGAAGCTGTAACATGGACATTGGTAGAAGTTTATTTATATCAGTTTCCCGGGCATCAGTGTACCGATGCCCTGAAGAAATCAGGAATGCTTTAAATGAATCAGATTATTTTTAACAAATTTCCCAAGAAATTTTAATGAGCTAAATGCAGTCAGATAATGAAAACTGTCATTCCATGATACAAAATATTTGTATCGTGCTGTCATTCAGTGTGTCATTTTAATATAACTGCAACGTTGCCAAAGTGAGAATGTAGAACATTCGCAAGTAATTGCGAAGGGGTCTCACGAATCTCATTTTAGGAAAGCATGCGTAAATGAACCCTTCGCAATATTGAGTATACGTGTATTTGCGAAGGATGTCAAGAATAGCGCTACTGGACTTAGGAGCAGTGTTGTCAGAATATATTTTTGTTATGTACCAGATTTGTCTAAGAAATGTACCAGATTCCATAAAAATGTACTACATTGTATAAATTGTACCATATTTTTCGATTCTGATGGTTTGGTTCATTGAAAAAAAAAAACAAAAAAGCTTTTATCGAGAACGAACACAAAAAAATAAACAAGGACGAACCCAACAATATATTTTGCCCATCAAATGGAAACAGGCTAGAAAAAGTAGTAGATTTTGCTTCGAGCGTACTAGAGTACCAGATTCTTAAATAATGTAATAGATCTAGTACAATTGACTAAACTAGCAACACTGCTTAGAAAAAAGTTTCTGTGTATACTTACACAAAAGCGTTTCGAGCGTTGGGAGAAAATTGAAAGACCTCTCGGCAAAGTTCGGAGATCTAGCCAAAGATTCTTCTCCTTGCTCTATTCAAACTCAGCAATAAGAATTTTACAAGACTGGATCAACTTTTTCGGAGGCACCTGGCGAGAGTTACACATTAATAAATGTGTGAAATTATGAGACGATTTTCGGTTAGTCTTTTGCAATCGTGTCTGGAAAACCCTCGGAGAAGACATTCAACCCGAGGTTCTGATGCACCCTCTCTAACGATTTTGGGTTCGTCTTCTTCGATTGTGTGAGGAAAACCCTCTAAAACGACGTTAAGGGCTAGATTCCGGTGCACTAGGTGTTCGGGTGTGGTTTTTTTGACGTGAATTTTGAAATAAGCGCCCAAAAACGCTCCTACAATGATTTTCAGGTTGTTTTTGGCGATCTTGTCAGGAATATTCTCGGAAATGACGTTCAGGTTTGGGCGCACCACGTGTTCGGGGGGGTGTTCGCCAATGCCACATTTGAATTCAGTGCCCCAAAAAACCCCATAACGATTTTTGGTTCGTCTTTTTCGATTGTGTGAGGAAAACTCACGGAGATGAGGTCAGCGTCCAGGTTCCTGTGCACCAGGTGTTCAGGGGGTCGTTTTCGACGTGAAATTTGGATTCTTGGATTCAGCGCCCCAAAAAAGCCACCTACGGGTTGTTTTTGGCAATCTTGTCAGGGAAATTCTCGGTGATGACGTCCAAGTCTAGGTTCCGGCATATCAGGTATCAGGTGGGTGTTCGTCAATGACATATTTGAATTTAGCGAGATAAAAAACCCGGGCGATGAGTTTCTCTCCTTTCCGGCGTGTATTTTGGGACAGTCCCACGGAGATGACGTTCATCGGGGTTTCTGAGCTCCAGGTCAGCTGTGGGTCAATTGGAATATCATAACCGTGATTAGCGATTTTGAAAACTCCCGCCAGTTCTGATTCTTATTTACAAAGTTCTTTAAACTTCCAAATGCCGTCGATGCATTTTTTAAATGCATTTTTGGCTGCAGCAATGCAACTTCCGCTTTGTATAAGATTAAAAGTAGGGGCATTTTTTCCAAAATATTTTTGGAAGCGAATGCAAAAAACCGCATTCCGATCCGTCTTAGTCTAAAAATTTCCGAACTTTTGGCCTTTTTACTGCTTCATTGCCTCGACTACTAGTTACAAGTTGTCTACATAAATACGACTACAAATCAAAACTTGTTGGACAATGTTATGATGGCGCTAGTGTTATGTCTGGGCAAATAAATAGTTTACAATCGAAGATTAAGAAAGTAGCACCAGAGGCGGTGTTTATTCATTGTTTGACGCACTGTATGAATTTAGTCCTATATCAAAGTTGTAGTTACAGTAGTTACAAAATAGTCATCTAATTCTAAGATATTGAGTATTATTCATAATAATTGGAATTCTGTAATATAAGTTTTTAATGACATTTTTAACAACCCAATTTCTGATTAGGCTTCAAAAAGACAGAGCCAGGGCTACTTAAATATGTTTAATGACTTTGAATTTGTTCTTCTAGTTGTCATTTTTAACCCTTAACTGGTACGCAAGTTTTTTGGAACATAACTGGTATACTGGGGTCTTGTGAGACCCCAGTCATATTTTCTAAAAAACCTATAGAATAATTATTTTTTCTATATTTTTTCATTATTTAGACCATAATTGACTAGTTCTGTGAAAAAAATCATCACATTCTTAAAAAGTATTTAATCAGAAAAAATAAACAAGATATAATGCATTCTTAGACATGTTTGAACAAAAAACCAAAATAAAAAATATAAATGAAATAATTTCTGGTTGCAGTTCCGCGGGAGTTTTGTTTACTCATCGACTGTTCCCCTGAAACAAAAAAAAAAAACATTTTAGGAAACTACATAAAAACTGACAACCAGGTTTTTGACTTACAGATTTTGATCATCATTGCATGAGCTGCACCGAATTAGCTGGGTTGAGTGCTGTTTGCACACAGTTTTGGAGCACTTTAAACATTTGGTTGAATATTTTTGATCTTTCACCCGTGGACAGTAAAAACATCTCTGTCTTTTTAGCTGGGGTCTCGCTCTTTCTTCTGGCAATGGGACCTGAATTTTAAGAATTTCAGCAATGGATGATCTTATGTTGTTTGGCAGCTTGTTGTTTTGCATTCTGTCCATCATATGATCATTGATAAGTGCTTTTCCGAGAGATATGCCATGTTCTCTTCTAGTCATTTTGATACCAGCATTCGCTGCTTTGAATAATACGTATGAGTTCACTCTTGCAATGGTCATCATAGCATAAAAGATAGCTAGTGGCCATCTTCTAGTTCGGCGGCCACACGAATAACTTGCACATTTCTGATCCAGACTGTCTACACCCGTCTTTGTTGCGTTATAGAATTCAATTATTTCTGGTTTTTGTGATTCAGGGTGTCTCTCGCCAGAATGATGCATTGAAGATAGTAGAAGTACAGCTTTATATTTTTTTGGAACGTAAGATACCATTGTATGGTTCCTCGTAAACCCAAAAATTGAAGTGTTTGCTTCCCGTTGCTTGTGGGGTAGAAACTGTGGTGGTACTTCTCTTTTGTTTTTTTTTACTGTTCCTACATAAGTCAATCGCCTAGATTTTAGCTCATTTATTAGTTCTATCGATGTGAACCAATTGTCTCTTGTTACGTTCCTATTAGTATTTTCAATGGGTTTCACTAAATTTAGGACATCTAGTGTAGGAACGCTCAACTTTCTTGTTTGCCTTTCATTACTCTTTCCAGTATATACAAAAGCATTCAGGAGGTAATGGCTCTTGGCGTCACACAAGCACATAATTTTCAGTCCATATTTTGCTGGTTTACTTTTCATATACATTCTAAAGCTACACCTACCTCTGAATGCAACCAACATCTCATCAACTGTAGAATATTCAGAACATGTGTAATTATCTTGACAATTATTTACCATAATGTTAAAAATTTGTGATACCGCTGCTAATTTATCGCCCTCGTCAATTCTGTTTCTTCTACTTGCAACGTCATCGAATCTTATTGCACTCAGAAGAAATAAAAATCGCTTCTGAGACATAGTTGCCCGAAAAATTGGTCTTCCGGTGCCATCAGTTGAAAATAAAGAAGCTGTATCCTCTCGCCCAGATTTAAAAATTCCTGCTAAGTAGAGTAGTCCCAGAAAGGCCTTCAGCTCGGTTAGTCCCAAATGGTCAACAAAAGACACGTGGCTTCCTTGGTAATTGGATGATAGTTCAGTTATCTTAGCATTAGTATGTTCCAATATAATGTTTAGAATATCCTCTGTGAAAAGTAGTTGCCAAGCTTCATAAGGCGTAGACGGGCTTTTTATTCGAGCAGGCCCTTTGAGTCCTGGTAAGTGCATTACTAAATTATGCGCGGGTATTCGTACGTCCTTTTTAGGAGCTGTTTTTGCCCATTTATACCTATTTTTACCATAATAATAGTTTGCTCTTACTTGGTTTGCCTCATCAGGATCGCTAGCATTTTCCTCTTCCACGATTTCCTCCTCCTCCACCTCATACTCTGAAATGTCTATTTCCGACTCTGAGTCATGTAAACTATGTTCACTTTCCTTGTCTGAAAGATCATCACAAGATTCATCAAAGTCACTTAGACCCTCTTCGCACTCATCAGGATCACTTAGGTTCGCAGCTACTTCTTCCAGCTGTTTATCTGTTAAAACTTTACGCGCCATCACAACATAAAAAAAAAACTTAACTGGTATACTGGGGTCTCTGGTTGCCCCAAACGTAAATAATTCGAAAACGAATCAATGTTGCTCACATACGTTCTCGACAACTAAACCAAAGTCATACGGCTACTGAGATGCTTGCTGCGGTGTTGCCGAATATTGCGAAATTACATCCAATATACCGCGTCTGGGGTCACGAGAGACCCCACCATACCAGTTAAGGGTTAACGAAATTTGTATCTCAAATTAAAAATGCGCAGAATCAACTAAACGCTAAACAAAGTGAAGTTATTTTTGCAAATATATTTGATGCAGTTTCCCTAAGAACAGAACTGCTCACTGAGCACCGTAATGGGCGCATAAGTCAAGTCTTGACAATAGATCAAGTTTTTTAAAAATATAAAATTCTTTTAGGATACTGATAAGGTTCAGTTCGTAACATTAATTGACACTTCCAAATTTTCTGTATATTCTAGGAGCTTTCCTACATAAGCTTTAAAAAATTTAGTTCAAATGATCCTCGTAAATTAAATTACTTACAATGATTAAAAAATGAGTTACAGTTTATTTACAGAGATGGAAGCTTTATAAATATTGACATGGATGAATTGCTTGAAACTATTTGAAAATCGTGATATTTTCAAAGAAGCTTAATCTTAACTATTCCATCCACTAGTGTTTCAATCGAACGTAGGTTTTCTTATTTAAAACGAATTAAAATATATCTACGAAATACAATAACAGAAGATCGACTTACCAATTAAGCAAAAATTTTAATTAAAAAGACATTCTTAAATTAACTTGTACGATCACAGCCATTTTTTGATGATATAATAGATAATTTGGCAAGTTTAAAGGATAGGAGAATCGGCCTTATATACAAAGAATAAAAAATTGTAAGGATAGAAATTGCATGAGTTACAGATGTAGAGCAGAAGACCCGGATAAAACGAAAGGCAGAAGTTAGACCAGAAGGCAGGAGGATTAAGAGGAAAAGGAAGAAGTGAGGCGAAAGATTTTTTATTTATATTAAACATTTTATTTAGATATTGATTTGGTTTAAAATTTTTGTAGGAAACCAGAGAAGCCACAACCCTAAATGCTTTTGGATATTGAAAAAGTTTCGAGATGGAACCATTACAATAGGTATATATAAATTTGGTCTACTTAACTTATTTTATGTTCTACCATATAGTAGCTCTATGTTCCAACAATTTTGGAGCACTCTTTATTATCCTCAAATAACGTAACGAATCTGGAAATCTGTTACTATAATAATAATAATTTAGTTAGCAAATACCTTAATCGTATTACACGAAAATAGCAATTCTAACCGAAAATTGAGAATTAAATTTACCAAAAAGCGATAATAGGAAACTTCCGGTTCGATAGAATATCCGTCGAATTTTCCAACATTTCCACTAGTCCGTTTATGTTCTTCGTTCAATGTCCCTATCAGGTAAAGGCCATCAATCACTCTGTTAGTTTTTCAGTTTCATTTTAACCGTCGTATTGGAATAAAGCAAGTGGAAGATATCTCGAGGTCAGCTACTAAAGCCACTCAGTGTTTTTTATCTACCACACACGCGTAAATGAAATGACAATGATATATATTTTTTTAAATTATAGAAATTTATTTTGATCTTTTTGATTTTATTTGTATTTGTTCTTTTAAATTTAGAATTCTTATTTTCTTTTAGTAATTACCTTCATCAAAGAGTAAAATTAACAAGTTAGGACAGTAATAGCGAGAAACTAAAATCATTCCAATTAAAAGAGATTTTTGTTTTACATGTCAACTAGTGTTATTAGGTTGGTTTTAACATTAAATCACAAACTTGTTTCTAACAATTTTAAGACCATTATTGTGCGCATGTTACGTTGGAAACAAATTCGGCACTAGTTTATGATTGATGTAAGAACAGTGGACTCAATGTTTAAAGGGTGGTCTAGAAAAATTTTAATATTCAGCGAACTTATTTAAACAATAAAAGAATAAGATGAAAAGCCTGATGTATAGGTTAGGCAGTGAAGTAAGCTAAATAGAAGAAGACTTTTTTAGGTTAGTTTTCAATTTCTTCTTCTTTTCTTTTTTTGGGCTATGTTACTGCGAACAATTTACCCATAGTTTTCAATTTCTTTTTTTTATTTTGAATTTGGATTGGTGTTTTATGAATTTTAAATATGAATTTAAATCCCATTAGTATTATCAGTATGTATTTAATATTTAGTCGATATATTTACGTTGTTAAACTAACTATACAGGGTGTTATTGAAATACACGTACATATTAAAATGAGGAATAGTATGTAATGACCAAAAACGATTGGCACCAATTTTAACTTCAAATTCTAAAATTTAAATATTGGGGAAGAGTCCCCTTTTCCGACCTACTAGTTTCCATATTTAAAGAAGTAAAATAAATCAAAATTGAACTTACCCATAGAAATTGCACTGTTGCCGTAGCAAAACCAATTAATTCAAAATAAAGTTTATTACAGTAATTGTTCAAAATGCCGTCCATTATTATTTACACACACTTGCAATCGTCTTTCCAAAGAACTTTGAACATTAGAAATTAGTCTTGGATTTTGTCGTAGTTCCTCGGCTACCGCATTAACTTTATTGGTTAATTGTTCAACACTATTAATAGGTTCATTATAAACCAGTTGTTTCATGTGACCCCACAAAAAGAAATCGCATGGATTTAAGTCCGGAGATCTCGGAGGCCACTTAGTAGGTCCATTTCTGCCTATCCACTTTTGAGGAAATCTAATGTTCAAAAACTGCCGTACGTTTAAATCAAAGTGAGGAGGAGCGCCATCTAGTAGGTACCACATCCGTTGCCTTAATTGTAACGGTATCTCTTCTAGGAGTACTGGCAAAATATCTTCTAAAAAGTGGAGATATCCTGGCCCATTTAATCTGTTCGGGAGAACATAAGGCCCGATTAAATACTGATCTATTATGCCAGCCCAAACATTTATTGAAAATTTTCTTTGATGCCCAGTTTCCCTAATGGCGTGAGGATTTTCATCACTACAAATATGCGTATTGTGCATATTGAACACGCCATCACGAGTGAATGAAGCCTCGTCAGTATACAATAATATTTTTAGAAAATCAGGAATATCAACACATTTTTGAATCATCCATTCACAAAACTCCACTCTCTTTTCTTCATCACCTGGATATAAGGCCTGGACTTTTTGGATGTGATAAGGATGTAAACCTTGTTCTTTAAGTGTCCGCCACACAACAAATGAGGACACTCCAATTTCAAGACCTAGTCTTCTACAACTTAATTGAGGCCGGTTTTCAACAGCTTCCAATATTTCTTCTTCGGCCGCCAATGTTCTTTGTGTTCTTGTTCTCCCTCGATCTGCATTGACACTCTCAAATTTTCCATGGTCTCTTAGATGCTGAACAGTTGAAATAAACGTACGACAGTCCGGAATTCTCCGATTTGGAAACCGTTCGCGATACAGGATTTGTGCTTGCCGAGAATTTTCTCCAGCTGCCCCATAAACCAGCACTATATCCGTTAGTTCAATATTCGTAAATAGTGGTATCGTAAAAAAATATTTAAAAGTAATCGTAACACTTTTTACCAACTTGGAAATGACGCGCTCGTGTTAGCCAGATTCGTAAATCAACTAAAATTTTAATAATCTATAGTTTCAAAAATGTATAGTTTAAAAACAATCATTTATCAAATATTCTAGTTTTTTGATAACGAGGGTAGTAAAAACCAGTCTTCGGAAATAGAAATTAATTCGAAAATCTTGGCAACATGGTTATTTCTTACAAGACTAGTTTTCTTATCATCTGACAAAAACTTGCATATTAATTACTGTTGATGTTTAAAATAGGTAAATAAACCTAATTTATATAGGTCATCCTCAACATATCAGTGAAGTACGTTTGTTTTAGAATTAATTTTCAAAAATTAATAACTCCCTTAATAAGGGGTATTTTTAAAAAATAAAATTTTTCTACATTCAGTGGGGATCTGCGCAATACCCAGTTTTAATATATACGTGTATTTCAATAACACCCTGTATATTTTATTTGTGTAGTTCAAGAAGAGTTGTCTGCTTCTTCCGCAGTTTGGATTTAAACAACGAAAAATATGAAATGTCTCCTAGACCACTATGTAGAGTATAAACAACAATTGGGAACAGGACAAATCAAAAACATGAAAAAACTATGGAAAGTGATTGCAGCAAAAATTAATGGGCCAACACCTGCACAATGTGAAAATAAGAGGAGAGTGCTAGAGAGAACCTATAAAAAACATGTTGATAATCAGAACAAAACAGGACAAGGACTAAATTTTTTTTAAATCTTTAAAGAGATGGACAATATTTTCAAGAAAAAAGAAATGTTGAGCCGATTATATTACTATCGAGTGCTACCGTAGATAATCCAATGGATGTGGAAATGTTGGCTCAGGGAAATGATTCTGAAACAAATGTGTCCAAACCATCCAGTTCAAAGCAAACACCAATATTATTAAAACAAAATGAGGTCATTAAATTAAAAATCAAGGGAAAGGCCTTATCTCCTAATATGTGAAATTCGCCACATTTATTTAATAACGTACCAAAAAGCTCTGACGTCCTAAATACCTGAGCATCATGTACAGAGCCTGGGTACCAAACAAATATATCCGTGACTTTTAGCTTGTCGTCACACCCAAGTTGAGCCTAAAAAATTTTTATGTAAGCGTGAAGTAATTAATTATATATAGTATTTTTAATACAAATCCCAATGCACGTCAGCAATGACGTCGGTCATTCGTCATAGTACTACCAACTAATTAAAATGTCCCTAACTAAGCTAATAGTCCGAAAAAGTCACGTATAGTCACGAGCATTTATGAACGTAGTCATATTACTAAAAAGTCGAAAACTGTTATGGTGATTATTTTGATAATTTTAAGAATTATTTAAATTATTTAGTTTATACATGTCTAATTCTTGATAATATAAAATTTATAAAAACATTATTAAATGTTTAGTACTCAAAAAATAATACTTTACATTAAATAATTTTGACATTCTGTACGCCCATGAAGCTCGTATTTATAGAGAAGAAATGTCATTACAGCAATTGGTACACCTTGTTGCGGTGTTGCAACCCCTTTTTAAAAAATTTCACTGATTTAGATAGGTTATGTTTATGTTGAGTTAATTATTGATTGTGCATTTTGTTTTCTGTAATTTAAAATCCTTTTGCCTGTATTTTTAAGCTTTGCCAGTTATAATTATAAAAAACTGTTTTTCAAAACAACCATAGAGTGTATAAGCTGATTATTTGTCGTTTAATTTTTATATACAAAATGCCTAAAAAACTAAATAGTCCTTGTAAGGAGTTGATAGCTTCTTTAATCCATTATTTTGAATGAGAGCGTGATAATGATGGACCACGTTTACCTTTAACTGCTGTAAGAGAGGTAAGTTACAAGTTATAAAATTTAATAGAAATATGAAATTATTTTCTTGTCTTTTTTAGTGTGTTGCATCATCTCTAAATAAAAATATTTCTACTGTCAGTAGTATTTGGCAAGCAGTCAAGAATAATGAATGATTAAAATCGCTAATTAAAAAGCACACTGGATACAAGTGGAATCCGAAGTGGTATTTATAATATGTATGAAACAAGTAAGTATAAAGACAAATCTATTTATTCAATCATAATTTATTTATATTACCTATAAAAGTTTTAATTTGTATACAGTAATATAAATACATACTTATTTGCAGGTCAACATATAACTTTGGAACCTTTAAGAGAAAAGTTGATTGAGAGACAAATGTTTAATGGCTATATTGTATCATTGTCAACTGTATTAAAAGAATGAAGGAAAAAGATAACCAAGACGTGAACTGTAAATAGGTCAGTTTTTAAGAAATTATAGAATTACAACAGAAGCAGTTCGTTGTCATTGATGAAACATGTATCGTCCAAAATGAAACATTAAACAGCTCCTGGGAAAATAATGACAAAGGGTGTTAGACCTACAAAAATCGATGGCAAGAGATAAAACCAAATTTGAAGCAAATTAAGGTATCAGTAATTGTGTAAATCAAGTAAAAAAAATATTAATATTGAAATGACACATCATATTGAAGATTTAATGGTAGATACGCTATTCTAACAATCATATAAAGACAATTTAATTGGAAAAATTTGATTACAGTGGTCAATAAACATCTACATGTTTTACACATTTTCAAGATGTACAGTGACACCCAAAAATGCCTTTTTTTTCAGAAATAAACTTTAAAACAATATCAAAAAATTAAAAATTGTAGAGTTATGTGATTTTCGGTAGAAAGAAAATTGTTATCAACTTTGACAAAAATAACTTTATTGACAACTAAACAAAACGTATATTTATATAACATAATCAAGTAGGATTCTGAGTCACAATGAAGCAAACAGTTAGTGCGCTCAGCTTCTAACACCCCCACTTGATGATGAATCTGTCTTGAGTCCCATTTCTCTCAGACACCAATCATTCTTCTGGCAGCTGACTGCTTTGGTGAGTGAATCGGCTACCTGGTGATCTGTGGAGACCTTCACGACTTCTATCTTCCCTTCCTTTACTGCATTGCGGATGAAATGATGCTGCACATCGATGTGCTTGGTTCGGGCATGATGAACTGTGTTTTTTTGAAAGATCGATTGCACTTTTGTTGTCGCAATAAATCTTTATTGGGTAATCTTTTTCTGAAGTGCTGATCTCGGTGATTGCATTGAGTAGCCATATTGCTTCTTGCGCTGCATAAGAAACCGCAACATATTCTGCTTCAGTGGTTGATCTAGCTACCGTTTGCTGTTTCTTGCTTGACCAACTGATTGCGCCATTTCCCAATTTGAAAGCATACCCACTCACTGATTTTCTGTCGTCCTGGTCATCAGCATAATCAGCGTCGGCATAACCGTATACTCTTTGGTGCTCGTCTTCTGAATAAGTCAGTTTTAAACTGCTGGTACCTACGAGGTACCTCATTATCCTCTTCACTCCTGCCCAGTGCTCTCGTCCTGGATTTAGGTTAAACTTACTTAATGCCCCCACTGCAAAGGCAATGTCTGGGCGTGTGGTTTGCGCAGCATATAATAGACAACCAATTGCCATTTGATAGGGGACTTGTTCCATGTCTCTTCTTTCAGTTTCGTTCTTCGGACACATATCATGATTAAATTTTTTTCTTGTTTCAATTGGTGTTGTTACGGGTTTTGAATCATGCATCCCGAATCTTTTGAGGACTTGACCTATATATGCCTCTTGGTCCAGAAATATTTCTTTGTTATTCCGATTTCTAGTGATTCGCATGCCCAAACAGTAATGAATTTCACCCAGATCTTTCATATCGAACCTACCTAAGAGTTCGTTTTTGTATTGGTGTAGATTGTTTTTATCATTTGAAAATAGAATTAGGTCATCAACGTATAGTGTGATTACGATTAACTTCCCCCTCTCAAAATGATAATAAACACATACATCGAATTTTGCTTGTTGCAGACCCATCTTCTTCATCTCTTCATCTACTTTGATATTCCATAATCGGCTGGACTGTTTTAGTCCGTATAAAGCTTTCTTCAACTTACAGACTTTCTTTTCTGTCCCTTTATTTTTGATAAAACCCTCTGGTTGCTGCATGTATATTTCTTCATCCAGCTTAGGTTGTAGAAATGCGGTAACTGCATCCATTTGGTGGATTTCCCAGTCATTCATTGCGGCTAGTGCTAACAGAAATCTTAAAGACGTGCCTCGAACTACCGGGGAAAAATTTTCTTCAAAGTCTATACCATATATCTGGGAACATCCTCTAATTACTAGTCTGGCTTTATATCGTTTAAGGTTCCCTGCGCCATCTTTCTTCCTTTTAAATGTCCATTTACTGGTTAGGACGTTCTTATTTTCTGGAAGATTTACCAGTTCCCATGTATCGTTTTTTATAAGTGAGTAATACTCTTCTTCCATCGCTTTCATCCAAAATTCCGCCTCGTCCCCGTTTAACGCTTCACGAACGGTTTTTGGTTCATCCTGCATTTCTATTGTGTTGACAAAGGACATGACATAATCATCGAATTGTTTTGGCAGTTGATGTTGTCGTGATGGATACCTGGATTCTGAAGGAATTTGTTGCTTGGAGACTGTTGCGGGTGGCATCTCCTGTTGCATCGATTCTGGTGATTGTAGTTGGCGTTCATTAATTTCTTCGGTCTCTAGAAGCTCATTCTCGTCATTCTCATTGGTGAATTCCGGACTTTTAACTGCAATAGGCGACTCATCTTCTGCGCCTTCGCTGTTTCTTATTGATTCTAGCTTTAAATAATTTGGATATGCCATATTTCTCTCGTCAAAGATGACATCTCTTGATTTCTTTACTTGTTTTGTCTTTAAGTCGATAAGTCTATATCCTTTTGATTCCTCACAGTATCCGACAAATACGTGCTCATGCGACTTCGCATCCCATTTTCTTCTCTTTTCTTTCGGTATGTGTGCGTATGCGACACAACCGAAGACACGTAGGTGATCTAGATTAGGCTTGCGACCGGTCCATGCTTCTTCGGGAGTCTTATCTTTAAGAGCTACAGTAGGCGATCTGTTTTTTAAATAACATACAGTGTTGACTGCTTCGGCCCAATATTCCTTTGGAAGTTGTGCATCTTGTAACATTGACCGGGCTTTCTCAACCAATGTTCTGTTGCATCTCTCTGCAACGCCGTTTTGCTCTGGGGTATACTCAACGGTCGTTTGATGTTGAATACCCTTCCTTTTGAGAAATTCTTTGAACTCATGATTTATATACTCTTTTCCATTGTCCGTTCTGATGGATTTAATCTTTCTTTCTGAGAAATTTTCGACTTTTGCTGTAAACTCTATAAATTTTTGAAGAACTTCTGATTTATTTGATATGAAATAAATAAATGTTTTTCTAGTGAAGTCATCCGTGAAAGTCAGAAAGTATCGTTTTCCTCCTAAGGACTTTTCTGACATTGGGCCACATACATCGGAATGGACTAGTTCAAGGGTCCTGGAGGCTCTACAGGCCTTGCCTTTTGGAAAAGTGTTACGAGTTTGCTTTCCTTTTATACAGCTTGGGCATATTTTGGTGCTTTCATCTTTTTTGAATTCGATACCTTCTGCCAGACCTTCCTGCAATCTTCTCATGCCTCCTGCGCTTAAGTGACCTAATCTACGATGCCAATCTTCAAAACTTGTACAATTTTCTTTTTTAACTGCATAACATAGAGATTTTTCCTCTACGCAGTCTAATTTATATAGTCCATTTGGTGTCGTTTTCGCAACTGCAATTAATTTTTTTGTTTTTGAGTGGGAAATTTTACACGTATTATTCTCAAAAACTATCATTAGACCTTTGTTTTCTAGCTGCCGACAAGATAGTAAATTATATTTTAAACCTGGTGCGTATCTGACATTTGATATAGGTGTCTTCACTATATTTCCATCTACGTTTAGGTCTACTAATACGCTTCCATATTCGATAATTTTAAATTCTTCTCCAGATGCAGTGGTTATACGTTCGTTCGGTTCTAACGTTCTTATGTTATTTAGCCAGTCTTTTCTTCCGGTTACATGTACCGATGCTCCGGAGTCGATGTACCAATCTGCTGGGTTGAGGTTTGCTATCCCAAGTACCGAGGAATTTAGTATTAGCCCTACTTCTGCTTCTGACTCTACTACGTTGCCTTTTTGTCCCCTTTTATTTCCTTTTCGACAATCTTTGGCAATATGTCCAAATCGATTGCAATTGTAACATTTGATTTGGTTGTTTCGTGTTGACTTTCTTCTTTGAAAACTACTATGTGCCATTAACGCTGGATCGTTATCTTTGTCTTCTGCTTTTGATGCTGCGGCCGATAAACGTTCTTTTACAAGATCTGTTGTGAGCGTGGCTCCACAGTTTTCCAGTGCCATTATTAGGGGTTTGAAATGGTCTGGTAAACTTACGAATATTAGCGCAGCGAGTACACCGTCTTTGATTTCGCAATCAATGGATTTGAGCTGCTGTGCCAATTTTACTTTCTTGGAAAGGTATTCGTCCATTCCTTGACACTCGCTGTATTTTATTGAAACCAGTTGTTCTATCAAAGAGGCTACTCTGGAAAAACCTTTTGGTTGGAAAACTTTTTCCAATCGATCCCATACTTCTTCTCCCGTTTTGAGATTTCTTATTTCCGTATAAATATGGGATTTTACGCCCGATACTATTGCTGCTAAAGCTCTTTTGCTTTTTGCTTCATCCGTTTTGGAACCAGTAACGAATTCCCACAATTCACAATTTATAAGGTGAATTTCCATTGCGTATTTCCAATCCATGTAGTTTTCGCCCCCTTCCAACTTTTCGAAGGATGCTGGAACTGCCGTGTTCATTGTCGCCGACGTTTCTACCGTACTTTAAAGCTTTCTTTAATTTGCTACAGCTTTACCTGGGCCTATAACCTGTAGAGTTATGTGATTTTCGGTAGAAAGAAAATTCTTATCAACTTTGACAAAAATAACTTTATTGACAACTAAACAAAACGTATATGTATATAACATAATCAAGTAGGATTCTGAGTCACAATGAAGCAAACAGTTAGTGCGCTCAGCTTCTAACAAAAATGAAGTTACAAGATTTGATATAACGGTGTACCTAACATTAAATCATTGATATAATGTGTTGTTTAGATATTACAGTTTAGAATATAGTGATATTGACACACGTTATACGAAATGGCAACTAAATAGAACTAAATAAAACATTCTTTTTTCAGGTGCAAACCGCCAAAGAAATATATGGTAGATAATTACCTAAGCAGAACAATATAGACAAAGTATTACGTAATCTTCCCTGTCATTTTATTTTTAACTCCATTGAACTTATTTGTGACCTTTCTAAGCAATATTATAATAAACATATTAGCAGAGAGGGATTTTTTAATAGATTGGAAATTATTTTTATTATAATTAACCCTAATAGAGATATCGATGACTGCGATTCAAATACTTGCGATCTGGATTAGGAGAAATAAAAGAATTTTATAGGAATAATGAAGATTAGTAGATGAATAATTGTTTTTTTATGAGAAAATAGTGTAATTAAAAAAAAAACATTGTCTAATTTTTAAAACAATAAACAGTTTGATATATTTCTTATATATCTGTATTTTTATTTAATTTATTCCAAGATATCAAAAAAATATTTGACTGAGAATAACATTTTTCAAATGTCTTTTGAATCTGATAGAATGAAGAATCTTGATGTTTGAGTGATGAATCTATTGTTCATACATGTTTCGATAACTTTAGAGTTGAAAAGAAGTAGCGATATCTGTTTATTTTTGAAGCATTTCTGGCTATCTTGAATACTTGAGCTACAGAACCGTTACTGAAAGTGAGATTTACTAAAGCACCTACTCAAATATTTTAACAATTTCCTTCTTGTATTCAAATATTTTAGCATTTTCAAACTTTAATTCTTTAAGTATAGGTATCTACTGATATTATGAATCCTCCACATGCCTTTGTAGTTTTCATTTTTTCAATGACCTCTTTAATTTTATGGGGTGTTGTGGTTTATAACTTAAATGTAGTTCTGTTAAATAACTTTCTTGGTGAAATTAAATTAGTTTTAGATATTTTCTGTGCTAATTCTAAACCAATTTTGATCCATCTGCAATATACTACCTTACAGTTTTATTTTCCATGACTTGCATAATATGTTTAAAGCTTTTTTGTTCAGATGTTTATTATTCATAAAGGAATTCAATATTTTCCGTTATATACATTTAAAACTAATTGTTCCTACTATATAGTAACATAACAAATACATAACCTTACAATTTTAAAAAATTCTAAATTCCTCAACTATTCTGACGATTATGCAACACTGCAAGGCCGTGACGTCATAAATGATCTCTGACGTGCATCGGGATTTGTATTAAAAATACTATATAACAATTTTCTTGAGCTGAGTAATACCCTTTCCTATTTATATAGGAATCATGGTTCTCAAACGGTTTTTCGATTTTTATGTGGGTATCATCCACAAAAGCTATGATTTCAGTCAGGGGTGGTTTCTCCATTGTTTCATTTGTACAATGAACACCCAGTTACATTTCTTAAAAACACATTATAACATAAAAATATAAATCTGATTTTATTAATTTGATTGTTTTTATACCTGTTAATCTCTGGCTAATCGCGTCTCTTTGCTCACTTTTTTGAGTGAGCCCGAAATAGTGAGATGCTTTTGCGAAATCCTCTAGCTAAAAAGAAATGTTAATTCGTTAACAAATCCGTGAAACAAACAATAACCAGCTTAAATTCACTAAAATTACCTTATTTTGCGCCAAGTACACAGTGACGTCACAAAGTAGAGCGGGGCATACGAATATTTCAAATCATAGATACAGACATGCAATGACGGTACTAAAGGTGTCTGCACTTTTGAATTACTCTTTTACGACTAATGTCAAACTCAAGCTAGTTAGTTTTGGTGTTAATAAATGCCATTTTTTAAAATAGCGTGATTTAAATGATATAAAAACATTTTCGTTCTGTCAATTTTCAAATATAAAATTATTAACTTAAAATAAATCAAAATATGACTCAAAGTGCCTTCACTTCTCATATCACAAAATAGTTTGTTTATGTCGTCTCTACCTACTTCATATTCTAGCTTCTCAATGTTTCCAACTTTTCAATCAAGTTATCAAATTCTGAAAATCAACATTGTGTATTGTACTTAATTTTAAATAAAACTGCGACTTTAATAAATCGGAAGTATGTGTGTCAATTCAACGATTATAACCGGAAAACGTCTCAAGTAAAAAAAATACTATTATTTTTGAGGTTATGTTTGTTTATTTCCAAATTACAACTATAATTATTTTGTTTTTTGTTCAAGAGTCTACAGTATAATAACTATGACAATTTTATTATATATTTTATTATGGGCTAGTTTCTTTCACCTCTGAGTAAATTTTTAAGTAACTACTTGCTGAATAAACTAAAGGGGTATTGTTTGTTAAACTGTCAAGTAAACCTACATGTAACTTTACTCAGAGGTAAGAAGATCGACCCTTAAACAAGGATAATTTGACCGTAGTACAATTTTATATGAATAATTGTTTATTTTGTAGGTTATTTCTAATGAACTTGAAGTAATAGAAAATTGCCATATCTATAAATGCTAGAGGTACTGATAAACAGTATCAAACTGATGTAGCGCTGAGGATTTTACAAACTTACATTACAATATTTCAATGGCCTAAATTAATACAAGAAACTTAATAGTTGTATCTTTAGGTATGTACCTATATCACAAGAAATATTTACCGATATCTACCTAGGAGGTAAACTGAACTATGTCGACAGTGCAGTTTTCAGCAATATTTTATACCATAGTGATGTCACAATAAAAGTTGACTTAAAAAAAGATAACACTATGTTCAATGTTCAATAAACTTACAAGTTAAACGATAGACAACACTTTTTATTTCTCACGTTAGTCGTACTATTTATAGAGGCATGTTGGAGGTATAAGACACTCTGTCATAGAAAATTTGTTATCGGAGCATAGAAATGTGTTACAGAAAACAACAATTCATGTATATTAAAAAAAGTTTTAATAGTTAGATTATTAGTAAACAATACATATTGTGACAATAATTGGGGCTAACTGCAGATATATTATATGTAAATATGGAATACGAAAAGTGTCCAACCAACATTCAGTCTACTCTACTAAAAAGTTGACTAGAATGACAGTTGACAATTGACAGATAACACTACGTTTAATGTTCAATAAACTCACAAGTTAAACATTAGACAACACTTTTTATTTCTCACGTTAGTCGTAATATTTACAGAGGCATTTTGGAGGTATATGACACTCTGTCATAGAAAAATTGTTATTAGAGCATAGAAATATGTTACAGAAAACAACAATTCATGTATATTAAAAAAAGTTTTAATAGTTAGATTATTAGTAAACAATACATATTGTGACAATAACTGGGACTAACTGCAGATATATTATATGTAAATATGGAACACGAAAAGTGTCCAACCAACATTCAGTCTACTCTATTAAAAAGTTGACTAGAATGACAGTTGACAATTGACAGATAAGACTATGTTTAATGTTCAATAAACTCACAAGTTAAACGTTAGACAACACTTTTTATTTCTCACGTTAGTCGTACTATTTACAGAGGCATGTTGAAGGTATATGACACTCTGTCATAGAAAAATTGTTATCAGAGCATAGAAATATGTTACAGAAAACAACAATTCATGTATATTAAAAAAAGTTTTATTAGTTAGATTATTAGTAAACAATACATATTGTGACAATAATCGGGGCTAACTGCAGATATATTATATGTGAATATGGAACACGAAAAGTGTCCAACCAACATCCAGTCTACTCTACTAAAAAATTGACTAGAATGACAGTTGACAATTGACAGATAACACTATGTTTAATGTTTAATAAACTCACAAGTTAAACGTTAGACAACACTTTTTATTTCTCACGTTAGTCGTACTATTTACAGAGGCATGTTGGAGGTATATGACACTCTGTCAGAGAAAAATTGTTTTTAGAGCATAGAAATATATTACAGAAAACAACAATTCATCTATATTACAAAAAGTTTTAATAGTTAGATTATTAGTAAACAATACATATTGTGACAATAATCGGGGCTAACTGCAGATATATTATATGTGAATATGGAACACGAAAAGTGTCCAACCAACATTCAGTCTACTCTACTAAAAAATTGACTAGAATGACAGTTGACAATTGACAGATAACACTATGTTTAATGTTTAAAAAACTCACAAGTTAAACGTTAGACAACACTTTTTATTTCTCATGTTAGTCGTACTATTTACAGAGGCATGTTGGAGGTATATGACACTCTGTCAGAGAAAAATTGTTTTTAGAGCATAGAAATATATTACAGAAAACAACAATTCATCTATATTAAAAAAAGTTTTAATAGTTAGATTATTAGTAAACAATACATATTGTGACAATAATTGGGGCTAACTGCAGATATATTATATGTAAATATGGAACACGAAAAATGTCCAACCAACATTCAGTCTACTCTACTAAAAAGTTGACTAGAATAACAGTTGACAATTGACAGATAACACTATGTTTAATTTTCAATAAATTCACAAGCAGAGATAAGGGACATAAAGATAGGAAACGCAGCGACTGCAGTAACGATGGCGTCATCTATGCGTCTCAGATGTTAGCTAAAGGTATACGTTGGTTGTAGACAGACAGTAGACGCGGACAGTTTGTAAATATAAATGTCAGTTAGTTGTATGTATATCGTAGAATCCTGAATTTTAATTTTAAATTTTGAGTTCACGATTGTGTTATCCTCTAGATGAACTAAGCGAAATGGTTGTAGCTGTTTTTGTGTGAAATTTGAAGACAAATATATTTTGTAATACTACAACAAGTCGGAGAACGTATTGCATTAGTAACACATGCCACATGAATAAATGTAACAATCCCAATGTAGTGTTCTTTAATTAACGAAAGTAAGATCTAGTCATGTAAGTTACATAAGTAGTAGCCAACTTTTGTCACAAAGTAGGTATTTATTTACTATTTATTGTTTTAGAGCAAGAAAATCTTTGAGCATATATATGCTCGACGAAGAAAATTGTTTCAAAATGTTAGAAAGAAAATTTGATATAGCAAGAAAAATACCTGAATTCTCATTATTGAGTTTGCACTCGTCACTTTTAAATAGGACACCATTGGCCATTCGTTTGGAAAATAAGAACAAAAATGTTAATGTTACCCATAACGATCAAAAATTAAAAAATATTTGTCATGAATAGATTTAAAATAATTAATCGATAATAGACTGTAAGTGTAGTATTCTTTTTAATAAATAATTTACCGTAATTATATTGTTTAAATTTATTTACCAGAACGTGAGAGTGCAGTCGATATTTATACAACCTTAATTATCAGATTTTTAAATTTCCCGCTGCAATATTTGTTTGATATCGATGACAGCGCCACATAGTGGGTCAGATGTTAACTGCGTTAAAGCTGGTCGTTATTAAGCATTGGCTTCTTATGAGCGTTTCCTATCTTTATCTCCCTTATCTCTGCTCACAAGTTAAACGTTAGACAACACTTTTTATTTCTCACGTTAGTCGTACTATTTACAGAGGCATGTTGGAGGTATATGACACTCTGTCATAGAAAAATTGTTATCAGAGCATAGAAATATGTTACAGAAAACAACAATTCATGTATATTAAAAAAAGTTTTAATAGTTAGATTATTAGTAAACAATACATATTGTGACAATAATTGGGGCTAACTGCAGATATATGTAAATATGGAATACGAAAAGTGTCCAACCAACATTCAGTCTACTCTACTAAAAAGTTGACTAGAATGACATTCCGCAGTTTATCTCCGAAGTACTGATATACCTATTAAATAATTTTCAAAACTTTGTCTCTGTCATTCTTTTAGTATATCTATTTTTTAGGGTATTATGTTATTGTTTTAGCCTTGATTAGATTATTATTCTACTCTTCACACAGTAGTCTGTAAAGAGACTTCCGATGTTACGGTTTTTGTCTGCACGAGAAGTCATAAAGGAAAAATGATATCAACTTGAAAATTTAAAAAAAAACAAGCTCTATAAGGGGACAAAGCTCATTATTATTAAAAAATCTGACTAAAAATAGCAGGTTAAGATGAGTTGAAATTAAAAATAAAAAATCCTAAATTAAAAACGAAAAAAGATATCAACTTGAAATTTTTAGCAAAAATCAAGGAGAAGCCCTTTGATTAAAAAAAAATCTGATTAAAAATGGGGATTTAGGGTCGGTTGAAATTAAAAAAAAAAATATAAATTAAAAACGAAAAATGATATCAACATTAAATTTTTAGTAGAAATCAAGCTCTATAAGGAGATAAGGCCTATTGATTCTGGTTGGGGGTCTGTTAAACTGTGAAAATTATAATTTAGAATGCCATGCATTGTATATCTTCATTGTAGTTTGTATCTGTGTAATAATATGTATTGTGATGAGACTGATCTTATAAAATACAAATTTTAGCTCACTTGTTTTTTTGCCAATAAAAGTTATTTAAAGAATATATTATTTTATTTAACATGTGTGACAAATTGTAAATATTATTAATTTACAATAAAAACTGAAAAATGGTAGGTAAAGTTTGATATAATAATATTTTTTACACAAAAATCAATGTCAAGCTTTCTGGATAACCTGATATATATTTAAAAATAATCTCAAAACATGAAGAAAAGTCAGTTACCTAACTAATAATGTTTATAGACAGTTTTCAACGTATTAAAAACGAAACAAATATTACAAGAACTAAAATATTCATTGATTCATTTATTCATTTATTAATAGTTGTAGTGCTTGAAAACAGTATGCTATTGATGATGATAATAATAACTACACTTGTACAAAGTTTTGAACCGAACTTACAAATGATAAAATTATTGAAAAAAGTGAACACCCATTTTAAATTACCTCGAACCGTCACTGATTCCAGTAAAACTATTTTTTTTGAAAAAATCTTTGAATGGTTACTTTTTCTTTTTGGCTTGGCCACATAATTACCTCTGGTGCCAAATTACTTAAAAAATACGTCATTGTTTTTCTTACCTTCTGTAAAATTCTGTAAGTAAATGTTTTAACCTGTTCTGTATTTATTTGTGAAAACTAATAAATAAGAATACTTTACTCATCGCTTTAAATGCAAACATATTTTTGTTCCCATTTTTCCATTTTAAAATTACGCTTAACGTAGTTGTCTTTATAACATATTTAAAAAATAGTGCCATTTAAAATTATTCAATATGTCTCGTTTACGTTCGGCGTAAGTCGTGGAGTCCACTTCTCCAAAGCTGGGCAGACGACGGTCGTGTGTCTTCTTCTATTGCTATTATATTAAGGAACTAGACTCAAAATCCTATCTCCTCAAGGAAGTGTAGGATTTTGAGTAGCTTCAAGTTAAGTCGTTCACCCTCTTCTATTTGCTATGCTCTAAGTATAATGCCCTTGAATTCTGGAGGGCTACACTTTTAGTTACAATGTGAACGGAGGTTTTATCCTCCTCTTCACAGAATCTACTATCACTATCATCTGCTACTCTTACACCCGCCAGCGATTCGCCAGAGATTTATTTCGGTGTATCGCCAGCGATTCGCTGGCGATCCGCTGGCGAAAGCCCTAAAAGGTGGCGACTCGCTGGAGATTGTCACCAGCATGTCATCTCTTGCAAGTTTTTATGTTCTTTTATAGGGATTATCACCGGCATCTCTCGCATTTTATTCATGATTCATTTCTTAAAACTCAAAAAACAATGAACGAATACAAATTTTTCTCTATAAAAGAAAATGAAAACTTTCGTAAAATGACATGCCGGTGACACTCTCCAGCGAGTCGCCACCTTTTCGGGTTTTCGCCAGCGGATCGCCAGCGAATCGTTGGCGAAACGCCAAAATGATTCTCTGGCGAGTCGCTGGCGATCGACTATGCATACGGCTCTTAGTGTCCTTTAAGTTGGCAATGTTCGGTAAGGATGCCTGTTCTTCCTCAGGCAAGATACATGTTTCCGATCTTTTCTAGGTATATTCACTCAGAAATATCTTAGCCTGTCTTAGCCTAAGAGATTGTTGTAATCAGATTTGTTCTACACTTGTTGAAAAATAGAAGGTGAGTCAAAAATTATTAACTGAGGAAAACAAAAACAAATTTAAGTCGTTTTAGATAGAAAGCAATAGGCTATTTGGTAGAATTTTGTTACTTTAAACACAGCTTATACAATACAGCTCCACAACTCCGTGTCGGCGTCTTTGATCTGGCGGTCGAGAACCAAGCAAGACGGAATGGTGCTATCTCTGTTAGATTCGAGGGAAAAGTCGGGCCCGGATTAAAATATTTTTTTATTATTGAAAAAATTGAAAACCTTGGCGTAATAAGGTTGGTTACATCCCATATTAAGTAAGTTTTGGGAAATTAAATTTTTAATTTGTTTTAAATTTGTCAAATATAATTAAAAAATTATTTAAATATAAATATTACGAAAAATAGCACATCTTTCGAATTAGAGGTTGAATAATTTGTATGTGGCTAGTAAAATCCTCGTTAACAAATGTTTTGAGCTAAAACAGTCACTTCACGACAATTTGTGGCTTGGATCCTTTTTACACCAAGGGCTTCAATTGTTAAATAATTTTGTCACGCTCGTGGATGCAAATCAAGTAGTACCCCGTGTGTCTGGCAATGTTACTCTTCGCGCAAAGGGTTTATACCTAAATAAACGAATGCTTCGACTGAGGTCTGGGAACTCTATGGTATTTTGGAATTATAAAGAATTTGTGCTTTTATTTTAACAATATTGGTTATATTTAGATGTATTCTTATTAATTGAAATACAGATTTGTAGAAGTAATACTTTCACAGTTTTTATTAATATAATATATTCAATTTTTATCTGACCATACCGAAGTAGGGAATTTTGAACCTTTATAGTAATGTGAAATTTGAATTACAATATTACACGAAATTACTTATTTTAGGTAGGTACTAAATTTGTACTTGGAGAAAGTAATATCGATTTTTACAAGAAAACTTGAAAAGTAAATTAATTTAGTTCCTATTTCTGATGTAAAACTTAAACCAAGAAAACAAATAAATAGTAGTTTGTTCAACAAGGGTGGATATGATTACCATATCACACAAAGACGAAGTTTGAGCACGACGTCGTAGGCGGAGTACTCAATCGTCTGATTGTAATATGAACAATCCACTCGATATGGTCAGTATATTTTTTCTACGACCCACTAACGAAAATCTACAAATTTAAAAAATGATTTTAGGTTATTTAGACAAAATAACTAATTTTAAAATAATTTACGAAGTTGGCTAATTTATAAAATAAAAATAAACATGAAAAAATAATTAGTCCTCGGCCTAGATTCGATCCCGGGCTTTTAGCGTGGAAGGCAGATGCTCTATCCTCATCTTCACCGAAACTTTCAGGACTTTAGTTTTAATACTCGTAATTAAATTAGTATCATGTAGTTTGATTAAAAATTTTTTTTTTAAATGTGGACACAATAAAAACAAAAATTCTATTATTCATCGAGTCTACACAAAAATTTTAATGTACTTTTTCGTTTTGTAGTATGTGCGTAGATTGGCTAATATCCATGCACAGATTACAAAACGAAAAAGTACATTGCCTTTAATTGAATATATGAATATATTTCATATTCATTCTAGGTAGTAAGAACACTGCAAAAAAAAATAAATTCGTCAATCACCGTTCCTATTTTGATCAACCGACTGCTATTTTTTTTTTTTTTTTTTTTTTTTTTTTTAATTTGGTGTCATCGGCGTCGACTACTACGGCCATTAGCCTCGTGTTCTGTGTAGGCTTTGTTACTGTTTCCCAGCGCCACTTTAGGAACAGCACTGTTAATTAGAACCCAACAGTGAATGGTCGAGTGGGGAATCCTACCTATGCATTAGAATTAATATTTAATTTTTTAAATTAAATAAAAATTCCTGCCACCGGTGGGATTCGATCCTGAGACCTTCCGATCTCAGAGTCATGACTCTAACCACTGAGCCAACCCACCCTCCCGACTGCTATTATTTTTAAAATTTTAAATAAATGGCAATTCTGTCAAACTTATTGTCAGTATATTTTTTAGTTATTGAGATTAAACATACATTAAAATAGGTTATATTCTTTTGAAAAACGTTAGCATGGATGACTAAAGGGTATTGGGTTAATTAATTCTAAAAGTGTGGTACAAATGTTATTTTTTATAGCCAATTCTTCAAAATTATTTTGAAATATCTTTTCAATATTGAATATTAGTTTTACAAATTCATCATTTGACAGTTGCAGATGTCCAAATGTATCTCTGAATTGGCGTTATCAAATGCCTTTAAAAATCAATAAAAAGAAAAATCATCTAATTCAACGTGTTCTTTGTTATATATAAGACAGGTATCATAGTAGTGGATCCTCAAGGCTTTTATTAAAAGGTAACCACACACATACCTGATACAAATTTTCTGTAGCAACTCGTCTTTACAATAATTTAGGGTGTTAATAATTTCATCATAAAATAAAATACAATGTGTTCCATTTAAAAAACATACATTTTAATTTGCCAGACAAAAACGTGACACCCTGTATATCCAAAGAACTTTTTAAAATATGTAGGTATTTTTCAAATCCATATAACTTTTATTTAAAACTTTTTTGCGTGTCTATAACAAAATAATGAACAATAACGCAATAATGGGACACCCTGTATAAATTATATTTTTAACAATGAAAATTTCTTATAATGTGGTACTTATTGGTTTGGGTCCTTGGGAAAACTAAAGAATGTTTTCTTGCAGGTATAACCCTTATTAAAACAGCTTTTGACTGCACAAACAGAATGATTTCTTTTTTTTTCACTCATTCTACTCACAGCTAAAGAGTCACCAAAATAATAACAGTACCTTTAACTCAAACAAAATCAACGAAATTATAGGCTCCACGAAATTATACAATCAACGAAATTATAGGCTCCACGAAATTATACAATCAACGAAATTATACGCACGACTCAACACCTTACCTAAGTACGCTTCTGAACGCCAAAACCGTCTTTTCCCTCCGAAGGCGGAGCTTAAGCGATGCGCGACGAAATCGACGCGAACCGTTGCCGCCAAGAGAATGTTTTAGCTGTATTGTATAAGCTGTGCTTTAACAATAGATATTTTGTGAAAACGGAACTTTTGCTTTTTTAGATATATCTAATTCCTTTTTCACCTTTTATTACAGACTGTCGGCTATGGAAACCAGACTTTTCGATCTTTTTTTTTTTCTGTATTTTTTTTTTAGTTGAAAATCGTGTAATATTTGTGGAATATTTTTCGACATCAATAATTAAAAATTCGTTTTTAGGAATCATAAATGTGGCGACGAGGATAATACAATTTTTCGACTTTCATTAAACTAACTAGAAAAACATATGCTAGTAAATTTAAGACTAGCACGAATTGTATCCGCTATTGTCATTAATACTTTAATCATCCATTTGTCCGTATATGGCATTATTAAACGATTTAAATCCGGGATTTAAATGGATATTACGAGAATGTAAATAGGTATTGTATCATTGGCCATACTTTTCGCTTGTTCGTACGTATTTTCAAATGTGTTTTAATACCATAAAACGATGAACAATTGCAGTTACTGGCCAGGAATGCTCGAATACCTAATGAAAATTATTAGGAAAATCCAGTTATACTAAACTAGGTTAAATTAAAACTAGCAGAGGCATAAATATATTTTTATTATGTATACAGGGTGTTATTGAAATACACGTACATATTAAAATGGGGAATAGTATGTAATGACCAAAAACGATTGGCACCAATTTTAACTTCAAATTCTAAAATTTAAATATTGGAGAAGAGTCCTCTTTTCCGACCTACTAGTTTCCATATTTAAAGAAGTAAAATAAATCGAAATTGAACTTACCCATAGAAATTGCACTGTTGCCGTAGCAAAACCAATGAATTCAAAATAAAGTTTATTACAGTAATTGTTCAAAATGCCGTCCATTATTATTTACACACACTTGCAATCGTCTTTCCAAAGAACTTTGAACATTAGAAATTAGTCTTGGATTTTGTCGTAGTTCCTCGGCTACCGCATTAACTTTATTGGTTAATTGTTCAACACTATTAATAGGTTCATTATAAACCAGTTGTTTCATGTGACCCCACAAAAAGAAATCGCATGGATTTAAGTCCAGAGATCTCGGAGGCCACTTAGTAGGTCCATTTCTGCCTATCCACTTTTAAGGAAATCTAATGTTCAAAAACTGCCGTACGTTTAAATCAAAGTGAGGAGGAGCGCCATCTAGTAGGTACCACATCCGTTGCCTTAATTGTAACGGTATCTCTTCTAGGAGTACTGGCAAAATATCTTCTAAAAAATGGAGATATCCTGGCCCATTTAATCTGTTCGGGAGAACATAAGGCCCGATTAAATACTGATCTATTATGCCAGCCCAAACATTTATTGAAAATTTTCTTTGATGCCCAGTTTCCCTAATGGCGTGAGGATTTTCATCACTCCGAATATGCGTATTGTGCATATTGAACACGCCATCACGAGTGAATGAAGCCTCGTCAGTATACAATAATATTTTTAGAAAATCAGGAATATCAACACATTTTTGAATCATCCATTCACAAAACTCCACTCTCTTTTCTTCATCACCTGGATATAAGGCCTGGACTTTTTGGATGTGATAAGGATATAAACCTTGTTCTTTAAGTGCCCGCCACACAACAAATGAGGACACTCCAATTTCAAGACCTAGTCTTCTACAACTTAATTGAGGCCGGTTTTCAACAGCTTCCAATATTTCTTCTTCGGCCGCCAATGTTCTTTGTGTTCTTGTTCTCCCTCGATCTGCATTGACACTCTCAAATTTTCCATGGTCTCTTAGATGCTGAACAGTTGAAATAAACGTACGACAGTCCGGAATTCTCCGATTTGGAAACCGTTCGCGATACAGGATTTGTGCTTGCCGAGAATTTTCTCCAGCTGCCCCATAAACCAGCACTATATCCGTTAGTTCAATATTCGTAAATAGTGGCATCGTAAAAAAATATTTAAAAGTAATCGTAACAACACTTTTTACCAACTTGGAAATGACGCGCTCGTGTTAGCCAGATTCGTAAATCAACTAAAATTTTAATAATCTATAGTTTCAAAAATGTATAGTTTAAAAACAATCATTTATCAAATATTCTAGTTTTTTGATAACGGGGGTAGTAAAAACCAGTCTTCGGAAATAGAAATTAATTCGAAAATCTTGGCAACATGGTTATTTCTTACAAGACTAGTTTTCTTATCATCTGACAAAAACTTGCATATTAATTACTGTTGATGTTTAAAATAGGTAAATAAACCTAATTTATATAGGTCATCCTCAACATATCAGTGAAGTACGTTTGTTTTAGAATTAATTTTCAAAAATTAATAACTCCCTTAATAAGGGGTATTTTTAAAAAATAATATTTTTCTACATTCAGTGGGGATCTGCGCAATACCCAGTTTTAATATGTACGTGTATTTCAATAACACCCTGTATAAAATTTATTGTATTTGGTTACCATCACAGGTTCTTTGTTTCTCGATAAAAAGTAAAATTTATAATTTTTATGAAAAGTTGCCCAGTTAAAATTATAAGTGCTGTACGTCATAATTTTTTTTGGCATAGGCACATTGCCATTCAGCCAGACACATATTCGTACGTACGTCATAATTAATCAACTAGTTTTGTAGAATGAATCGCCTTCTCAGATTAAACTTTTCTCTTCGAGTATACTAATTTAACAGACTCTATTCACAAAATTAACATATATGATTAAAAAAGCTCTGCCTTTGTTTGCATAACATAAATAATACTCGGTGAGAAAAATAAACAAAAACATGAAGGGTAGACCAAGAGAAACTTGGAATGAAAGTCGTTACAAAAGAAAAGAACATGAAAATGAAAACTTTGATTCCCAAAAGGTATTGTTTATAGTGTTGGTGAACTCGATATTAATTTATCAGTTGATAAATTATTTTAAATCATTCACAATCCTCTTATCAACTCAAATTCCAGGAATGCTAAATTGGTGGTCACTGAAAATTTCTTGTTTCATTTAATTATGTTTTGGTTTGTTGTTTATACGGCCCGACTGCATTGTAACATTGGCCGAGCCGTATAAACAGGCAGAGCTAATTCTATCTCCCTATAGTTTTCACATATACTTGTGCAAAGCGTATTGGAAAACGTTCGATAGTCGATACTGTGTATGTTAGTGAATAGAAATATATTCTCTAAACTGGATAATCACGTTAAAGACTATTACGCCTTTAGCTACCACTATGGTAGCGTTTATAATAAAGAACTAAAAAAAAATAATTTTAGTAGTTTCTACTTAATATGCAAATAAGCGTATCAGAAACGTCAAATCTGCAGCAGCGTTACGAAAATTTAACCTGTCTGGTTAGAGGTTAAACGGCAAGCCGATCCTGGAGACACGGTCAATATCAGTGCGACGTTGCTAAGTAGTTATTATCTCAGGTAAATCTAAATATCTGTACCTCGGAGCCAGACTATGTTAAGTCCAAATTGGCCAAATTTTAGGTAAATATGTAAAGTGACTTAAAATTTTGCGGCGCATGGTTCGATATTTTCCATTTTGACGTATCTTTTAAAATAACAAGAATAGCTCATTTTTTAACTACGCTAAGCCCACACTCCACAGTCTAAAATGAATATATAAAAAATGCTCTCCTGAAGAACTAAGTTTTTGGACTTAACATACTCTGGCTCTGAGGTACAGATATATTGTTCGATTTTTAGTATTTCCATGTTTAAAAATGGTTTTCTTTATATATGTACCTGGTGTTCTAAATTAAAGCGTTACAGCTATATACCGCTTTTTATAAAAAAAAAAACGTTTCAGACGAAAGTTTTATAGTTTTGTAGGGAAAAACTTTTGGGTATAATCGTTTTTTATAGCTAACCATAATATGGTCAACTTTTTTTTCGCGCAGCAACATTTTCAAGTAGCTGTTACTCAAAAAGTAAAAGTCCAATAAAAAAAATATTTCCCTCAAAAGTTTCCTATTTTATTATGTACTTTAAGAATATGTAAGAAAAAAATGGGATTCCCATTTAAAAAACAAAGTTCACCTCGATATGGCCATATTATGGTCAGCTATAAAAAAAGGAATTTAGCCAAAATGTTTCCCCTAAAAAATTATAAAACTTTTGTCTAAAACTTTTTTTTTCTAAAATGCATATTTTCGGCGGTATTTAACTGTAACACTTTAATTTGGAACACCCGGTATATCAAAATTTAAACTCCGTAGCCCCATTATGTACGACTCCATAAATATGCATGTTAAATTTCATAAAAAAATATTAAAAAATAAGCCTGGAATCTTGGAATTACTGTTAAGTCAATTTTAGCACATGGATAACGCTCATGACTGAGGTTTGTTCGATTATTAACTATATTCAAACAACCATTTCATACCACAATATTTTATTTGATGAAAAATTACAACGCTGTCTCGATGACTATGCTCAATAATAGTTTTTTAATACCAATTTTCTTCCAAATACCTACTATAAACAGATGAATTAATGTTTTATTGGAAAAATAAAGATATTTATTGATTGTGTTTTTATTGTCCATTGTGGGAGTAATTGATATAAGTATAGCATAAGTAGGGATTTAATAGAGATAGACATTCTAGTAGAAATAGAAATTTTGTATAGTAAAGTTTAATAATTTAGAAATTTACCCTTTTTTAACAATAATAAAATTTAGAAAGGTATAAATATGTAATATACATTATTGTATACTTATTTAAAAAGAACCGTAGATATATTTCTTCAATTTTCTATCAATAGTAAAATTAAATAAAAGTCTAAGCTTGCGTTTTTTTTTCTCTTTGCTTTTTAGTCGGAACATAAATGTTTCTAGATCTGGAAAATGCACTTATTCACTCGAAACGAAAGAAAACAATGAACTCCGACTACAAGCGAACTAATTTAAGACAAAATTCATTCCAATAGTTCGCTCGAAATTACTTTATAGATTTCTACTTCGGAATTTCCAGTGGCGTAGATCCTACGCGATTCTACCCTCTCGACTAACACCGATTACCATATCGAAATCATGCTATGTCCATGGAAAAACCATTTACAACTTTCTATCTACTTTTTTCAGCTTTTATCGTTCGAACTCAGAGTTCCATCAACTCTTGCCTCGGGAGAATGACAAATCACGTTTCTTTTTTTTTTTTCTTAGGAAGTAACAATAAAAAGTTGTCTGCCAAACCATTTGAATACGACATATTATGTTGATCAAACTGATTTTTTTGTAAAAAGGAACAATAAGCATCCATAAGAAAAATTTTTACGTTACATTAAATGTGTCATTTTAAAGATGTAATTAAGTAACACTAATAACGAAAGTTAAAGACAGCACACTAGTAATATAGCGTCATTTGGTCATATCTTGTCCATTAACATATTAGCCATGTCCATATACTAACCAGGCTCCATTACATAATAATAAAGTCTAAGTTATATACTTTAATACAAATATTAAATAACTCAAGCAAAGAATACCTACCCAAGAAGCGAAACTAAATGGGTGATTCGTGGACAAAAAACTGCCAAGTTTTCTCAGTGTTTTAAAGGTGGTTTAACGTCAAATATAGCTGTCATTTATGTAGAGCAACGTTTGATATATTATTATTAGCGTTTTTTGAAAATTGCAGCATAGTTAAGTAGTTGTATTTAACTAAGTAGTAATTAGAAATTAGTAGTAATTAAAATTTGTATTGCAAGAAAAAAAAAACATTGCAGTATTCGTAAATTTTATTGAACGTTCTTGCATCTGGCTGTCCATGTTTTTTCTTTTTGATTTCTAAATCATTATTACCTTTAATAATAATTTATTCTTACGTATTATGCATCGTTTAATTTCTTAGTCTTTTATTTAAATATGTTATTTTTTGTTTTTCAAACCATTCGAATTAAAACAGTAAATAAACAATAATTAAAATATATGCCAAACTCACTTCGAGGAACTAATTCGCTGATATCAGGGTGCAATCAAAATGCATTTACAGTTACCTACAGTACTTCTGGATATGTAACGTGTAGAGGGTGGGTTATCCCACGGCATTTAGGCCTCACTAGACCCATTGTGTATCCTCCTAAAATTATAGGCATCTCCAAGCCGTGAGCCAGCCTACAGATTTAATGTAGTTGACGACGTAGCCAAGAGGTGCTTCTCTTATATCGGCCGGTATTAGCAATTCTCGCCGAAAAAAATCTTCTAATAAATGGGAGCGACTGGCAATCGTAGAGGATATGTTCAATGGTCTCATCCTATTGTTCGCATCCCCTGCAGGGTGTGGATTCTGACAGCCCCATGATATGGAGATGCCTCCGTACTTGGCAATCACCAGTCAAAATGCCTGTGATCAGATGCATATTCTGTTTAGTCATAGTCAAGTATTTGTTTGTTGTAGTGTTGTCAGGATAACTTAAAAGTTCCCTGGTAAATCAGCAGTTTCTTGTTTCATCCTATCTTTCCTTCAATTTTACAGGGCAATATTCTTTAATTAGGTCTGTCACTACCGATGTTATCAGTCCAATAGAAGGACCAGGTCTAAAAGTATTTGATTGGCTGCCTTCTTGGCTAGTGAATCAACAAAAAGGCTACCTTTCGATGTGGCGTCACCTTTGATCCATCTTAAGGTAACCACATTGCATTGTTGGATGGATACTCTTGCCAAAGTCTCGCGACATTCTAGTACTAACCCTAAGTAAATTCGTAGTTCTGGGTAAGTAGTGCTTATCTGCTATCTGTATACGTAAGCATGTTCCTACCAATTATATTGTTTCTGGTGATTTCTTTTGCTGCTATGAGAATCTCAGTGAGCTCCGTAAACTACATTGGCACTATTGCTCATAGTTCATTTTATGTTGAGGTTTAAGGAATTTGAGTATATTTCACATCCTGGGCATTTTTGTTTTAGAACCGTCGTTGTAGATATGAATCGTACCTGACACTTCCGGCTCTTCTATTTGTTCTGTTACAACTTTATATGGCTTATAGAAGATATATATCGGTGAGATGAAGTTCATGTTTGCTTGAAACAGTGGGAGCGTATCGAGCTACTTTTCCCAAAAGAGGCGTCTCGCCTCACCGATCGTACATCAGGTTCTATTCCAACCGTGCAGAGGCATGTCATCGTCATTAGAGCAACCTCCTTGATGTAAATATCAAGGGGAGTGAGACTAAGAACGACTTACATGGCTCTGGTTGATGTGGTTTTTATGACTCCTGTTATGTTGAGACATGCTCTTATTTGAATTTGTTCTATTTTGCAAATAGCTGCCAATTTATGAATTTTCGGTACCCAGACAACTGCACCGTATGTTAGCATAGGTCTTATGATGGCCATGTAAGTCCATGTGATGACTTTGGGGGAGAAACTCCAGGTACGCCTTACGGTTTAGCGGCATTGTTCATAAGTAATGTATGTTCTATTGAACAGGTGCTCTCTAGGTACTTCACCTCTGTTGCAAAGTTTTGTTTTGTGTTTTAATTCCGTTTTCATCCTTTTTCTTGAAAAAAGGATTATTTCTGTCTTCTGTTCCATAATTTTTCTTAAAAGTCCCTAGTTGCAGAATGACCAGATCATCTGCTTTCGCTATTGTGCAATGACTGTCATTATTGTACCTACAGTACTTATTCAGTTAATAAAATAATATATTTGACATAATAAGCATAGTAATAATTGTCTGTCATTGTTACTTTAGTATATGTTTAATTCATATAAACCAAACGACAAACACTGATTAATTTTTATACGTTTCCCAGTGTATTAAAGTCCCTTGCTTTGATACATACGAAAACTCATTCAGTTTCGCTTCTTGGGTAGGTATTCTTTGACTCAAGTAGCATCAGATGGAGATACGGAATATTCAAGGGTACTTATAATCTTGACTATAGTTAGGGAATATATATGTAATTTATTACCTGGACTAAACAAAAGAAAGGAACCCGCAAATGCAAGCTTGTGAGCGAGCGTTATTTTTCCTTTTAGAATATTAAATTCATTAAATTAAATTATTTAAAATATACAATATTGTTTCAAAACTGAAACAAATCAAAGACGGTCCTGAGCTCGCGAAACTCAAGAAGCTCAGATTAACTTCTTGATTTAGAAGGAATCTGCGCCACTTTAGATGAACCTCGGGTGACTTAAATTACCGTATAGTGAACTAGACTAGTAACAAGAGAAACACCATGTATAAAAAACTAACAAACACTTTATTAACTGCCTTAATTAATGGACTCAATTGATATATAACAAAAAATAGATATAATAATAAATATTAAAATTTGGGGTCTTTACCTAATTGCAGTCACAATTATATTTTACTTTATTTATTCCCAAAAATATCTGCTTATTTTATATATTTTTTGAACCCGAATTATTTCTACAGTGATCGATCTTGACCACTTTTTTCGCTGTCCCGCAAATCTCTCATAACCCACTAAAAAAACAAAACCGACTAGGTTCGATTTCGCAAGACTTCCAAAATCCTCGAGTCAGCTCTAAGTTCATTAGTTTTTAACTTAATAAATTGTTTTGTAACTATGAAATGCATTTCTAAATCGACTTACTATTCAGAAATAATTTAACATATAGGATGTTAAATTATTTACTGAACCGAATGAAAATAATTTAATTTAATTAACGGATTAATTGTGACAATATTTATATGTAATTATTTATTTTTATTTTTTTTTCTTATTATATATAACAAGTTATTATAATTTATTGCTAGTGTTTATCAACAATTGTTTTAAAAAACTTTCGGGAATGGTGAGTATCCAATTACTGAGGCCCTTACTATGGGACCTCAGTATTGCATACGTGCAGCACGAAAAAAAATTCTTAACCCCATTTTTTATACTTTTTTTCACGTTTCCGATCATTCTGAGTCCGAAATTGCAATAAAAGTTTTCGTCTGGTCATCTGTGTGTTTGTATGCCGGCACGATAACTCTAGAACGAAAGGTCTGATTGACTTGCGCTTTTGATTTTATTGAATAATTGCTTCTATCTTAGAACCCTATTGATTTTCAAAATTTTCGATTCATCCTAACTACTTTAATATCAATGTTCTTAAAATCCGCCCATGCATTTCTTATGTCACTTATTTTACGAATTTCTATCATTCCTAACGTCTAACATTCCTAAAATTCCATATATTCATTAATTAGAATTTATAATTAAATCTGTCATGCTCTGTCAATACAAATTAGCGCGTTGTTTCCAAGTGTCCAATTAAAATCACCAAAAAATATAAAAAATACCTTATTTTTGACATAACATTTCCATACTCTTTAATAAGCAGTTCTATTAATTTATTTTCGGTCACACCCTATGATTTATTTATCCACAAAGTTATACATGCATAATAGAGTTGTTAGAAATAGTTTTGTTTAGTTAATACTTAATATTTATTAATTTACAATATATTGTTTTATGTTTTGTGTTACCCCTGTAATTTTGTTTAACGTCAGTATAAAAAAAAGATATTTGTCAATCATTAAATAAAAAGATAAAAAAAAGCCTACAAATTTCATTCTACTATTATCAACAAGAGTGTTGCCTATACGGTAATTGTAAGCAATTGGATCAGAGCTTAGTGAATAAGACATGCCATTACACTTCGAGGGATTCAAATTCAGGTTATTTTCCCGACACTATTCGATAACTCTCATAAGATTTTCAGATAGCCTTTCACAATCCGCGACGTTCTTAATTGTTATGTAAAATTTAAAGTCGTAGGCGTAAATTAAAGAATCAACATCAACTACCTCCACGATGTCATTCACGAAAATGTTAAACAGCAACGGGCTTAGATTTTATCCCTGAGGAACACCGGAGGTGGCAGAATACTGATCAGACTTAAATCCATTTAATTGAATGTATTGTGTTCTGTTGGAGAGATATGATATAAAAAGCCGAATAAAATTGTTTAAAAGTCCAAAAGCGGCTAGTTTTTTAACAAAATACCGTAAACAAGCTGATCAAATGCCTTTGTCATATCCGTATAAATAACATCTGTTTGAGTTCGGTTGTAAATGTTTTCTGAAATAGACTATGTAATTATGGAGAGATTTGTAACTGTTGAATGACGTTTTACAAAGCCATGTTGTCGATCCGATATTATGTTGCAAACGTGTTGGTAAACTACGTTCCAGCAACATTTCAAACACTTTCCTAAAGTTACAGATGATAGAGATAGGGCGAAAGTTTTCCACCTCAGTTTTGTTTTCTTTTTTATATATGGGACAAACGCTAGACTCTTTTCACACTGACGGTATGGTTTTAGTCCGGATGCAGGTAAAGGTAATTAAAGGATGAGCCAGTGCTACATCACAGTCTTTTAAAAGGAAAGCAGGAATATGGTCAGGCCCAGTGGTCCGCTTTGTATTTTAAAGTATCTAATACTTAGTTTTCTAAAAAGCTAGTAATGTTTAAGTGATATATGTGGCTTTGGTTTATCGGGACATTTGTGGCTGAAGACTGCACATAGGATTTACTAAAAAAGGTAGCAAAACCATTTAATATATCTGATAGATTAAGAATAATATAATGTCATATGTCAAATTTTATTTAAGTTTATTTATCCAAAATCAGTTACGTAAAAATTATTGCGATGGTAACCATTGCTATGGCAATGGCAACCAGTAAACACAAATCCAAATCTCGTGGTGAGGAAATGCATAGTTGCCAAGTTATAGACCATTTAATGTTCATTTAATTTTAGTTGAAATTAGTTATGATGAAACTGTTGCCATGGGAACGCTTAACATAGTATTGACTTAAAAAAAACCAAATCCCCTGGTGAGGAAAATGCGTGGTTGCCAAGTTAAAGATGAGTTAATTTAGCTGTAATCAGTTTCGCAGAATAGACACACATGACATGGTAACGACGTAACAAAAATCCAATTCTTGTGGTAAGGAAATACATAGTTGGCAATTTACAGGTCATTTAATTTTCACTTTAGTGTAGCTGAAGTCGATAACGGAGAAACCGTTACCCTAGGAACACTTGTCGTGATGTCGACTAAACAAAAACCTAAATCCGGTGGCGAGAAAATGCGCAGTTGCCTCTTATATTTAGATTAACTCTTAACATAATATCTCAATCTAAACTAAAGTGAAAATGAAACCATCTATAATTTGGCAACTAGGCATTTTCTCACTACGGGATTTGTTTAGTAGTTGGCACGACAAGCGTTTCCATGGCAACAGTTTCTCCATAACATCACGCTACGCTTCTCCAACCCACCTCCAAACCACAACAGAGGAGAGCGAGTGAAGCGAGCGCGTCTAGCCGACGTGCCTTTTTTTCCAGCCATATTATGAGATCACGTTACGCTCCTCCTACCCACCTCCTAACCAATACAGAGGAGGGCGAGCAAAGCGAGCGCGCCCGGTCGACGTTTTGAAATTCGCGCGAATTTGATTTATTTTATTTAAAAATGTTTTTCAAACCTATCAGGAATCTAAATATTACTATGTTACTAAATTTTGACTTATACCTTAACATTTCAAATTTCTCAATATTTCTTAATTATTAAAAATGTCTAGATAACATGGCCATAGTATTTAAATGTATTACCTACTACTTATATTTATTTACTCCCATAATTTTTAAATGTGTTTAATTATCTCTCAAAATGATCTTTTGAATTTAAAAATTTTTGAACGTCGTAATTTAAAAAAGGGTGTATCAATATACGTTTTAAATGGGATGACTTTTAAAATATTCACCGAGTGACGTCACAGTTAACCCAACACAAAATGAACTAATTCAGTTATGCTTTTGTTGATAGCAGTCTTTAAATTTCGCTAGCTAGCGTCATTTTGTGAACCCAAAGCTCCTCTATTTACCTTTAAAACCCGGTCATACATTGCAAAGAAACGTAGCGCTTAGCTATTTAGTAAATGAACTGACATGCGTTGCTTGGTGCGGTGTTGCCAGGCTGTGTAATGTATCCCTTTCATATTTAAAAATAGTTTTTACCTACAACTCACTAATAGCAACAAATTTTATTAATTAGAATAGTTTCGAAATATATTGCGACACATCAAGCGTCTCCATCAATTCATTTTCGTACCTAGTGCAGTGTTTCCAACTCTAACGCATTGTGGGCAGAGATGTTGCAATATTTCCTGAAACATTTCTAAGTCTCTAAATAAAATTATTTGTAACAGTACAAAAAACGTATAAAATGTGTACAAAGTAGATTAAGCTATTTTAACCGCATTCAGCAGATTTAATATTTTAGCAGCACCTATTTTCACACCATTATGCATGGCATTTTTGTACCTATCGTTTTAACATACATACGCTTGCTAAATAACAACTTTTTAAATACTAAGATAAACTATAACAAACACCATTATTATTCCTGAAAATAAATGCAAGGATTTTATTAGCTTTAAACGTGACACCAACGCAATTTAAAATATACCTTGTTTCATTCATACTATACGTCACGGACGTCACGTATAGTATTTTAGCCATCGATAGTTTGCGACGTTGCGATCCAGTAAATTGTTGCATATTGCGTGTTTTTGTTAATCTTTAGACTTTTTTGGAAAAATTTCGGTTTGTGTATAGCTAACAACATGGTTCGCGAGTGCCTTTTGTACAAAAAAACTGAAAAATTGGAAAATGTGGGTGCTGAATTATCTTTTCATAAGTAAGTAAGGTTAGGTTGCATTGTTCAGTGGTGAAGATTTAAAGATTTTTGCCGTAATATCACATGAATTATCTACTTTTGTTTTACTATTATTTTCTTTGATCTTTCAACGTTAATTTTGCAAAAAATTGTAATTGATAGAAACACTTTAGTCTGGACTATAGTACTAAAAAATATGCTTATGCTTGATTTTTAGATTCCCAATTGAAAGGCATACAAGAAATATTTGGCTATCACTTGTAGGACTTGAAGAAAATACCGGTATCCAAAAAAGAGTGTTATCTAAGTGTCAATCAAATAAATTCACTTGTTTTAAACTTTTGGATAATACAAAGTAATAATTAAACTATGTTTAAAAGTTTTCGAAATGTACTTTTTCGTCTACCATAATTGAAAATGAATCATATCAACCCTAAAAATATGACCGAAAGTAACCTATATCGTCCCATGGGCTGCTAAACTCATAACAACACGATTTTGTAGTTTTTCACTAGATATCTAGATACCTTTGACAATCACTTGCGTACTTTGACGTTTCACATAAATTTTGATTAAACGTCAGTATAAGTCTATTAGTGAACATGAATAGTTATTCAGACAGTGATATTAATAATTATTACAATAAATAAATTCATACATTTTACTAGTTCAGTTTCTTGTGTTTGTAAAATTAAAGATTTTCGTTATATTTTCCTTTTCTTCGGTTTTTTTTTTTTGGTAGGTGAAAAACAATTGTGTGTCACACATGCAGAAAATGAGCTTTAGCAAACCACAGCTATTAGCTGCATGAGCGAGCGAAGCGAAAAAGCACAAAGAACAATATTTAAAAAACTTTTTATAACAAATGTTCAATGTGACATCCGTTTACCTCAACAAGTTTATTCATTCTTTCGCTAAACGATCTTCTAACTTAAAAAAATATGATTGGCTAATTAGCAATAAAATTAATGGAATTTGAAATTTGCTGCCATAGTTTCTGTCGAGTATTTATTCCTTGGGAATATACTAGTGATTTAATATGACCCCAGAAATAGATATTTAAGGGATTACAATCGGGACTTTGAGGCGGCCACGTAAATGTACTACCTTTGCCAATCCGACGATGAGGAAATTGATGAACAAGGTATTTCCGCACTATTAAAGGATAATGAAGTGGTACTCCATTCTGCATGAACCACATGTCTCTTCTTCTATTAATCGACAATTCCTCTAGATCTAGATAATCGAAAAGTGTAGTTTGTAAAAACTGTAAATACGAGTTACGATTAAAATTTTCTGGTAATTCATAAGGACTCAACAAACTATCTCCAAATATACCAAACTATACATTTATATTAAATTCGTGTATAAAATGTGATTCTTGGAATAGATGGGGATTTTCAATATTCCAATTGTGACCGTTTTTCCAGTTGGAAACTCCTCTACATGTAAATGTAGCCTCGTCAGTAAAATAACGATTTTCATTTTTTTTTATTTATCATCGAATGAGCAAAATTCATTTGTAAAGGATAATCTCAAGGCAGTAAATTCTGTGCCAGTGTAAAATGGTAAGGTCGTAAATTTTTTTTGTTAGTATTCGAAAAACTGAAGACTGACTTATTCCAGTCATTGCTGTTAATCGTCGAGTAGATACTTAGTTCAGGATTATTAGCAACTCTCACTAAAATATCATCCTCCTGATTCATAGTTATTATTTTCGGTCGTCCCATACCAGTAAATTGTCCAGTTTCTCCTAATCGACTAAAAATATTACTGAAAGTCTGACGATTGAGATGAACTCTGGATAGATTTCTTGATATGATTCGAGCAGCAGCAGAAGAGGAATAATTTTCGTTTACATAAACACAGAACATGTCTCGCGTTTCAAGATTAGTAAAATTGTTGTCCGGCGGCATTTTCATTTATTCCGTTTTTTAAATTTTACAACAATCACAATCTTAAGCCTCAGTAGCAATGACAGCATCCTATGACAGCATCCTACTAGATCGAAACAGTTAAGTCAGACCAGAGCCAACTACACAAAACCTAAGTTTATTTTGAGTATGTCCTACTATGAAAGCATGTATCCTGCCATATATGACAATATTACGTCAACTAGTTTTGAAGTACTGAGCCATTTTTAAATAAAACACTGTGTAGCTCAAACAGAAGACACATTTCTGTTGATACGAATTAAACTTTCAATTGCGTAATAAATGAAATCCAATGTCCCAAAACAGCGACATAATTATTAATACACATTAAAATCAAAATAATTGTACAGCTTCATGTTGAACTTAAAATATCTCGAAAAATAATAAATTTATCGTTATGAAGAAAAAGTACAATATTTACGTAGGAAGTATTAAAGAATCGAAAAATTGTGATAAAATTGCAATTCCGCCAGTGGCGTAGTATTTGGGAAGGATTACTCAGTCACTTGCCCCTGTCATACGCCTCTGATGGTAGCCAGAAACGTTTATTTAACATAATTTAGTAGGGTGTATAGTATTTACACTTTCCGCCAAATATGACAATAATACGTCAAATAGTTTTAAAGTACTGGACAGAACAAATTTTTAAATTTTTAAACAAAACACCCTGTAACTCAGAATGGAGACATATTTTATTTAGGTTATTTGGGTTAAATCTTCATAATTTGAGCTCAGGATTCTCTAGTTGAAATATTTCCAATTAGTAATGAATCACCCTCTATATTATATACCTATATTTGTTATTTAATATAGGTACCTTATAAATAATTAGACTTGACAACACCGTCTCAATAATACCAATACAATACGAAAATTCTCTAGTAATTCAATTTTACAGTTGTCGATACAATCGGCCAGATTATTGGTGTTTTACAGATACCCATATTCCTTATGATTTTTTAATTGGATTTAATTTACTGAAATAGACATACTAGCGTAATCTATGAACATAATATTAAACTTTTAGTATATTTTTTAAAACCATTTAAAATTAAGAGCGTTGGCCAAGCCTTAACTGACGTCTAAATTAGCCACACGCCTGGAAAAAGTCACTATGGACAGTAATTTTTAATTAATTTCTTGTTTTACCAAATCACGTGAGATATAAAGCCATAAGCTTAATAAACTGTTCAATATGCATGCTTAAATGTCATGTAGATATATATAACCGAATATGTTCCCATATAAATAAATGATTTTCATATTAAGGCATTTGTAACATATTACGGTTTTTAATATTACTAAATATTAAAACTTGATGAGCCACAGACAATAACAATATTATATAAAGATATAAAGGAAAAGGAAACAATGCAACAGGCTTATATTAATAACTCCTTTTAACGACACAATAACGTTCTTATAAAACGATTACGCTCCTATAATATTAGCTAATCTAGGGGCTACGCAGTAGACGTCACAACTAAGTAAAGTGTTAGAGTGGGGCAGATCAATGAGAAGAAAACTGTTTGTACAGCTGTATATATATATGTATGTATATTGTATACCGGGTGTCCGCGCGAAAACTTTAAATGGAATTATTTCTGGTGTTTTAAAATATATCGATTTGAAATTTTGGAAGGTCATTAAGGAAGTAGGGGGTAAATTAATAGTGTATAAGATACCACTCCGACGTGATATCTGCCGCCCCCAGCCACCCCCGGTTCAAAAGTTTAAATGACACCCTGTATTTTTTTTACATATTCTGAATGAGCGTAGTTTTTTTAGTATCTCTATGTGAAAAAATTACTTAATTACATAATAAACTTTGAAAGATATTTACAGCTAAAGGTTCAGATATCAGATATTAAAAAAAGAACTAGTAACCTTGAACAGTAGACACATTTCGAAATAATTAAAGCAGATAGAAACAAAAAAATCTAATTATCCAAAAAAATATAACTTATCACAAAAAAATACAACTTATCACAAAAAAATACAACTTATCACAAAAATAGTTATTCTTATAGACCAACAAATGTTCAAAATGTTCACCGTTTACATTTAAACAATAGTACAGTCTATTCTCGGAAGCGTTCCGAATATTTTCAAAGACATGTGGTGTTAAATCTCTACATTCCTCTACGATTCTATTACGCAAATCAGCAATGGATTGTGGTGGTGTCCTGTAAACAACAGACTTCAAATGTCCCCATAAAAAGAAATCCAGTGGGATGAAGTCTGGGGAGCGAGCTAGCGATTCACTAGGACCCCTGCGACCTATCCATTGTCCTGGAAAAACGGTATTTAAATATTGCCTTACTTCTAAAAAGTAATGAGGGGGAGCTCCGTCTTGCTGAAAGTATAACTGATTCTCCTGCATTTGATCTAAGTTTTCTTCCAAGCACTGAATGATAAGAGGATGTATTAATTCTTCTAAAAACTCGAGATATCTAGGCCCAGTTAAATTCTCGTGATAGAAAATTGGACCAATTATTTGGTTATTTAGAATTCTAGCCCATACATTAATTTTTTGGGGACGTTGCGTATGGCCTTCTCGGAAAACGTGGGGATTAACATCGCTCCAATATCGACAATTGTGTCTATTTACGAAACCGTTTAAGGAAAAGCACTTTTCGTCACTGAAACAAATATTTCGCAAAATATTTCAATTTTGCCGAATCATGCCTGTCATAGTTTCACAAAATTGGACTCTTCTATCGAAGTCATTGTCGCCCAACTCTTGATGAAGCTGTATTTTATAAGGATGCATTTTATTTAATTTTAATATTTTATGGCACGTTGTTTTTGCCACTCCCGAAGCTTCTGATAATTTTCTAACTGAAAGCTGTGGGTCTAAATTTACGTGATCAAGAACTGCAACTTGCGTTGGTTCATCTCGTGCTCCACGATTATTCGTATCACGTTTTTTATTATTTACCGATCCAGTTTTAAAAAATTTTTGTATTAGATTAATTACATAAACAGCAGATACATTTTTGTTGGGATGGTTTTCGTTAAATAATGCTGCCGTCTGCGAATAGTTTCTGTTTGCAATCCCATATAAAACTACAATTTCAGTTCTTTCTTCCAAACTGTAAACCATTTTTCTATTTTTTTAGCTATTTAATTTAAACTAAGTCAAATTTTTTCGAAAACTTTTGTACTAACGAGAAAACAGAAGTGTCACAAACAATATTATTTGACAGTTCAAGCAACGAAGCAGCTTTCATGGCTTGCTATTATTTTTTGCTTTCGATATTTGAATATCTGGTATCTGAACCTTTAGCTGTAAATATCTTTCAAAGTTCATTATGTAATTAAGTAATTTTTTCACATAGAGATACTAAAAAAACTACGCTCTTTCAGAATATGTAAAAAAAAATACAGGGTGTCATTTAATCTTTTGAACCGGGGGTGGCTGGGAGCGGCAGATATCACGTTGGAGTGGTATATTATACACTATTAATTAACCCCCTACTTCCTTAATGACCTTCCAAAATTTCAAGTCGATATATTTTAAAACACCAGAAATAATTCCATTTAAAGTTTTCGCGCGGACACCCGGTATATGTATATTGTTATGAAAAATTGTATATATTATATAATGTGACGTATGTTTATTTTAAGCAACAGTTTATTTGTTAATAATTTATTTGAATACTTATTTATTTAGAATCAATAATGCGTGCGCATTTAATAAGCAGTGCCCCCCCCCCCCCCCCCCGCACAGGTGTCGTCATTGATATAAGTCTATTAAATGGTATGTTGTTTCGCGGTCATGCCAGTTGACTAGTGGTCGCGGTAGGGGCACGTTATAACGACTTCAGGAAATATTTTTTTTTAATTGGTCCCGCGTTTAAGTTATCTTGTGCTGGTATACAATAATGGAAGATAACGCAGTTTCAGGGCCGTCTGGCGTGAGGAAATTAAGGATTAAGAAGTCGTTCTGACTGACTGATGATGAACTACTGGAGTGAGTTCGAGGAAGAACCTTTTCAGAGCTCGGGTAGTGAAATGAGTGGCGCAGAAGAGCAGGAGGAAAATTTTGTAGAAGACTTCGACCAAGTAGAAAGTGATCCAGAAGATTTTAAAGTGGAAATACAATCACCAGCAGACATTACTTAGGTAGAAAACCCTTCGAACCTAAAAAACATTTCTTTTAGTGGACGATCAGGGTTGAAAGTTGATATACCTGGGGAGGGTTGACCCATAAACTTTTTCACATTATTAGCTGATGATGAATTCTTTGATTTATTAGTACGCGAGATAAATTCATTCTCCGAACTGATATTATTGAGCGATCCAAATCCTAGGCCACACTCGCGAATAAGCCGGTGGAAACCAGTAGACAGGAAAGAAATGACCGTATTTTTAGGGCTGGTTTTACACATGAGAATTATTCAATTACTACGACTTAGAGATTTACTGGCGAAAAGATCGCTTGTATATATAATTTGGCATTTGGACGTTTTATAAGTAAAAATAGATTTTTAAATATAATGCGTTGCCTGCATTTTTCACCAAATCGACAAGAAAGAACCAATACCGACTTTGTAAAGTACGTACGTTAGTGGATTTTTTTAACAATAAGAAGACCCTAGCTATTGACGAATCTATGCTTTTAAGGAGAAGAAGACTTATTTTTCGCCAATACATAAAAAATAAAAAACATAAATATGGAATCAAATTCTATTTACTCACTGAAAGTACTGTTGCAATAATGAAAATTCAAATATACACGGGAGCAGCTGACGATATGGGTGGTAAAGGGCATGATGCCAATATTGTCCTTCATCTGGTAAACAACTACTTGGACAAAGGATATAGTCTATACATGGACAATTTCTATAATTCAGTGGATCTTGCTAAGCAGCTCCTAGAAAGAAATACCTATTGTACTGGACTTTTGAGGAATGGAAGGAAAGGGAATTCTAGTGATATGTCAACAGCCAAACTAAAACCTAGCGAGTCAGCTCAAGGTTATCATAGTCAAATTTGTGTAGGAAAATGTAGGGATAAAAGAGAAGTCCTTTATATTTCAACAGAACATGAAAATGTACTTCAGGAAGTGACTTGTAGATCAGGAAGAGTAAAAGAAAAACCATTGCCCATCGCAGAATACAACAAGTATATGTCCGGCATTGACTTGCAATACCAAACGATGGCATATTACCCAGCGCATAGGAAGACCATCAGATGGTACAAGAAAGTTGGAATATATATTGAAATGTCATATTTGGATTTTCGCCAGTCTATCATCGAAATGTTTTTCTCATATTCCTTCTAAATGTGAGGTAGCCACGAGTGGAAGACAACTACGAAAACGTTGACGGTGGGGTTCACAAAGAGGTATAAGAAAAAACTCACAATATTTTTGTTCTAAGTGTCCAAAAAAACCAGGACTCTGTCTTGAAGTGTGTTTTGAACAATTTCACGATAATTTGCGCTAATTTTAATTTCTCTTACCTTTTACTTATGTATAGGTGTTTTATTTTTTAGGTTTTATGTTTTTCTTTTTATTGATTTCTCAATGATATCTTGCAATATTTGCTCTTTTCAATATTATATTTATTTGTGTTGGTATGTAGTAGTTGGTTTATGAGATTGGTTTTTTGTATGTTTTTATATTTTTTACTTTATTTTATTGTTTATAATGTTCTTTTTTTGTGTTTATGAAATAAATAAATAAATATATTCTATTATGCCGACAGGGCTGCGTCACTGGTCACTGCCCAGTTGAATTTGTTATTAAGTGCCTGTGCCGCAACACATGCGGCTTTGTATTTTTTTGCAAAAAACGCAATAATAATAAATAAAAATACTATAATAAGTAATATCTCCAGCAAATTAGAGTCAGCAAAAAATTGCATAAAATTACTTGTTGAAGTGTCTGAGTCTGGAATACGAGTTATAGGCCAGCAAATATCGGGAAAATTAAAATCTCCAACTGCAATTGCATTTTGGAGTGTTGAAAATTTATTAAGTTTATCAATTAATAGCTTAGTTGAATCTACGCAGGAATCATCAGGTCTATAGATACAGGCGAAATTAATATTGAAGAGACCTTTAGAAACGTTAAGCAGTAAAATATCAATACCTGCTATTTTTGGGATGTCAGTGGTACTTGAGAAATTTCGGGTTATTTCTTCACAAATATGTATACAAACTCCGCCACCTGTTTTCAATGGTCTATCAGATCGGAATATGGTGTATCCATGGATAGAAACAAGCGAATGTGGATCTGATGGTTTTAGCCAGGTTTCCGTGGTAAATATTAAATGCGGTTTGAGATCTTGAACATTACATAAAAACTCGTCAAATTTGGCCTTAAGAGAATCCAGGTTAGTATATAAAAATTACCAAGAAGCAACAGTGGCAGAGTTAGACTTGAAAGTTAGAGTTTTTAACAATTTTTGGCGCACCTTGTAAATACTTAATGGTTATGTCTGTTTCTCCATTTTGCTTTCTGTTTTCTAGTTCGACCCGTAAATCTTTAATAACTTGAACTTGAATAGACGTTTGATCGGCGATTACTGAAAAGTTTTTAGTTGTGGGGTGTTCAAGTAATTTCTTTTTATTTCTAAATACAGAGCGGGCATCATATTCATTGGGCAAGACAACTTTAATCATACGTGGGTACTTTGAGTTTGACTGGGGCTTGCCTAGTCGGAAAAACGCTACGGGAATGGAAGAGCAGCCAACAGATTGTAAAACTTGTTTAACTGCAACTTCGTCATGCTTCTTTCTAGTGTCGTTAACACCAGGTGCTTTAGTAATTCCACGCACTATAACATTCTTAGCTCGGTTCATTCTATCAAGTGCTTCATATTTTTTATTTTTTCTCAAAGGAATATATTTTACAAAAAAAATTATCGTTGTTATAGCAGGGAAATAAAAATAAAATTTCTCACACACGCTCATAATTTTTCTTTTATGGATTTTCATTTTTATTTACCAGAATAATAAATTATTAATGTAGGTATTGTAGATATTATTGTATTTTCATGGTAAATAAAAATTACTATTACGACTATTTTACTGATGGTTAGATAATCTAAATACGTATCAACGTTTGCTCCTCTCTACCACTATGAGTACAGACAAAGCATATTCCCTAGATGGGGAAGGTATTACACGCATTTCGTGATTAACCCCCATTTGTTAGAGTCCACGGAAAATCTATTTAGCACTTTCCAGTAATTTTAGCCCTGCCAAATGGCCCTCTATTTTTAAGATTAAATCTAAATACGCCGTATGAGGGTTTGCACGAAATAAAACCATTTTCAAATTTCGTTCATTAACAGTTGTTCTATGTACACGACTCGGATTTTTATAGTGTTTTGTTTTTTTATGTGCATAATGCCTATTTGATTTTACGCCGGCTCTGATTTATTAATTTTGTTTTCTGGCTTAATTTCACGTATAGAATTTAAATATTGCAGCAGCTAAAAATATATTAAGTGAAAAAGAGAATTATATTTAATATAACCCGTAACTACAAAGGTGGAATCTACTATGCGTTTTTTACTTTCCTATTTGTATACAGGAGGAAAGTCTTAGATTAAAGAGACCGAAAATGTAACATTGCACACTGCGCATGTTGTCTATTTTAAGCCAAAGTAACCCACCAATTGAAAATCATTGTTGCACGACGCCACCCGAATTGCTCCGATTTCCATTCAGCGATCACCTCCACCTGAGTTTAATCACCATTGACAGCTGTTTTTTGATTTATTTGTTGGTATTTTAGCAATTTAAAGTGTTCTAGTTATTCAATTTCAAGTTCAAAATGTCACGATGTATCTTGAAAAATTGTATGTACTTATAATACATGTACTACTGTTATGAATATATTCTTTTTCAGCTGTAAATATTTATTAACGTTTTGACATAAAGCGCCATGATTCTCTGGGCTAAATACTTTAGATCCGCATTAAGGGGTTTCAATAAATATTAAGAATCAGAAATCAGATTTCATATTACTTACATAAATTTACAAAAGGGTAAAATTTTTAACATTTAATTTAAATAAATAGTAAATAGGCATTATTGCTATCGAAATTTTGTATTTAAAAAGTAGTTTTATAAGAATATTTTCCAAAGATAGTTTTTAGCCCTTTTTGGTAGATAAATAAGAGGTAAAGAATCATAGTTGCTAGCTAAATTTTATTTTTATAAGGTATTTTTATAAGAATATTAGATGAAATACAGGACGACCTACTTAAAATTTCAAGGTTCATCTTATTTGCGGTCAAATCGAAAGTGACATTGAATTTTCAGTCTTAAAACAAAGTAATCTAGTATAAGCAAAAAAAAATACTAAAGTTACAGGAGTTAGGTCCGATTCCACCGTTGTGTTAAACGGAGATTAAAATGACAGTGTTAATGTAAAAATGTCATTTTAAACTTCGTTTAACACAACGGTGGAATCGACCCTTAGTCACGTTAATAAAATGTTACATTACAAACCCCTAAACAACTCGAACATAATTTTGGTTTACTAAAAAAAATCCAAAATTTAGCAATATTTATTTATTATACAATCGAATGCGATTTCAAAGATAACTGGATCAAAAAATCCGAATCTCTAAATTTTGGAGCAAAATGGTCAGATAAAAGCAAGCGACCGATAGGGGTTACAAAAATAATCGATTTATCGATAATTCTGATATTTTTTAATGAAAATCGATTTATCCGCTGTTTTTAATAAATAATTTTCGTTTTTTTAAGATAATGTATTAATCGATTTTAAAGGAAATACAAAAAAAAGTAGATTTATTGAAAATAATCGATTTATCGTTTAATCGGTTTTTTAATTATTTGATTATTTTTGATTTTTCAAAGATATTATATGAAAATAATCGATTGAATATAATCGGTTATTTTACATAATCGATATTTTGGTTATTTTTTTAAAATTATCGATTTATTGGATAATCAGCTTTTTAATAATCAATTATTTTCGATAATCGAATAATCAATTTCAAAGGAAATATGAAAAAAGGATTATTAGAAAATAATAGATAATTCGTTTTATTTTTTGGAAAATCGATTTATCATAGAATCGGCTTCTTAATTAATTGGTTATTTTCGATTAGGCGATTATTTTGGAATTATTGATTATTTTTGGTATTTCAAAGATAATGGAATTAACGATTTTAAAGGAAATACAATAAAAATAGATTATTGATAATAATCGATTGATCGAAAATAATCAATTATTTAAAATAATCGATCAATCTGTTTTTTTTTAAATCGATTTATCAGTTAATCGACTTTTTAATTAATCGATTATTTTCGATTTTTCAAAGATTATCGAATAATCTGTTTCCATGGACGAAAAAAAAATGGTTTATTTGAAAATAATCGATTATTTAAAATAAACGATAATTCTATTTATATCATATTTTGTAAACACTGATCTATCGGTTAATTGGCTTTTTAATTAATCGATTATTTTTGATTTTTCAAAGATAATCAAGTAGTCGATTTTAAAGGAAATGACAAAAAATATATTGTTTGAAAATAATCGAATGATCGAAAATAATCGATTATTTTCAATGATCGATAATTTATTTCGATAATCACTCATCCCTAGCGACCAAATGACTTTTAATAGATTTAAATTTTAAAATGTTATCTGGTTTCAGACATATGCATTTCAAGAGTTTTATGTGACTCATCCTTTATAATAATTAATATTCTTAAAGAAAGAAGCCTTAATATACTTTTGTCTGAGGTTACAATACAAAACAGCATTTTCTCATTTTGACTAATTTTTAATAATATTTTCGCGTTGATGTCTGTGTGTGTGTGTGTGTGTGTGTGTGTGTGTGTGTGTGTGTGTGTGTGTGTGTGTGTGTGTGTGTGCGTGTGCGTGTGCGTGTGCGTGTGCGTGTGCGTGTGCGTGTGTGGGTATGTGTGGGTGTGTGTGGGTGTGTGTGGGTGTGTGTGGGTGTGTGTGTGTGTGTGTGTTTGTGCGTCTGTGTATGTGTGTGTCTGTTTGTGCGTCTGTCTGTGTGTATGACTGTATCCACCATAACTCATGAACCGATACACAGACAAACACCAAATTTTAAACTTAAGCTTTTTTCCAGCGTTCAATGAACTGATTAGATTTTGGGCAGAGTCGGAACATCTGGGGGGGTACTTTATGGGTGGTCATTTTTATATTTTATGGAATATATCTGTTATTTACGTTTAGATAATAATTTTTTTTTTAAAAAGTTACTTCTAATATTATCTATAATTTTTGTTCTATACAAAATTTTCCTTAAATGGTCCGTATTCGAGAAATTTGACAAAATGTAAAAAAAAATATTTTTTTATAAAAATTGTTTATATAAAAGTTGTTTATAATATAATTCTCTATAATTTTTATCCTATACATAATTTCTGTAAAATGGACCGTATTCGAGATATTTGAGAAAATGTGTAAATTTCGAATTTTGAAGAAAACTCAAAAACGGACAAAGAAAAAATATAAAATTTTAAACTAAAGTTTTATTTCGGCCTGACGTAAAATTATTAGATTTTGGAAAAAGTCGGAAAATCTGGGGGTCGTTTTTATATTTTATGGAATATATCTGTTATTTATGTTTCTAGAAGAAAATTGTTCGAATAAAAGTTACTTCTAATATTATTATCTATAATTTTTGCTTTTTGTCAAAATTTCGTGAAATGATCCGTATTCGAGAAATTTGACAAAATGTGCAAAATTCTGATTTTTATGAAAACTAAAATTTGTTGCGATATCGATCTCTATAATTTTTGTTTATACATAATTTTTTTAAAATGGACCGTAATGGAAAAATTGTAGGAAAAGTGCTAAATTTAAATTTTTCAGTATTTTCGGTTTCAATGAATATCTATAGAAAAATGTTTCGAGGTAGATGTATGTGGAAAATGTATATTGTTATATCACAAATATATTAATTTTATTTTTATTTTAATTAAAGTATATTTTTTTTTTTTATCTAAAAGTAACTTTTATTAAAAAATATTTCCTTATTTATTACATAAATTATTTATTCCATTAGAACTTCATTCGTAGACGGCTTCAAAAATTTGTTCTTAGTTTTTGATTTTTTGTTCTTAAACTTTTTTGACATGTTGTCTACTAATGTAGAGTATCCTTTAGCCATTTCAACATCTGTTATATCCTTTTCTCTTCTTGTTCTAGTATCTTTGCATAGTCATTAGCCATAAGTTTTTCTATATCTTGATTCATGCCTCCAAACGACAATCTACCATCTATCAAATTTTTACAATTAACTATACTCGTTGTTATGAAAACTAGGTTTCCAGTACGTCTCATTTTTTCCGTGATTTCGTTAGAATACATAGTTTGTCCCTCTTATGTTCTTATGTTCTTCTATTTCTGAACTGTCTCCCTGTCCTACATTTGGTCCAATTTCTTCCTCTGTTTGTCCAACCTTCTTTCTTTCTCTCAATTCCATTTTTTCCATAATAATAAAGTTTATTTTTTATGTTATATTCAACACTGTTATCACACCTTGATTTTACTCACAGATACCTTATTTTTTATTTTATTTAATAATATATTTATTATTATAACAAATTAAACTCTAACTGTATTACTGTATGACAACTTATGTTATCAATCTGACAATTTTATACCCACACTTGTCAGTTTGACAGCTTTATTGCCCCACGTTGGGCGCCATTTGTAACGATATTGCACACCTAATACCTTATTTTTTTTTTCTTTTTTTTATATTAATTAAAATATAATATTACTTTTTTTTTAATTTAATTTAATTTTATTTTAATTTTATTTTAATTTTATTTTAATTTTATTTTAATTTTATTTTAATTTTATTTTAATTTTATTTTAATTTTATTTTAATTTTATTTTAATTTTATTTTAATTTTATTTTAATTTTATTTTAATTTTATTTTAATTTTATTTTAATTTTATTTTAATTTTATTTTAATTTTATTTTAATTTTATTTTAATTTTATTTTAATTTTATTTTAATTTTATTTTAATTTTATTTTAATTTTATTTTAATTTTATTTTAATTTTATTTTAATTTTATTTTAATTTTATTTTAATTTTATTTTAATTTTATTTTAATTTTATTTTAATTTTATTTTAATTTTATTTTAATTTTATTTTAATTTTATTTTAATTTTATTTTAATTTTATTTTAATTTTATTTTAATTTTATTTTAATTTTATTTTAATTTTATTTTAATTTTATTTTAATTTTATTTTAATTTTATTTTAATTTTATTTTAATTTTATTTTAATTTTATTTTAATTTTATTTTAATTTTATTTTAATTTTATTTTAATTTTATTTTAATTTTATTTTAATTTTATTTTAATTTTATTTTAATTTTATTTTAATTTTATTTTAATTTTATTTTAATTTTATTTTAATTTTATTTTAATTTTATTTTAATTTTATTTTAATTTTATTTTAATTTTATTTTAATTTTATTTTAATTTTATTTTAATTTTAATTTTATTTTAATTTTATTTTAATTTTATTTTAATTTTATTTTAATTTTATTTTAATTTTATTTTAATTTTATTTTAATTTTATTTTAATTTTATTTTAATTTTATTTTAATTTTATTTTAATTTTATTTTAATTTTATTTTAATTTTATTTTAATTTTATTTTAATTTTATTTTAATTTTATTTTAATTTTATTTTAATTTTATTTTAATTTTATTTTAATTTTATTTTAATTTTATTTTAATTTTATTTTAATTTTATTTTAATTTTATTTTAATTTTATTTTAATTTTATTTTAATTTTATTTTAATTTTATTTTAATTTTATTTTAATTTTATTTTAATTTTATTTTAATTTTATTTTATTTTAATTTTATTTTAATTTTATTTTAATTTTATTTTAATTTTATTTTAATTTTATTTTAATTTTATTTTAATTTTATTTTAATTTTATTTTAATTTTAATTTTATTTTAATTTTATTTTAATTTTAATTTTATTTTAATTTTAATTTTATTTTAATTTTATTTTAATTTTATTTTAATTTTATTTTAATTTAATTTTAATTTTATTTTAATTTTATTTTAATTTTATTTTAATTTTATTTTAATTTTATTTTAATTTTATTTTAATTTTATTTTAATTTTATTTTAATTTTATTTTAATTTTATTTTAATTTTATTTTAATTTTATTTTAATTTTATTTTAATTTTATTTTAATTTTATTTTAATTTTATTTTAATTTTATTTTAATTTTATTTTAATTTTATTTTAATTTTATTTTAATTTTATTTTAATTTTATTTTAATTTTATTTTAATTTTATTTTAATTTTATTTTAATTTTATTTTAATTTTATTTTAATTTTATTTTAATTTTATTTTAATTTTATTTTAATTTTATTTTAATTTTATTTTAATTTTATTTTAATTTTATTTTAATTTTATTTTAATTTTATTTTAATTTTATTTTAATTTTATTTTAATTTTATTTTAATTTTATTTTAATTTTATTTTAATTTTATTTTAATTTTATTTTAATTTTATTTTAATTTTATTTTAATTTTATTTTAATTTTATTTTAATTTTATTTTAATTTTATTTTAATTTTATTTTAATTTTATTTTAATTTTATTTTAATTTTATTTTAATTTTATTTTAATTTTATTTTAATTTTATTTTAATTTTATTTTAATTTTATTTTAATTTTATTTTAATTTTATTTTAATTTTATTTTAATTTTATTTTAATTTTATTTTAATTTTATTTTAATTTTATTTTAATTTTATTTTAATTTTATTTTAATTTTATTTTAATTTTATTTTAATTTTATTTTAATTTTATTTTAATTTTATTTTAATTTTATTTTAATTTTATTTTAATTTTATTTTAATTTTATTTTAATTTTATTTTAATTTTATTTTAATTTTATTTTAATTTTATTTTAATTTTATTTTAATTTTATTTTAATTTTATTTTAATTTTATTTTAATTTTATTTTAATTTTATTTTAATTTTATTTTAATTTTATTTTAATTTTATTTTAATTTTATTTTAATTTTATTTTAATTTTATTTTAATTTTATTTTAATTTTATTTTAATTTTATTTTAATTTTATTTTAATTTTATTTTAATTTTATTTTAATTTTATTTTAATTTTATTTTAATTTTATTTTAATTTTATTTTAATTTGATTTTAATTTTATTTTAATTTTATTTTAATTTTATTTTAATTTTATTTTAATTTTAATTTTAATTTTAATTTTAATTTTAATTTTAATTTTAATTTTAATTTTAATTTTAATTTTAATTTTAATTTTAATTTTAATTTTAATTTTAATTTTAATTTTAATTTTAATTTTAATTTTAATTTTAATTTTAATTTTAATTTTAATTTTAATTTTAATTTTAATTTTAATTTTAATTTTAATTTTAATTTTAATTTTAATTTTAATTTTTTTAATTTTAATTTTAATTTTAATTTTAATTTTAATTTTAATTTTAATTTTAATTTTAATTTTAATTTTAATTTTAATTTTAATTTTAATTTTAATTTTATTTTAATTTTATTTTAATTTTATTTTAATTTTATTTTAATTTTATTTTAATTTTATTTTAATTTTATTTTAATTTTATTTTAATTTTATTTTAATTTTATTTTAATTTTATTTTAATTTTATTTTAATTTTATTTTAATTTTATTTTAATTTTATTTTAATTTTATTTTAATTTTATTTTAATTTTATTTTCAATTTTATTTTAATTGTATTTTAATTTTAGTTTAATTTTAGTATAATTTTAGTTTAATTTTAGTTTAATTTTATTTTTATTTTATTTTATTTTAATTTAATTTTAAATTTATTTTGTCAATAATCAATAAAAAATAAAAAATTATGACTTATCTTGCTTTATACCCTATATATCCAAATAAATAAACAAATTTTCAAAACCACAATACAAGATTCATTATTAAACAAGTTATTCAAATCTCCAATTAACAATATTCCCCGCTATTTTATGGGAATTATAACATACTACCTATATTACTAAAACTACTCTAAATTCATTCGCTCTTCATTCATACTAAATAAACTATATACTAAAATTAAATTCTACAAAGAAATTAACAACTTTCAATGTCTTTTCACGCACAGTTATTATTTGATCGAAAATTAATTCATAAAATTACTCACTGTTGTTCTTCCAAAGGTATTCTAATTATCTTCGCTTTATCTGTCTTCTATTGGATTTCAATATGTACATCTCTTCGGAACATCATTATGAATGTTTTTCCACAACCATTTTGTATTATGTATTTTACTATTTTTAACTATATTTATGTGTTTGGTTAGATTAATTTGTTTATTTAATATGTCTTCTATATCAGTTTTACAATTGCTTTTTCATATTTTAAACTAAATTATTTCTACAAAAATTTTGACATCCCTTTTCAAAATCTGACATTCAACAAAAACCAACTTAGAAACCATCCTCTCTACCTACTTTCACTTAAGACTTTTTATCAATTTTAACTATACAGGGTTATAATATAACATTTTCCCACATTACTTTATTTATTAATGTTCTTATTATTGTTGTTATTATTATTATTATTATTGTTGTTGTTATTATTATTATTATTGTTGTTATTATTAATATGGTTGTTATTATTAGATTTATTATTATATTTTAATATAGGGTGTTACCATTACAACTTCCCAAATTTACATTTGAAATTTTTCATTTATGTAAAATTTCAAATGCAAATTTCCTTATATTTTTATTTTAAATTATTATTTTTTATTATTATTATTCTTGTCTTTTATTTTGTTTATTCGTTCTGCAATTATTCTACTATTAATAAATTCTTTAATTTAATACCTCTAAATTCACTAATCCATTAATTCTAAATATTAATTAAGTTTTTAGTTGTTTCGTAAGCTCATTTTCATTTTCTTTTCCTAGTCAAATATTCCTTTTTCGTTTTCCTTTTCTTTTTAATATTTCTGCTTTTCTTTCTGGTCTTTTCAGCTAAAATTCTATTTTGTATTACAAAAAAAATAATTTTCGCATGGATGAAACTTGGTGTACACGTTGATATGAACGTAAAAATCTGATGTGTCCAACACATGACTTTCCTATCTAGTTATTATAGGCTTTTTCCGTTTATTTTGTACAACCTATTGCAGCATCTCTATAAATATTTGGAGGGATAAACTAAATTGTCCACATACATCTACCTCGAAACATTTTTCTATAGATATTCATTGAAAACGAAAATACTGAAAAATTTAAATTTAGCACTTTTCCATTACGGTCCATTTTAGAAAAATCATGTATAAACAAAAATTATAGAGATAGATATCGCAAACAACTTTTAGTTCAACAATTTTCATAAAAATCAGAATTTTGCACATTTTGTCAAATTTCTCGAATACGGACCATTTCAGGAAATTTTGACATAAAACAAAAATTATAGATAATAATATTAAAAGTAACTTTTATTTAAACAATTTTCTTCTCCAAATATAAATAACAGATATATTCCATAAAATATAAAAACTGCCTCCCATAAAGTACCCATTCAGATGTTCCGACTTTGTCCAATATCTAATCATTTCACGTCAGGTCGAAATAAACCTTAAGTTTAAAATTTAATGTTTTTTTCTTTATCCCTTTTTGAGTTTTCTTCAAAATTCGAAATTTACACATTTTCTCAAATATCTCGAATACGGTTCATTTAGAAAAATTATGTATAGAATAAAAATTATAGAGTCGGAACATCTGGGGGGGTACTTTATGGGTGGTCATTTTTATATTTTATGGAATATATCTGTTATTTACGTTTGAAGAAGAAAATTCTTCAAATAAAAGTTACTTCCTATGTAATTATCTATAATTTTTGTTTCATACAAAATTTTCCTAAAATGGTCCGTATTCGAGAAATTTGACAAAATGTAAAAAAAATAATTTTTTATAAAAATTGTTTAAATAAAAGTTGTTTGTAACAGCAAGTATGTTACACAACATTAAAATAAATCAATCACAATCTTAAGCAAAAATCAAGAAAAATTTAAAGTTGATATGGAAAAAATTCAAGCAGCTATTTATAATAAAATCAATACACTTAAAAGTTATATTAGTTTTCCGGCTATTATATCACAAATTGATTTAGATTGTCAAATGGCAATTTATTTTATAGATAATTTAGAAAATGCTATAACTTTTGCAAAATTTGCAAAAAACATAAAATATTTACATAAAATACCTATATAATGTTAATCAAATTTTGAAATTTACAAATTTATTAACGTATTATCCGTTCTTAGAAAAGCAAGTATCAATTTCAGAATCTAAGTTAATTTTTGAAATACATTTTCCTATTTTTGACAGCAATACCTTTGAATTTTATCATTTATTCCCAATTATCCAAAACCAAAAAAATGTATACACCTTTATTCCCCTATTTGGCATAAAAACATCAAGATACACAGTTTGAACGAGAAGAATGTCCATCCCTTGAAGAAATCTAATATTGTCAACAGAATTTCATCCCCAGAGATAATTGTACTCTCCAACTTCTTGAAGGAAAAACTTTGACAAATTGTCATATTTTAAATGTTAATTTAGAAGAATCAGTATTCGAACAAATCGCAGTCGATGAAGTCTTAATAATCCCCTCAAAGCCTGAACAAATTCTTTCAAAATGTCACAGTAACCAGTATATAGACATAAGGTCACCTGTATTAATCAAAATACCAAAATCTTGTGAAATTTGGACCAATGGAAGAAGATATATCAACAACATTCAACTGAGCAGAGGAAAGCCTTTCATTCTACCGAAGATCGACATGAACAAAATTTCAAAACTTCAAAATCCTATCAAAATTCTAATACCTATACTAAATTAGATTTTAATGATTTATATGAAATTAATCAAATTTCTTAACAAATAAAGCCAATTAAAGAAATTCAAAATAATTTTAATTAAGAAGCACTTTTGGAACAATTTTTGTAATTTTTATTTGCATAATTATTTTAATACTAATTAAATACAGAAGACAACTTTTAAGACGATAAAGAAGACAGAAGAAAGAAACCAAAGAAACTAAATTAGACAATTCCACAGAAGGTGTTTTGAAAAATACCTCCATATTTTTTAAAACTTAAGCAGGGAGGAGTTTTATATTGTGAACATAATAGACTCTTTTATGTTATAATTAAATTATCTTTGTTTAATAATAATTTTTAGTTTATAAATAGGAGTCAAAAATTATTATTATTGTTATTTATGGTAGCTTTAGTGTAGACTTTAGTCCATAGTTGTCTTAAATATCCATTTAAGTGTATTTTTGCTTAATAATAAATTAAATAAAATTTCCGTTTTGGAATTTATAACTAGCACGTGCCGCATGTGACGCGCGCCTTTATTAGCTTGGAAGACGACCTTTGTTGTATTGTATTGATGGAAGACTACTATTTTTAGCTTTCTTATTACAAAAATAGGCATCACACTTAATTTCAGCTTTACGAATATAATTTTTTTTTCATTTTTTTTTTTTGTGTATTTAGGTGGGTGGAAGACGTACTTTGTCGTAAAATTCAGATGGAAGACGATATTTTCAAAACTTTATTTGTTTAAATTAACGTGTACAACAAGTTTCATGCATGCGAAAATGATTTTTTCTATATTTTTTTTACTGTAATTGTAACCCTCCTGCCGTAAGGGTGCTTTGGAAGATGTTCATATTAGAGATAATTACTTGCATAACTCGTATAAAAAAAATTAAACTTGCGGAAATGACCCGGAAATTTCTGTCGTTACCTCCCGGTCTAAAAGCTGTAACAGCATTTCAAAGTGCCGTATATTTTTTGCTGATGCGAATGGTCTGCCTTCTTTTTTTCATAATTCAGTAAGAAGAACTCACGCCGCCGATGTAATCCTCAATAAGCGAATACCCACTTCAGCAGTTACAAGATGGTCATCTAATTCTACACTGAGAGAAACGTTTGTTTAGTGTTAAGAAACCTTATTATAATTTAACATATGGTAGGTTTGGATATGGCCGAACTTACGTAAGTTCACTATAACTACGTCATAAGTTAAAAGCTCATCAGTTAAAAATAAACACCGATATATTATTATTAAACTTATTTACTGGTTTAAAATTAAAATAGATTTATTAGCATAAATCAAATATGTTAAATGTTAACAAATATATGTTTTAACGTTATATTTTAATTGTTCAATACAACATTTGTATCATAGTTATCAAATGTGAACTTTAACTACTAAACGTTATTTGTAAATGTTAAAGGGTGATTGTTAACAGTTAATAAACCTATGTTTTGTATTATATTTCATTATTTAACAAAGCAGTATTCTATATTTCCAAGACATCTTTGTATCTTAGTTATCAAATCTTACATTTTATTATTAAAAATATTAATTGTAAATGTTAAAATTTGTTTGTTAACAGTTAAGAACAGTATAGTTTAAGAAACCTTGTGTATGTTTAATATTATACTTTAATTGTTTTATAAAATACTATTCGATTTCCAAGACATCTTTTTATTTTAGTTACCAAATGTTTTATGTTATTATTAAACATATTATTTGTAAATGTTAAAATTTGTTTTTATCTGTTAATTGATGATTTTGAATCTAGTAATTTATATTTGTTAGTATTTAGCCTAAATATATTAGGGATATGAAACCAAAGGTATACATACAGAAAATATATTTTAATTAATTGAAAAGTTAACAATACATGCTTATAAATTTCAACAAACATGAACAAATTAAAAAAACTAATGTTAAATGTAGCGACCGATAGGTGTTACAATGGTACCTCAGGCTAAAATTTTATAAGATGAGGGGCAGGTCTATGAGGAAGTGTTATCTACAAGGATTTCGTTTATAACCCCTGCAAACGGGACGTCAAACAACTCAAAATTAAGCAATTTGTGTTTCGTGACGCACGATCGAATCTCGGTCAAACCCAATACATTTTTTCTTGGAAAAACTATAAAAATTAAAAAAAAAAATACTTTTTAGGAGACTGTCATGAAAAATAATATCTTTAAAGTGTCACTTTTTGGCCGCATTTATTTTACGGCAGCTTTTTATAAGCATAGGTTTATTAGACTTATCGTTAGTAATGTTATACAAATTTAATTAGTTAACGATGGAATTTTATTCGATTAATAAAAATTTTAAACAATTCTTGCATTTAAGCCTCTTTTTAAAAACAAGAATGTGAAAAAAAATATTGGCTCAACTTGATGAGATAGTCGCATAAAAAATGTGGTGTACACCTCGACTGCATGATCTTTTTTGACTTAACCAGAAGTTGCTTGGTCTCGGCAGCAAACTTCTGATTTGGCCAGAAAATAACTTTATGGCCTTGGTACACAAATAACTATTCTATTGTTTACTAGGATAAAAAATCACCGTAAACTTTAAATAAACTTAGCTGCTAATGTCGGCGTCACTCACAAAAAGAACCATTCTGCACTGCAAACTGTAACCAGACAAAAACGTGCTTAACAAAATGGCAATAAGAAACCACGTGGTGTTCCATGTTGCCAATTTGTGAAACTCAAATTACCTACCCACTAGGACTGCATACTGCACTTAAAAAATACAATAATTAGTTATAGGCCCGAGGGGCGAATCACCCCCGCAATACATGTACAAAATGTCCGCAATCCCATTGAAAATCGCGGCAGTCCCATCAAAATCAGTGGCAATCGCTAAGAAATCATCGCAGTCGTTCCGAATTCCTTCGCAGTCTCTCCAAATTCTCCCGCAGTCGCTTAGCAATCACTAGGAATCTTTAAAAATCGCGCGCAGTCAGTTACAGTCAATTGACATTTCACCTATTCGCCATTGTAGATGTAGGTGCTTTGAGTAGGCCATATAAGACATTTTATGTAAAATTAAACAAATTAAATTAAAAAGTGAAAAGAATTATTTTTATATTACAAAAAATCTATTGAGATAACGCACATTGATTCATCTCCTTAGCTCTAGAATAATAATTGGCAGATGCAGAGTTAGTATGAGTTTATTTAATTTAGGTAGATATGTTTATATAAAGAGTTTATATATGTATAGTGACTCAGAATAGTAGTTTGTGCAATAAAAGTGGATGTGATGGCCATATGTGATACGGATAATCCACTCGAGTTATATAGTATATTTTTTGACCCACTAACGAAAATCTGCAAAATTATCAATATTAATATAAAATGACTACTTTAAAAATCTAATGTGTCCAACACATGACTTTCCTGTCTGGTTTCATATATCTATAGGTCCTAATTGCCAACGAAAATACTAAAAAATTAAAATTTTCCACTTTTCCTCAAAAAATTAAAGAAACTAATATCACAAACAACTTTTATTTAAATAATTTTCTTTTCTAATCGTAAATAACAAAGATACCTCTTAGTAAAAAAAACGACACCTATAAAGAATAGAATAGAATAGAATAGAATAATGTTTATTTATCAAAAGATAATAAGTACAGAAAGTAACGAAGATACATTTATTATAAGGTTAGAAAGTAGATTTACCAATTTAAAAACCAAACATGAATAAAAAAAAAATAAAAAAAAAACTCGTTAGGAAAAATCAGTGGATTTTTGAATATGAAATTAAATAATATAGTTTCGAAACAAACAAAAAATAACATAAAAAACGAATTGTGTTTATATAAACTTTACATGATTTTTTATCTTGTTTTTGAACACGTTTACACTTGAACTTGCTTTAAAGTCATCACCCCCCCCCCCCTCTCCCAAGATAATTCGACTGTGACCAAAATTTAATATGGTGTTATCTCTATCCGTTTTTGAGTTATCTTCAAAATTTGCACATTTTCAAACATATCTCGAATACCTACGGTCCATTTTAAAGAAATTATGTAGTATATGACAAGAATTATAAAGAATCACATCACAAACAACTTTTAGTTGAATAATTTTCTTAAAAATTTGAATTTGGCACTTTTTGTCCAATTTCTCGAATACAGACTATTTTAGGAAAATTTATGTTTAGAACAAAAATGATAGAAAATAATATTACAAACAACTTTTATTTGAAGACTTTTTTTTCTCCAAGCATAAATAATAGATGATTTTTCCATAAAGCAGAAAAACGATCCTCCAGATGTTCTTACTATCCCCAAAATCTAATCAGCTCATCGCAGGATGGATTAAAGCTTATGTTTAAAATTTGGTGTTTTTCTTTGTATCCGTTCATGAGTTATCGAGTATACAGACACACATATACACACAGAGACATCTTCGCGAAAATAGTCAAAACGGATTCAGGAGATTTCAAAACGTAAAAATCTGTCGAAAACTCGAGGTTAAAAAAAATCATGATTCCTATAATTTCCTTATCTGTATAAAGACAGAAAAATAAAAAATTTGATGTGTCCAACAATAACTAAAAAATATACTAACAATTAGTTTGAAGATATGGAAGAAAGGATCTAAATAGATGTGAGTTCGACATTACCATTCAATTGGTTGTCGTTTTGAGAAATTCCATCGAAAAGGCCGGATAGGATGTCATAAATGATGCCAAGATATTACAAATGATACTCCCGGAAAATCTAGAAGAAGTTTTGATCGCTGAAATTGATAGTCTGGTGTCGGAGAAAATAAACTAAACTCAAATTGAAGGTGATGAAATAAACGAAAAAGTTGTAAATGACATAGAAAATGAAATGTGCATTTTTGATGGATTGGAAGATCTTAATATTAGGGATTTCCGGAATTACCACACAAAAATCAATTATGATAGCTCATTTTTAAACATAATTGTAAACCACAAAGAAATTAAGATAAAAAATTAACTCTGTTGGTTATTTTTCACTAAAGAAGGGCGCTTGCCAATTGAGAGATTAATTCGTATAAGAGATACATTCTCAGTAGTACTAAATAACAAAAATAAATAAATTAATTTAAGAAAAAGTGTAGCTAAAAAACTATAGCGACAATGATAAAGATGTAACAGAAAAGAAAACACTACGGCGAAAATACTTTGCTGCAGAAAAACATCAATAGCATTTCAGTTAACAACAATAGTATATTACATTACGAGTGTGGAAAGTGACATTTCTCACACGAGTGGGAAATATTGTCGCACGAGGCGCAAGCCGAGTGCGACTATCACACGAGTGTGGCAAATCACTTTTCACACAAGTGATGTACAATATTTTTCCTACGACCACAAAATAATCTCATCAAAAAAATGTAAAACCAAGGTTATTATTACTATAATAATTCAAATGTATTTAAAAAAATAATCAACAATAATCGTATTTATTCAGTTTTCATATTTTCTAAACAAAAAAAACTAAAAAAAAAAAATAAAAAAAAAATTCTGCCCCGCCAGGATTTGAACGCGTTCGAAAAATGGCAAAGTTGATAAGTTCGACGTCCTAACCACCTGAGCAAATAGCCCTTGTGTCAATTGAATGATCTAATCGGTTATGTATTTAACCAGAATAAAGAGCAAACATTATTTTAAAATTATTTTAAAAATAATTGTTGAAGATAAATATCTAGGATCTAATTTACAACAATTTCAATAATTTAACAATCATATCGATTTTAGTATTAATATGAACATTACATAGATCAAAATAGAAATTAGGTGTTTGACATTTTGTGACAACTACTGCGGAAAGTAACATATTCTCACTCGGGTGGAAAGTAAATTCTTAGTTATACGCGTGTGATAAAAGGCACTTTCCATAGGACTATATAGTGTGATATGTGTCACTTTCCTAAGTGGTCGTAGTCCTAATAATTGGAATTCTCTAAAAAAAAGTTTTTAATGACATGTTAAACGACCCAATTTGTGATCAGGATTCAATAAGACAGAGCCAGGGCGACTTAAATATGTTTAATGACTTTGAATTTGTTCTTTTAGTTATCATTTTTAACGAAATTTTTTCCATCAGCGATGTACTTTTTGATGTATTGCAGAAAATTTCTTTAGATATAAATTACTGTGAAGGTCAAATTAAAAATGCGCAGTATCAACTTAACGCTAAAAGATGTAAAGTTATTTTTGCAAATATAATTTATTCAGTTTCCCTAAGAACAGAACTACCCACTGAGCACCGTGATGGGCGCATAAGACAAGTCTTGACAAGAAATCAAGTAGTTCAAAAATATAAAATTCTGTATTATGAAATCCTGGACACAATTTTAGAACAAATCAACACTCGCTTTCAGGATACTGATAAGCTTCATTTGTTAGGTTATCTCCTTAGAATTTTGAGTTGAATATCGCAATATTATTTATTCGTTGTTGCCTCTTCAACTGTCTATTCTTGGGTTTAAAGTTACTTATTTCACTTACTAGCTCTTCAATTTGTTTGCTGTCCTCTAGTAACAACATCTTTATATCTGTTGTTTCTCTATTCAATTTATTAGTAACGTTTTCTGCTTGTTTGTTATTTTGTTGTTCAACAAAAAAATTAAATTTTTCTAAAATATGGCTGTCAGTATTCATTTTTTGATTTTATTTTAATTGGAATTTAATTTTTGTTTTTTCGTATTTTGCGCCTCTACTATAAACTTAGCTACGTAGATAATTTTTAACTATGTAATTTTTTTATTAAAAAATGATAACAAATGACAAAATTTATCTACATCAATTAGGAAAAAACTCCCACATAATGCGGACTTGCATAAATTAAATTTAAAGACGCTTACCTGTTGGTTCAGATATTTTATTGTTCACTGATAATAAAGTCTTCAGTTCACCCTTATTATTTTTGAAATAATTAAACACGTTAAATATTACGTAACTCCCAGTTCCATTGTACCTTTAAGATATATTAAAATCCTCTTCACTTACATCCAGTCACTGTGAGTTGAATTTCCTAGTGATCTTGATAAAATTCCGATGGCATACGCTATATATGGCCTAGATCCTACCATAAGATACATTAGAGCTCCAACCGCTTGCCTATAAGGACTTTTTTTTTTCTTCATTTTGATCTACCTTCCCTAGTTGGTTAGTTTATTTGATAATTGGTGTAGACACAGCTTTACAGTTTTACATTCCAAAGTGCTCTAAAATTTTCTTTATGTAAGCTTTCTGACGGACACGAATAGAACCATTTTTGTCAATATCAATTTCTCACCCCAAAAAATAGGAAACTGTCTTTAATTTTGAATTCTTTCTCCAAATTAATATAAAATTCTTTTTCCAAAATTTTATTACTGGTTGCCAGAAGTCCGTCATTAACATATAGACCTAAAGGCAGGATATCTGACCCCTGTTTTTTGATAAACAAGCATGGATCTGCATCACTTTGTTAAAAATGTTGTTTTAGAAAGAAGTCTACGATTCTCTTATTCCAACATCTTGATGCCTGCTTGAGTGCATAAAGGCTGCGTTAAAGACGACATACTTTACTCGTTTCATCTTGATATCCCTCCGGCTGTTTCATGTACACTTCTTCTTCTTCTGTGTTTATACAGAAATGCGGTGGACATCAAACTGACTTAGACTCATTTGTGCACTCGCAGCAATACTTAGAAGAGCTCCCCGATTTAGCAACAGGACTAAATGTTTGATCTGTGTTTCTGAGAGAATCATTTTATCACCAGTCGAGCTTTGAATTTTTCGATAAAACCATCCGAGTTTGTTTTAATTTTGTAAAACCATTTATACGGAATGGTTTTTTTGCCATGAGGTAGATTTTGCAGAACCCAAATACCATTTTCTGATAAGGAGCTTATTTCTTTGTCCATTGCATCTTTCCACTTATGACTAAGACCGCTTTGTATAGCTTCTTGAAAGTTTTGTGGTGGTGCTTTGTATTCTACAAATGTTGTTCATATTGCAAAAATTTTGTTCTGAACTTTCTACGTCTATATCTCCTTCCTCTCTATTTTTTCAGTGCTTAATGTAATTGAGGTTTCATTGTTTTGGAAGCAACTTTCTAAGTTTAATTGTTTATCTTCCACACCTTCAATTTGTGTTTCTCCTCGGATCTTCGAGAATTCATTTGATCCGATTAAAGGTTGTTCTTCGAAGATGACATCTCTAGATCTTATGAGTTGCTTAGTTTCTTTACACCATACGCGATATCCATCATCGTTGTCAGGGAGTTTAATTTCTGTTTAGGAATATATGCGTCAGTATTTATCAGTTCAGCCCAAAGAAATTATAATAAATTATCTTTAGCTTGCATAAGAGCTCTTGCTGTCTCTACAACAGTGCGGTTTTCTCTTTCAGAACACCCATTTTGCTCAGGGGTATAGGGCGTGACTCACCTTTGCTTGATTTAATTCGGCTGTAAGACATCTCGAACTTCTCTGCTGGTAAATTCACCTTCGTTATCGCAGAGCATTTATTTGACTATGCGTCCTCGGACTTTGGCTTTAGCTATAGTATATTACACACCGAGGTGGGAAGAGTTTCATTCCTGTCGTGAGATTAGTTAGATCACCGAGACGCGAAGCGTCGAGGTAACCTATGATCTCGAGACAGGAATGAAACTTCCTACCGTATACTATTTGATTTACAACCGTCATATTTCGATCAAAGTTAATAAATCTCTGTTTTGTTCTGAACATACCTAAAATATTACATTTAACGACAAATTACCAAGCGCGCGGCTTTTTCAGAATAATCACGTAGGTAAATATATTGTTACTGTGATTACGGGGTAAACAACTGTCACCAATATAAATAAATGTCAGATAAAGCCGGATATTAAATTCGCGAATAATAAATATCAATAAGTAGTTTGCTATATTTTAGATTATTGTTGTTTTATATTGTTTGCCATTAAATAGGTATTATAAAATTTGTCAAACACTGTGTTATTTTTTTTTTAAATATAAAAAATATTCATCTGGAATAGATGAAATGAGGGCAGGATGTAAGGGCGGGAAGTAGAGGTGTGTAATGTGACACTTCCCAACCTTCAATGACGTTAGTAATGACAACATTACATATATGGTTGTAAATAAACATTATTTTTAGTTTCTCAACAACTTCAGATTTTTCTTTCATGAAGTAGATGTATCGAAATTTACTAAAGTCGTCCTTATAGAACACAAAATATCGATTTCCTGACCTCGAATTAATGAAAGGCCCACATTACGTCGGAATGAATAAGTTCACCAGGTTCTTTTTCACGTTCTCGAGTACCAAATTTTAATCTATGTGCTTTTCCATAACTGCATCCCTCACATAATTCGCTCTCTAGTGGTCCTTTTATATCTAATTCACGATCGATAAGAGATTTTACATATCTTATTTTGGTGTCCAAATCTTTCGTGATATAGCTGCAACTGGCTACCAACTGACAACTCGTTCATTTCTAGGATTACAGGAGCTACATTTTAAAAAGCTTATTTAAACAGTCCTTCGAATCGATTTTGAACACCTACTAATTTGACTGTTTCATCGATTAATAACTTGCAATCTTCTGTCCTTGAACGAAACTCTCTGTTAGGAGGTTTGTATTGTGTAGCTAATAGAGAAAAAAGGTTTTTTTTATGCCAGGAACATACCAGACACTAGCTAGTTTAAGTTTTAATTTGACATATACAGTCTCATAGTGGCTTTTACTATTATTGATCCTCTGTTAACTGCCTGTATTGCATCACCATTGGCTGTGGTTATCTACAAACTAGTTATCTGGATCATTTTCTGTACTTAAAACTTCAGAACAAAGTGCTACTAGTATTAAATGTATGTCCTTGTCTTGATCCCTTCTATTGCTATTATTTGTAGTGTTAATTTATCTTTAGGGATCTTTCCAAAGGTTCTTTAACTTAGATGTGTGAGTAGCTGTCATCACTCTGTTGTCTTTTATAACTAAAGAATTCTGTACACAAATCGTAAGTTTTGTCTTCTGTTTTACCGTCGAACAACCTATGCAGCTCTAACCACACTTCTCGTACCGTATTAAATCTTATAATTTTTTAAAGAGTATCTTCTGTCATATTGGTTGTAAGTACTAGAAATGTGTTGGTTTCTGCTTTGGTAAAATACGCCAACTGTGTATCATAGTTTTTACGGTGATCTTTAGTAGCCTGAGCAGGTAAAGGTGCTGTTTTTACTAGCTTGTCTTCTATTATATCCGTCGCACCTGGTATTATACGTAGCAAAATATACAACTTATATTTTCATGTACTTCAGTTTGTTTTTTCCTTCTAGCAAACCTATCTAAACTTTAGTTACTTCCATAATTGTTCTTTTTAAAAGCAACTACTTGCGCCAAAAAAAATATTACTTATTGTAATATTAGGTACAGATTTAAACAGCACGGTAAGCCTGGGCCCATAACCTATTGGTGTTTCACCAGTGGATACTGTTATTTTATTTGCTATTTTGGAAAAATAAAACTTGAATGACTTTTCGTAATACTTTAATCAAAAAATTATTTTATGTAACCATCATAATTGAAAAAATCCTAACTACCAGAATGTATGTTTTGAAATAAATTCGTAGGATGGAAATTCGAAGTAGCAAATCGAAATTTTTTCACATGAACGTGCTCCTCTTAGTGAAATTTCGAGAACTGTAGATTTAAGAATGAAAATAATGCCTTTGATTTCTAACTTCAGTAGTATACTGTTTTAAGGGGGTTAATAACAATTGTTCGAAAACAAAAATGATTGAAATGAACAATGATAGAAAATAAATCTCGTAAAAATAGACTTGATTGAAAAAGCAATTAATCAAAAACCAAATAATCGAACAAAATCATATATAAGATTATTAAAAATTAACTATTAGAAAAAATAAAATTGTCTTAAAATCACGATATAGGTAAATGACGCGGATCGAATTGTCTCCCAAGATTCAAAATATTACCTGATACCACAAAGGTCATGTCCAAATTGCGTCACGGGTTGCTTCGCAAAAAAATTATACATAAAATTAGAAAAATTAAAAAATAAATTAGTTGTACTTTACTATTTTATGCCGATATTTAAAATATTAAATGATACCAAAAAGATGATCTAGGATGATCACAAAAAAAAATACGTAAAATAAGATCAATAAAAAAAAAACACTTAACTAAATCACCTAATCATATTTTACGTTTGATACATGCCGCACCGGTTAGGTAAATTAGTTGTTTTTTGTTATTTTACTATTTTTAATTTGCTGATTTTCGATATATTTTATTTTCGATATAATGAATTTTAGATTTATTTAATTTAATCAAAATTAGAAAAAATATTATATGTAACACGTTAAGAGATACGGTTTTATGTAACTCGTTCATTTTGCTGGAACTCGCTCTGCTCATCCCGCAAAGATTCATACTCGTTACATAAAATAAGCCATTTCGTAACTGGTTTCATAAATAGCTATTATTAACATTATAAACTTTAGCTACATTAGACATAGCCCGAAAATAAAAAAAAATCTCCTAAAAATTTAATAGAAATTTAAAAAGCGTGTAATTTATAACAATAAATATTTGCAACTCGTCTACCTATTCACAGACAGTACCAACACATGTTTAATGAGATTACCGGTAAAACCCTTCAAATAAAATACAGGAAACAACTATTGTGGTAGTCTTTAATGAGATTAAGGGTAAAACCCTCAAATATTTTATATAGATATACAAGGTATAATCTACAGCAGAACGGCCGCCTGGCCTGATATTAGTTATTCAGAGGTTTTTTTTTATTGTTATTTAGCAGAAAATCATTATTGTCTCCTTTCTGGGTAATGATTAAAATTTAATTCACTTGTAACTTCAGAATTGTTATTACTTTGAATAAAACACTCGAAAATGTCAAACTTTTCGTAATTTTCATAGTCTATTTTGCACTTTTAAGATGATATCATAAGCAATCAAACGTTATTAAATAACCAGTGTAAAAATGACGATACTTCTGTCAGAAATATTCTGAATAACACAAGCCTACTAGAAAACAACAGAATATTGTAGATTATTGTCATGATATCCCTAATCCGACCCTGTGCCTGTGTACGCACGCGGCCTTCACATGGCAACCAATTCGTGATCGAAGCAACGCTGACGTGTGGAAATAGCCGGACCGCGTCTCGAATGTACAAGAATACGACGGAATATCTGCCGCTGATTCACTCGAAACATCTGGAATTGCGGGGAGTGCCGTTTAGTCATCTTCGCGAGCCTCTAGCATTTTCCAGTAGCGGAGTTGGACTAATATAAATAGCCGACGTATCAGCGCCGAGTTGAGTTTATTATAGAACGTTGTATTGAATAGTTAAAGTGTAAGAAATAAATAAGAATTGTTAGTTAGTGTCTAAATATTATATAAATTAAATAGTACGTCTGAAATAAATTGTAAATAGTGTGTTTTTAAATAAATAAACTTTAAATAAATTAGACTTTCGTCACATTATTTTGAAAATAATGAGTTTTCGCTAAATAAGCATAAAAATAAATAAACTGACTCCACATTATATATAAATATCGTTAGAATAGGAAATTTTTGTCTCTTTTTGTATGCCTCAGCCAACAACCCGTTCCATATAAAAAAAAAACATTCAAGGACAGTTGCATGTATCACAATATAAATATTGTTATTTTTGGGAAAAACGAAATTCAACAAAAAGTTATTGATTTTTATCTACAATTCGTTCTTCCAGAACTTGTAAATAGTAGAATTTCAAGAGGTTTAGAAGTACGAGACAAATTTTAAATATTTTTTTGCATTTAATTTTTTTTATTATAGCTTAGTTTTATTCTTACTTTTATGTGTTTCTCTTGAAATTCCAATTATAGACCTACATGAAAACTAGTGTCTCTTCAGATATTGCTTTTTAAAATATTAGCAATTAAGTACTTTGTGAATTACTCATTTGAATTAATTTCATTTTTTGTTGAGGTTGAGGTATACTGTTTGTTTCTTGTTTGTTACTTCAATTCATTATTTTTTTGACTGCTGCTTTTCTTGCTGAGATCATGTTATTTATATGTATAACCATATTATATCAGTTGTTTATTTTTATAAAGTTTATGCTATTTTATCTTGTACTTAATTTAAGTTTACTTCCTTTCCAGGCCTGATGATGGCCCTTGAGCCGAAACCGGTTGCCTTTTAATACAAATAAATTAACTAATTGTATGCGGGATTAATTTTGTGTTTGTATCTTATGATTATTACGTCATTTAATTCGACGTCTAATCATAATGTATTAAGCGCGCTCCTTCAAGTCTGTATGGTTTAACAAAAAAATGCATAACTCAAAAATGGCGATTCCTAGCGAATTTTTTTTATTGAAAATTCCACACCTGTAATTTTGAACCAACAGCGAATTATACTGGAAATTTTTTGACGTTTACAATAACAGACCATTTTTGACAGACTGGTTTTTATTTGTTCACATAATAGGTTTAGTTTTGATACATTTTAGTTACAATGCTAAGGTGTTTTCTATATACTTCGGCCACTTCTTTTCTTCTTAATGGCGAAAATGCAGGACTTTGGATGGTTTGAATTATGTGCCTATGTCTAATAAAATATATATAATATTTAGACACTAATTTATTCACCTTTTTCCCATTCAGCACTTTGAATTTTGCGTAGTTTAGGTGCAAATATTCGTGGACAATTCGGAACAAATTTTCGTTTTTCAAGTTGGAGCCACAATCCTCTATTAATCCGAGTAAGTAAGTCATGGTGCAATGATTGATCATTACATCAGACAATTTCACGCATATTTTGCATAGCGTATGATTTTCAAATCAATTCATTTTTAAACAAATAGGTAATTTTGTTGGTTTAACTTGCTGTGCAATATTCTTTATCGCAACAAAACGCGAGTTATTTAATGTTTTGAACTGTCAAAATACAATGATCACAGCCTCCTACGATTGATGCTTGCTGATGCTGGTTATGAATTTCATACCATTTTAAAGCGCTCATAACGCATATTAATAAAAACGCAGAAAAACAATTTTCTACCACTTGTAGTTATTCAAAACTTACGTAAAATTAAAGAATATACTATTTTCTATTTTCAAATGGTATTCCCATGCAACTACAATGAGTAGAAATAAGCAATTTGAAGGCCTAAATAATTGCAGCGAAACATTTTTTTACGTCGGGCCGCTTGACAACTTCAAAACTGAAATTATATTCGAGGTTAGGGTCTCACTTAGTTACCATGACAACTCAACAATCAAGGCGACAACACCTTTTATGTTTCACTGGTGACTTGGAGAAAATAATTTGCATTGATGAGAAACGAAAAATAAATTTTAAAAATATTTAATTTTTCACCATAATTCGGCGTGGAATTTTCTTACCGAATACCACGCGAGGTCAAATTAATATCAGGAAATAATTTGACCTCTAGTGGTATTACTAGTGAAAATATTTTTAGGTCCTGTTTGCTTATTTGCTTCGCACCATGTACCCAAACATTTTTACAAATAAAAAAGTTTATCGATTACTGAAAAGTTCAATACATTTGTGTGTAACTTATATTTTATCATTTATTTAAATACATATATGAATAATATCTCTTGGTAAAATGAAAATTGTTAGAACCAGTTTTCCTTGTTCTTTTATCTAAAAAAAGAATCAAGTCGATATCTCAATTAGTCTTAGAATTATAACTATGTAAACTCAAAAAACGGAATTTTTAAAAATCCTCTATTATTTTTTCTATTTAAAAATCGAACACAATAAAAAAGTTGTCAAGCCCCATTTAGAATGTAAAAATGTTTAGTTTACAAAACATATGTGGTCTGATCTGGTTATACACAAAAACAAATACATTTTATAGTCGATTTTGATCCGTTGAGGATGAATTTCATTACTTCAAATTCCCTCGTAATCGTTATACTTAAAACTACGGGACATCGTGTCATTGAAGAAATCGGTCGCAAAACACATTTTATAGTATTTATGCTCCTCCCACTAAGACAGAATTTTATACTTCCGACCACACCGCTAAACCCCTATCCTTTTGTGAGAAAGGTAAATTCTCCTCTTAAAGATATAAATATGGACGGAGTACAACGAATTTCAGGATTTGCGCAACTTCTTCCTAAATGGCGAGTAATATATATCATTTATAAAAACAATAAATAAAAGGAGACCTAAAACTAACTCCTTTGGGACTCCTGATGTTTGCTCGAATTTTTGGAGACGTCTAACTATAAAAGACGTTCATTAATTAGAACAACAAAATGTGAGAGACTCTAAGCACACTTGCTTATATTAGTAAATACAGGTAACCAATTATCAAATTAAACTTTCTCGAATAACACCCTCTCTTAATTTCCCGCACGTATTCAATATTTGATGTATAAATAGCTTTATGAATTTAGCAAGAGTATCAACGGCCTTTACTTCGTCTAAACTTTCATTCGGCGGTCGGGGGATAATCATTAATTTATCCCGAAAACTTGTGATTCTCTCTTCAATAGTTAATTAAATTCCGAGTAATTACATGGTCGGTATTATGCGAGGATGAACGCGTGTCTAAATCAAAGTTGATCCTTTTGCTGTCAATCCCAACCGCAGTGTCAAAGATTGATATGGATTGAATACACGGAAATGTTTTGGGCTTATATGGTTAATCAAAGCAGACCCAACATTTGGAGCTGATACAATACAGCGTGTACTATTTGATGCGTACCTAATTACTGGATGATTTAATTTGTTTTGTAGATACAAGTCTCAAATAAAAATTACATGGATTTGAAAAAGGTCATACCGTTGTATGAAGATATCTGGTAGGATAACCTAATGGAGGACGATGGACATAGAATGTAGATGGCAACACTGTGTTTATATCCAAGTCAGGTCTTTAGGTCATGTCTGTGCTTGAGTATGAATTATAATTTAAATCTTCTATTTCATTTCTACTTTGGTAGTTTTTGTTTTGGTTTGGAAAAGATTGAAAAAGTTAATTAATACTTGAGTTTTACGCTGTTAATTTTTATTCACTTTTAGATAAAGGTATCAAATTAAGAATAGCATGATCAACTGAAGATTATTGTGTTCAAAATGAGACGACTTAACAAAAATAAAAAATGCTTGGAAAAAATGTTCTGAAATACAGGATGTTAAGTTGAAAATTAAAAAATTAATAATGGGTAAATATAAAGGTAGTTATAATTTTATTATTCAATATCATTTTACTAAAATCGGCAATAACAAAATTTAACTAACAGATTTTTTTGCTGTTAGGTAAACTTATAACATAATACCAAACACGTTTAGTGAAATTATACTAATAACATTTAAGTCACTAATTTTCAGTTTTCAACTTTTAACATCATTTGAAAACGAATAACATTTAGGTGTATTATTTTCGAAAGGCAAAATTACAAATTTTCATTTATTTTTTTTTGTACATGGAAATACTTTGCTGCATGCCCTGCAGTGATGAAGCGCTCAAAAAAGGCGTCTTAAAAAATAAATTATAGAAAATGCGAATGATACATATTTGATTAGATAATTAACATTGACAGAAACCTTTATACCTTTATGGCTCAGGACGTTAAGTGCTCAACTTTGGATTTCGTGAAGTTCAGTTCCCGACTACTATTATTTTTTTCTAAACTGTTATCAAAATACTACAAAATAAAAAAGAATGTTTTTATCTGTAATTGAATCCGGGTTGGGAAATGCAAACTTGAGCGCTTAACGACCTGAGCCTTGAAGGCACTTATGTCAAGTTAATTATCTAATCAAATATGTAACATGGCTTTTTAAGCGCTCCACTGCTGGTGTATCCATCTTCTACAAGAGAAAAAATCTGATGTGTCCAACACATGATTTTCATATCTAGTTAATATAGGATTTTTCCGATTATTGTGTACAACCTATTGCAGCACCTCTATAAATGTTTTTCTACAGATGTTCATTGAAAACGAAATTCTGAAAAATTTAAATTTAGCACTTTTTTTCCAATTTTTCCATTACGATCCATTTTAGAAAAATTATGTAAAAAACAAAAATTATAGAGATCGATATCGCAAAGAACTTTTTGTCAAATTTCTCGAATACGGACCATTTCAGGAAAATTTGACATAAAACAAAAATTATAGATATTAATATGACAAGTAACTTTTATTTGAACCATTTTCTTCTTAAAAAAATAAAAAACAGATATATTCCATAAAATGTAAAAACAACCTCCTATAAAGTACCCCCCAGATATTCCGACTTTGTCCAAAATCTAATTATTTTATCTGAGGCCAATATAAAACGTAAATTTAAAATTTAATGTTTTTTCCTTTATCCGCTTCTGATTTTTCTTCAAAATTCGAAATGTACACATTTTCTCAAATATCTCGAATACGGTCCATTTTTGAGAAATTATCTATTGAATAAAAATTATAGAGAATTATACTACAGACATGTTTTATTTGAACAATTTTTATAAAAAATTATTTTTTACATTTTGTAAAATTTTTCGAATACGAATAATTTTAGGAAAATTTTGTATGGAACAAAAATTATAGATAATAATATTATAAGTAACTTTTATTTAAAGAATTTTCTATTCCAAACGTAAATAATAGATATATTCCATAAAATATAAAAACAGCCTTCCATAAAGTACCCCCCAGATGTTCTGACTTTGTCCAAAATCTAATCATTTTACCTCAGGCCGAAATAAAACCTAAGTTTAAAATTTAATGTTTTTTCCTTCATCCGTTTTTGAGTTTTCTTGAAAATTCAAAATTTACACATTTTCTCAAATATCTTGAATACGGTCCATTTTTGAGAAATTATGTACATGATAAAACTTATAGAGAATTTTATCACAAACAACTTTTATATGAATAACTTTTTTACATTTTGTCAAATTTTTTAAATACGGAAAATTTTAGGAAAATTTTGTATAAAGCAAAAATTATAGTTAATAATATTGTAAGTAACTTTTATTTAAAGAATTTTCATCTCAAAACGTAATAACATATATTCCATAAAATATATAAATGACTACCCATAAAGTACCCCCCCTAATGTTCAGACTGCCCAAAATCTAATCAGTTTACTGAAGGTCGGAATAAAGCTTAAGTTTAAAATTTGGTGTCAAAACGGATTCAGGGGACCTCAAAACGTAAAAAACCATCAAAAACTCGAGGTCGAAAAAATCATGATTCCTATACTTTCCTTATCTGTATACAGATAGGAAAGTAAAAAGAAGAAAACATTTGCAAAGTTGCCTCGTACAAATGTGTACCAAAAAAGGGTAACTGGCTCTAGTAAGCCTTTTTCGTTTAATCGTCACATTATTTGAACACTAGGCGCCAGCATGGGAAATATATGGTAAAGTTAGTTTTAAGAACTTTTAACATTCAAATAAACAAAAACAATTCATAAATCTATTATTACAATCCCTGTTGGAACAAAACATGTAAAATTGTTGAATTTGAAAGATAATATTCTAAAAAGGGAAAGGACTTCGGTCGAGAGCCTATTGGAATGAATATTCAGGACAATTATTATTATTAATATTACTATTCTTAAATATTTTGTTAATATTTCATTTGCTTGTAAATTTATGTGTTAATATATTTATAAATTACACTGATCAACAGTGATTTTATGGACGGGAGTTTAAGAGCGTTTTGGGTGATCGTTTTACCGATTTAAAATCGCTTCTCCGCGAGAACCATGACGCAAGTGCATGTATTATTTTTAAGGCCTATACATCTTTAATTGTTTCAAAAATAATAAAATAGTTCTGTCTAAAACTAAAATAAATTTGCTATCTTCAAGTCCCCATCGATTATTTCCAAACTTTTCCTTAACGTCTTAATTGTAATTTTCATATTACATTTTTTTTAATTTGCTATTTTTGTGGAATCATTACTTTTTACTTGCGTCATTGTTCTTCTGAAAAAGCGAAATGTGACTCACGTTTTGCTTGATTGGATTTAGTTTCTAAGATAGTCAACTAGTCGAAATAAAAAAAATGCAAATAATAATAATAATAATAATACATTAATTTATTTATCTAATCAGTTTTGTATGAGCTAACTAAAAGTCTGTGTCGTTCATAGAATTGTGTACTAAAAAGAGCACTGATTTTAAAAATAAATTTTAACCATTTTGACAAGTTGTTGAATCTTGTAGCATTGCATAATGATATATAAAGACTAACTGAATATGTCTGGCACTTGTAGGTCTACCGATTTCGACTTGAGCTGTTCCTAAACAAAGAGCGGAGCTATTGAAAACTTCCTTTCAAAGTGATTTATTTCAACACTCAGAGCCAGCCGAGAGACCATTTTTTCTTATATTCATGAACAACAGCCAAGATATATTTGGAAGTCACTAATATATCCGTGTGACTGCTATTTTTTTTAATTTGTTTTCCAGTGTTACGGATTGATTTTTCCTTGATTAGTGATTTCCTTGTTCCTTAACTCAATTTCTTGCAAATTGTTGATAGCTTTGATGAAATTTTGTAGAAAAGCTTGTTTGAATTTTGAAAACTATAAAAATATTCAGCTATTTTTATGGTTATAAACTTTTCCAACACTTAGTCCAGTCATAGTAATTGGTAAAAGATGTTATTGCGTCCAATAAGAGGTACTTAGATTACATGCAAAATTTTCAGAAACTTATTCCTCTTTTCTCTTCTACTTGGAACTTTTCAATTTATTTAAGACATTGGACATTGTTATTGTTTATACAGGGTGTTTCATTGGTAAAGGGACTCCCTTTAACCATGGATGGAGACCACCAAGGTTCTTCCAAATAACCCATACTTAATGGGTCTTTCGACCTTTATAGCCGAGATACAGGGTGTTTTATCAATTTGGCCTATTTCTTTCCAGACTCATGACTTATTAACCACCCTGTATATGTTTTTGACATTTGGCGTACTTATTCACCGTAACTTACCAAATCTAAAAAGGTATAAACAAGAAACGAAATCCAGGTCCGTCCTTACAAAAAATCAATAAATTCGTCCATCCTTAAAACAACATCCTGTATGTCTGAATTTGAAATTTTTGTTTTCATACAAGATGTTGTTTTAAGGATGGACGAATTTATTAATTTTTTCTAAAGACGGATCTGGATTTCGTTTCTTGTTTATACCTTTTTAGATTTGATAAGTTACGGTGAATAAGTACGCCAAATGTCAAAAACATATACAAGGTGGTTAATAAGTTATGAGTCTGGAAAGAAATGGGCCAAATTGATAAAACACCCTGTATCTCGGCTATAAAGGTCGAAAGACCCATTAAGTATGGGTTATTTGGAAGCACCTCGGTGGTCTCCATCTATGGTTAAAGGGAGTCCCTTTACCAATGAAACACCCTGTATATATTTACGTAACTGCGCATAACCAAAATATTGACCAAAGTCCTTAACCACTTTTTATCACCTTTATCCAAAAATTGTATTTTTTACGGTTTTGTCAATTGAAATAAATTTTCATTATTATGTTTAATTTTTTGTCTTTTATCATGAATTATTATTTTTAAATAAATAAAAATATGTTCTTAACTTTAATAGATAGGTGATACATAGTAGAGGTCACGTGCCTCATCGTCACTAGATGGCGCCCGTGATTGCATCCAACAGTTTTTACTGTAGCCTTATCCTACTATATCTTCATACAACGGTCATACTTTGTAAATAATTTTGGATAGGTATACAAAGTTTTACGCTTGTCTAATAAAATAATAAAAAATGTTTTAAATTGAACTTTATTTCAATTTTATAATGGCTTAGTAATTAATACTGCATTCTAAACTAGAAAATTTTTGAAAAATATTACAGTATGTTAAATAAAATTTAAAAATAGGTAATATTGTAATGCTATTAGAGGGAATATTTGAACGAGTTTAAAATAGAATAAAATTAAATAAATTACATCTAAAACTGTATTTTATAAAAAAATAATTAAGTAGTTTAATAGTTATTTACGGACGCTTAACTAATCTTCAACGACAGTTAATTAATCCACAGAAACTTTAAATGGTTATTAATTTGTCTAATTTCCCAACTCCTGGTACGTTCAACTCCAAACCCATAAATTCTGGTTTGTAAGTGGGTTTGTTGTAGGGTGGCAATTTCGCTTAGCAAGTAAGCTTGGACGAAGTTCTAGAAATTTCGTTTGTGCCGTGTATTGTCCAGGACCCAAACTAAAGGACTAAGTAATTACTCGGTTGATTACTGATAATGATTAACGTCCTGAGAATGTTTGGAAGCAATCTTAGATTGCACAATAGATATATTTTAAACTCATATTAGGTCTTATTACACACCTGATGTCTATTTATATGTTTTTTAAAGGTTTTCTCAATTATAACTTTTAAAGTACCTTTTACTAAATTTTTTTAAATAATAATTTTATTATTTCAATAATATTTTAATCTAGAAATATATTCAAATAATATCTCTCTACCAAATTGTTTCAATGCATTCTATTAAGCTGAATATCTTAATCAATCATAAATATATCTCATTATATTTCCATTATACTCGCTCGATAACATTTTTTGCGAATTTTATCAATGAATATTATATTAATTTTGTGTATAGATATATTATGAAATTTATTGCAACATGTCTGGGCTTCATTACCGATATTTAATTTTGAATATATCATTAGTGAATGTGAATATGTTGAAAATCAATATTACTCGCTACATTTATTAAAAAATATATCAAAAATAATGTATACAAAACAGATGATAATCCAGTGGTGCAGAACCATACATTCGAGTGCAGGAGCTAAAATAATATTTCATATATATACATAACAGTGTGGTCCAATGAAAAGTATCCACCTCCTTTTCTTGGTTCCTCAGATTTAAAGAAGAAATGTTCGGGCATGTCGATTTTTGTTTGGAGGGAGACATTTTGTTTTCCTAATTGCATCTGTTGAATCATAATCATTTCAAATTTTTATTTGTCATTTAGAGGGGTAATTTATTAAACAATCCATAAAGTCACGTGTAATTTGAGTTGCCTATTAGTAGATTAAAATATATTTACGTGGATTTTGAGACCCAGTCATGATTTTATATTCGTACCATGCGAAGACCTTTGCGAAATAAAGCGTATCGAGAACCGGCAAAACGTTCTTATCTGTAAAATTAGAATTAAAAACTTGTAGTAGAAAAAAGTCTTGATCATCTCTTGGGTACCGGAATTAAGGAGAGGTCTCACGTCACTCCTAGATGTAGTTTGGGTAATTGATTTGGTCTCAATCGTTTTTTCTTAACCATTTAGTTTTTTTTTTAACTATTACTTAATAGAACAATTTTGAAAGACATACAGTCTATTTTTCTCTGCCTAATGGTTAGGCTATCAACTTTTCCTACTTGCGGGAACGCCCAGCATCATTGACACTTTAACCCTCGTACTTACATCTCTTTGTACAAAAAATACAAGAAGAAAACTTTAGTACAATTTTTTAAATATGCAGAAAACTTCAATTTACCAAAAGTGGTTCCACGGAGAGGGCCATGGGGACCATGTCTACCTTCTAAAGATTTAACTATTTATGAGCATTTCAATGAAATAAAGATTTGTTAAAAAAACGGGAATAGACGTTATAAATTCTTTTTACTTTTCTATCTGTATACAGATATAAGGAAAGTATAGGAATCATGATTTTTTTCGACCTCGAGTGTTCGACGGATTTTTACGTTTTGAGGTCCCCTGAATCCGTTTTGACTATTTTCGCGATGATGTCTGTGTGTGTGTGTCTGTGTGTGTGAGTCTGTGTGTGTGTCTGTATGTCGCATAACTCATGAACCGATACACAGGAAAACACCAAATTTTAAACTTAAGCTTTATTCCAGTGTCTAATGAACTGATTAGATTTTGGGCAGAGTCGGAACATCTGGGGGAGTACTTTATAGGTAGTCATTTTTATATTTTATGGAATATATCTGTTATTTACGTTTGAAAAAGAAAATTCTTTAAATAAAAGTTACTTCTAATATAATTATCTATAATTTTTGTTCCATACAAAATTTTCCTAAAATGGCCCGTATTCGAGAAATTTGACAAAATGTAAAAAAAATATTTTTTTATAAAAATTGCTTAAATAAGAGTTGTTTGTAATAAAATTCTCTATAATTTTTATTCTATACATAATTTCTCTAAAATGGACCGTATTCGAGATATTTGAGAAAATGTGTAAATTTCGAATTTTGAAGAAAACTCAAAAACGGATAAAGAAAAAAACATTAAATTTTAAACTTAAGGTTTATTTCGGCCTGACGTGAAATGATTAGATTTTGGACAAAGTCGGAACATCTGGGGGGGGGTACTTTATGGGATGCCGTTTTTATATTTTATAGAATATATCTGTTATTTATGTTTAGAGAAGAAAATTGTTCAAATAAAAGTTACTTCTAATATTATTATCTATAATTTTTGTTTTATGTCAAAATTTCCTGAAATGGTCCGTATTCGATAAATTTGACAAAATGTGCAAAATTCTGATTTTTATGAAAATTATTGAACTAAAAGTTGTTTGCGATATCGATCTCTATAATTTTTGTTTATACACGATTTTTCTTAAAGGGACCGTAATGGAAAAGTGCTAAATTTAAATTTTTCAGTATTTTCGTTTTCAATGAATATTTATAGAAAAATGTTTCGAGGTAGATGTATGTGGACAATGTATATATTTAGTTTATCCTCTAAAATGCTGCAATAGGTTGTACAAAATAACCGGAATAAGTATATAATAACTAGATAGGAAAGTCATGTGTTGGGCACATCAGATTTTTATGAAAGAAATGTAGAATTACTTTTTTGAAAAAATTAAAATTAATATTTTTATAAGTAGGTATTGTTGAGCATATCCACGAACACACTGTATATAAACAAAAACTTGGAACACTTATAACTTGGTATGAATGCACCTTATACTCATGAAATATTTTTTATACTTTTAGGTGAAAGCAGTTTGTGATTATCAACGCCGAATATGAGATGTTTTCATTGGATTCCCAGGATCAGTACACGATGCTAGAGTTTTTAGAAATTCGCCATTATTCCATTCCCTACGAGAAAAATGTGGAGATAAATATATTTTGGCCGATTTAGCTTATCCCTGTTTGCAAAGTGTACTGAGACCATATAGGAATTATGGAAATTTGACGGAAATTCAAAAGAATTACAACAAAAAATTAAGTTCCTGTAGAGTGCTCATGGAGCATACCTTTGGTATATTAAAACAAAAGTTTCGGCAGCTATATCACCTGAAGCTGAGGAACATTGAAAGTGTGTGTCATTTTATACGAGCATGTTGTGTTCTTTATAATTTGACTATGGGGTCTGAAGAAGAGGACAATATCAACGCAGAAGAACATATTGCACTGGTGGAAAATAATGAGGATATGGCAGGTGATGAGGTTGGATTTAATTTTAGAAACTATATTGCCAGCGTATTGTACCATGGATAATAATTAAACAGTTTTACACCTATCCTTTTTGTTTCATTTAGAGTAATGCCTATATTTAATATTATAGTAACTCCTCAACTTTTGAAGATTATCAAAATTCATGGTGAATGTATATATTTTTTCTTCTAATTTCAGAATATTTTTGCATTAGGTTACCTGATAATTAGGATTTGAAAAAAAAAAAACATTGAAAAAACATATTTCAACTTTTAATTATATATAGGGTGTACCAAACCCCCAGGTTTGAAAAAAAAGTAAATAAATTCATACAGTTTTTATTACTGCTATAGAATATAATAATAAAATAAATAATAATTCTGATAAAAAATAAATAATAATTCTAATAAAAAATAAATAATTCTGATAAAAAATAAATCATAATTCTGTTAAAAAAATAAATATTGATAAAAAATAAATAACTAATAATTCTAATAAAAAATAAATAATAATTCTGATAAAAAATAAATATTAATTATAATACTAATAAAACAAATAATTCAGTAATCTTGTAGTTGACAATCCTTGTAATGGGCATGTTCAAACCACTGTCTAGAATTTGAATTTGACACATGCCACCTTGCTAAATCTCCACTTTCATTTTAGCAGTTAGTGAAGTGTATTTTCTTAGGTTATTTTTGTTTTTATTATTATTACTTTGTAAATATTTTATACAAACAAAAAAATTACAGCACAATAACAAACAACAAATGAAAGTAGAGATTTGGCTTCTACGTTGATCATATGTCGATCTTTCTCGTAAAAGTCTTTGAAAATTTCAAATCTAGTATCGAGAGAAGATTGTTGTCGATGATTTTGATGTAAACACTAGCTCTAAATCTATTTCTTGGATTTGTCACTGCTTCCCTATTTTCATCTGCAAATCGTTTCCGTGTTCTGTTGCGTTGATAATTCACACTATCCGTATTACAAAGAGCCAATGATTTATTTTCGTCCTCATCAAAAGAGTCTCTATTACTCTTTAAAAAAGTTTGTAGAATTTGTAATTCTTTATTGGCGGAAAAAGGGACCAAATCTTTTTTTTGAAGGTAGTTGCTGATCTTATCTACTCATTCCAAACTATGGCAAGAATGCTTGTTTCTAGTTGATCCGTCTTCTTTTCGAATTCCTCTGCAGATACTCTTGTTTCTGGTTTTTGATAAACGTCTTGAGCCAGGCTTACAAGGGCTTGTTTTATTTTTTTGTAGCCCCGTACTAGGCTCTTGAGAGCATCAGCTCTTGCAGACCATCTTGTTTTACTTAGTGATTTTGGCAAGGTGATTTTCGGTTCTCTCTCTTGTTTTCAGTCGTTGCTTTTCGGTTTTTTCTTTTGTTTCTCATTGTTTAAAACCGCTTCTTGAGTTTGTTTTCTGTGACTGTTTGTGAATAACACTCATAAACTAATAAGCCATTTGTTTTGTCTAGAACCGTCTCTGTTCCTTCTCGATTGTTCCAAAATCGACAAGGTGATTATGTCACACTCTCTTTTCACCTTCAAAAACCAATAGAGGGATGCCTGAAAGGGTGAAAAATATAGCTCTAAAAATACTTACAAAAAAGTGGAAGATTTACTAAAACTTTGCAAATCAGGTGCTACACCTGAATAATTTTACCATTATTATCACAATCTACTATATCCAATAATGTTAAAGACACGGTACCTTAATATTCCATTGAAGAATAATACATACATTGAATATTATGATCTGTATGTAGACAGTTAAAATAAGCTCAGTGACGTGTTTTCCTTTTTTATTAGTTATTGTTTATTAAAGAATTTTAGGCTTTTACTGCTTTTTTATTCAATTTTAACCTAATTTTAACAGCTTTTTCTAGAAACTCTAAAAATGTGAGTTATCTTGCTTTTGCAGTAACCTGACGGGATATATTTATGTTTTGTGTTTTATTTATTAGAGGTCCCCACTAAATAATTTTAAATGGAAATTTTAAGAAAGGTTCATCTTCCAAAAATATTGTGGTCCATATAACATAGCAAACATACGAATATGGCCCGAAGCTTGTTACGGTTTTAATTTAAATAGTAGAAAATAAATATATTAATCGATTAAATGATATGCATTTTCACAAGTTATATAAAGTTGAATGAAACTTACCCTTTTGAAAATAAAACATAGATTAAGAAGTTGATAATTTAATAGTTTAAAATAAAATAGAAGAGCCAGAAGTAATTGGTACGATTCATATCTACACCGACGGTTCTAAAACAAAACAAGGCCCAGGATGTGGAATATACTCCAGATTCTTAAACCTAAACATAAAATAGGCTGTGACCAACAGTGCCAGTGTAGTTCAAACGGAGCTAACGGGGATTCTCATAGCAGCAAAAGAAATAACCAGAAAGAATATCACTGGAAGAAACATGCTTATCTATACAGATAGCAGACAAGCAATACTCATCCTGAACAGACCACGAATTTATTCAAGGATTCAATGTTAGTACTAGAATGTCACGAAGCTTTGGCCGAAGTATCCATCAACAATGTGGTCATCTTAAGATATATCAAAGGTCACGCCACATCGAAAGGTAACCATCTTGCTGGTTCACTAGCCAAGAAAGCAGCCAACCAAATACTTTTTGGACCTGGCCCTTCTATTGGCCTGACAAAATCTGTAGTGACAGACCTAATTAAAGAACATTTCCTTGTGAAATTCAAGGAAAGATGGAATTAAATAAGAAACTGCAGAGTTGCCAGGGAACTCCTAAGTTATCCTGACAACACTGCAGCAAACAAACACTTGATTATGACTAGACAGAATCTGCACATAGTCACAGGCATTCTGACTGGTCATTGCCAAGTACGGAAGCATCTCCATATCATATGGCTGTCAGAATCCGCACTCTGCAGATAATGCAAACAAGAAGATGAGTCCATCGAGCATATCCTTTACGATTGCTCGACGCTCTCATTTATTAGAAGATTTGTGTTTGGCGAGTATCGGCTAACACCGGCCGATATAAGAGAAGCATCTGTTGGCGACGTTGTCAACTACATTAAATCTATAGGCAGGCTCACGAGCTAGGAGGTGCCTATTATGTTAGGAGGATGTACAATGGACCTAATGAGGCCTAAGTGTCGTGGGGGTAACCCACCTTCCAAACGCTACAGATAGTTTAAAGTTTGGTTAAAGTTAACCTACAGAAAATGTAAACATTTCATTCTGACAATCATCTGTCAACCTTGACCTTTCTTCTTCTAGTGAAACTAGGACCTATATCATTTCTTAAAAAATGTTCTACGGCAAGGTTATGATTTATTATTTCAACAGATGCAATTTTCCCTAAAATTTCAATAGTTGGCTATATTGGTCGGCCATTAAATCAAGGAAATTCCTTCTTTTTGGCTCTTTCTTTGATGGCATAAATTTTTTGGGTACATGTGGTGCCTGTGCAAATTTATCGAATTGTATTCGGAACAAAAGCCATATATTAGAGACAATTACAACTATCACTAGGAAACTACATTATCTAGTCTTGACAGCACTTCTTGTGAATAAAGTTGATCCTAGCACGACCCTACCCTATGTTCGGTAAGTTCATATTTAGCTATACCTTTCGGCTTATTTGTATTACTTAAATTGCATTTCCTTCTAGGCCTTTTAGTATTAGGTTTAGAGACCTATAGATTGCTTGCATGAGCTAAATTAGAACCTTTAACGTTTAACGCTTACCGTTAATAGCTACTTGCTGAACTGTAACTGCATGCTTACTAGCTTCTAGGCCCATGAATTTGTGAATGCTACATCAAGACTGCTGACTATTTATTATTAGTACGCATGACCATTAGGTACCTATAGCGAGACCACCTCATACAGCTTGGATCTGCTACAAACAAGTAAGAACTTTCCTTTTATTCTTCTAATAGTCCAGTCATTTAAGCTTAAATTAGGTAAGAATCTCGGAACTGGAGATACCCAGCTGTAAGTCTGTAAATACTTGTATATTGACACGCTAAAAGTTATCTCAAAACCTACATATGGCAGGGTGTACGCAACTATTAAATTTCAAGGTCAAATGTCACAAAAATCGGTTTTTTGCGCTTTTTTGAAAATATCTCATTTTTTATAGGTTTTTTGCTATTTGTATTTATTATCAATATTGTAGAATACAAAATTCTCTACAAATTTTGTTTAAAAAAATTCAGATTACAGTAAGAACGTAAAAGCTATGGAGCAGCAGAGAAGATGAAACAATAGTTGTACCAGTTACTCAAGAAAAATTCTTATCAAATCGAAATAACAAAGATATGCTCATTAATATGTTAATTGAAAAATTACAAGCTGCAAATATTACTACTAAACAAGCCAGAGATAATGCTGATGTTCTTATTGTTGAAACTGCAATTGAAGAATCAAATTCTGAAAAAACTGCAGTTATAATAGGACAAGATATTGATTTACTTGTCATTTTAATTGGGCGTACACTGTCTTACGAACAAGACATTTTCTTTAAAAAAGTTGGGAAAGGAAATGTAAAAACGGGGATATATTTGACTAAAAGTTTTGATAATTATCCTCATTCCAAAACACATATTTTATTTCTGCACGCATTAAGTGGCTGTGACACAACTTCTGCGCTTTTTAAAAAGGGAAAAAATCATTTTTTAAAGTTTTTGAGAAACTGACAAATTTGAATGAACTAGCTGCAGCATTTGAGAAAGAAAATTGTTCGGCCCAGAGATTATTAGAGAGTGGAACTCAAATCTTATTGGCAGTCTATAATGCTCCGAAATCTGTGAAAAGTCTCGATCATCTTCGTTATATGCATTACGTCAAGTCTACAAAACTTAATTAACCTGTGCAGCTTTCAAATATTCCACCAACAAAAGCAGCTGCTCATCAACCTTTCAAACGTGTATATTATTAAGTTCAAACTTGGTTAAGGCATGATTTGGAACCCCAGGTATGGAGTTGGGCAATGCGAAACGATTTTCTGGAGCCTATCATGACAATTTTACCACCTGCTCCAGAAGATTTGCTAAATACAATTTTCTGCAACTGCAAGAGTGATTGTGGTTCGCGATGCGGATGCAGGAAAGCGGGCTTGCAATGCTCTTTAGCTTGTGGCCAATGTAATGGGCAAGCTTGTCTCAATATTCTACCATATCAGAGCGACATTAACGAAGATGGAACCTTTGACCCCGAAATCATGGAAGAACTTGAGAGAAATGTCGTTGAAGACGATAATGAAGACCAGTTTGAAATTTACCAGCAGCCGGAAGACGACGATGAAGAGGAAGAAGATTATTAAAATTATAAATTGTAGTTTTTGTACCTTTTATTCCATTTTTTTACTTTTAATAAAAATAAATGTATTGAATGAAATTTTTTTTTTTTTTCATCATGTAAGAATTTATTAATATTAATTAGGTTAAAATTCAAATATAATTACTATATTTTCATTAACAATTTTTCAATTACATGGGTAGGTAAGTGTTGTTAAATAAATTAATACTAAATAAAAAGTGGATAGGTTAGGAAAAAAAAATGATAAAATATAATATAATAGTTAATAAAAATTGACAAATATTTATAATCATTGATTTATCGATATTTCATCAACTATATATGGCGCGTTTTCGACCGGAGGCACCGGTTGACCTGAAGTGATGCTGTGACCGCGCGCTCTCCGTCATCTATCTCGAAAACGGTTCACCGTATGAAAAATTTTTTTAAACAAAATTTTTAGAGAATTTTGTATTCTACAATATTGATAATAAATACAAATAGCAAAAAACCCATAGGAAATGAGATATTTACAAAAAAAGCGCAAAAAAACCGATTTTTGTGACCTTTGATCTTGAAATTTAATAGATGCGTACACCCTACCATATGTAGGTTTTGAGACAACTTTTAGGGTGTCAATATACAAGTATTTACAGACTTACAGCTGGGTATCTCGAATTCCGAGGTGAACTTACTATAATGATTGGACTATAAGGCTGATAAGCTGAGCTGGAACCTCAGCATATTATTCCCGGCTTGGAAAATATTAATATTATTTGTAGTGACTAAATACCTAAAAGAAAGAACATTATTAGTAAATGAATATATTTAGATATATTACCCTTAGTAATAGTATCTACCTTTTATTTGATATACTTACATTCACCTCACTCTAAACAATTAGTACTATTTGGATATCGCAGGGCAACTTGATATGTTTAGCCCCTTTTTGTTATTATTGCTCACATTACAAAACTGTAAACAAACCTGCACTGGTCCTGGACTGAAATTAAATTATATGGGTTACATAAGTGTAGTTTAAATCATATAACCCTCACCCACTCTCCAGTAGTTCCTAAAACTACTTGAGCTATGTCTTTTTATTTTATTTAAGCAATCTGATATTTTTCTTATTAATAAGTACCCCCCTCATAAAGGGGCGATAGCAAGCTTACTCAAGGCTGCTAAATAATGTAATAGTTCTTTTATTCCTATCAATTTAGCAACAATATTGATAATGAAAAATTGTGAGATACTTCATAGACGATCAGACGATATTTTTTTGCTTTTTCGGGCTTAGAGTTGGAAACGTGGAGAAACGTGGAGGTAAGATTTTTTTTTTTTTGTCAGCGCAAATTCAATACTGAGACCTCATAGGTAGAGACTCTCAGTAATATTAATCTCTTTTGTTGTTTATTCGAACACTGAAACAATAAGTAGACGGTAGATATTTTTAGAATTGTGTGCAGAAACTTTTATGACTTTCATATTGTGTATTTTGTAGTAAATTTAGTAATGTGGCAGGAATGTCAAGTTTTGAAAGAGATACGAATACATTTTCCTAGTCTAATAACTAAACGGGAAAAATGATGCGCTTCGTTTTGAGAGTTACAGCTTCAGTTTAATGGGGTTTTCACATATAACCTTTGGAGTTTAGTCGTGGTGATACATAATTTTTTTTTCGTTTTATAACTGATGCGGAAAAGTGAAAAGACAGACATGGATCTATAAAGGTATTTTTATTTTTATTTATTTATTTATTTATAATTACATCACCAAAACAGCTTATGCCAATTACAGGGTGACGGGAAATATACAAAAAACAAAAATAAGCTAGAACATAAAAGTAAACATTTATACAAAAAAGCATCAAAATATGTTGTGCATAAGTTACAGACATACGCTTGAAAAAAAAAACACAATAAGTTAAAAAAGTGTACGTCTAAAAATGCTTTACTATTTTACAATTTGAAAATTAAAATAAGTAGGTTTTGACACATTGGACTAAAAGTTCTATTAAACAATTATATAAAAAAAGAAAAATAAAATAATAATTATTGTATGATATTAATTGTCATTAAGATTAGGAATTGATTTTATTTTTTTTTTTTGGGTTAGATCAAAATATATCTAGGCGATATTCCAGATCGTGATAAATTTTGATCATTTGATGTATTGGCGAAGAAGATAGAGTGTTAGTCCTAGCAATTGTTAGTTAAAAACTTACACAAATTCGTAGTCCTGGTCTAGGAACTCTAAGTGATATATATTTTATTAGCTCAATGCAGTCCACTTTATTACGTAAAAGATTATATAGGAAGGAAGAGCAATTCATGTGATGCCCTACGATATTTTACTTCCGTTAAATTAAATCTTGATAGCAAATCGCTATGTGGAAAACCTCTAGGAGGATATTGACCAACCAAAATGTACGAGACTTCATGAACCGTCTCTGAATTTTTTCAAGGTTGCTAATATAAATATTATACACAGAGTTCCAAACTACACTGGCATATTCCAATCTAGATCTAACAAAACAATGGTACAAAAGTTTTAAAGTTTCTAAGCTATTGAACTCTTTGCCATTTCTTATAACAAAACCAAGCATTTTTCTACCAGTCGATACAATTTTGTCTACATGTTTGGTAAACCTTAATTTTGAGTCAAGTATCACACCAAGATCATTAATACAATCAGTTCTATTAATTATGGTACCATTTAAACTGTAGTCAAATGTCATAGTATTACACTTAAATGGATTCAAAGGAAAAGTATTTGATTCACACCACTCTTTAACTCTTTCTAAAGATTTCTGGAGTTCTCTGCAAACATCAATTGAACGTATCTCGACATACATTTTTAAATCGTCAGCATTGTTGGAAAATGAACTATTTGTAATGGCCTCGTATAATGTTTTTTGTACGTTATAATAAAAAATGTCAATGTTAATTGTCTAAGTGAAGTTTCAGAACAGTCAGTTTTCCCCTTTGTATTTGTGGCAGTCATTTTGCTGTACGAAAAGGTAAATAAATTAGATCTATAAAAAGTTGTATTATTCCACTAAAGGTAAAAAAGCTAAACCCATATATCGAGCGAGGATGCGATGGTAAAGGAAGCAATCTGTTATCATCCATTCATGTGGTCCTTCGAGCCGGATTAGTGGAATAATACCCCAGGATTTCATAAAATTTGTTAAATTTAAATAAACGCCGTCCCAGGTGTCCCCCAAACGCGAGCAGGTAGCATCGCAAACGCAAAGTCTAGGTAGAAGCTTCGAGTTCGTTCCAGAAAAGCAGCCATATTTGATCGTCGTCAACGACCAATCATATCTCGCAGATTTAGTGTTGTCACTCACCAGTAGAAGCATTGTGATTTGCCGGGTTTGTCACGTCACGACACAATTTAAATGAGTGGAGGAGCTGCGTCGTGCTTGGAAGAAGCAGGACAGAAAATAGGTCACTAGGTCAGTGATTCGATTGTGATATTTTCAAGTTCAAGGTAATTGTTTGTTTTTATAACCAGCTGTTGAAAAATCAGTGCTAATTCAATTTTAAATGACTACTGTTCGTAACTAAAAGTGAAAATATAAAAGACACTTCTTGTTCAACAAAAATAATTTATTACTATTAGTAGTTAACGATGGAGAAATTAATAAAAAAGAGAGCGATTCAAAAGGGCGGTATTACTCGCATTATTTCATTTTTTAAAAGAAATCAAGACAAATCTTTAACTACTCCTGACTTAACAGTAAGACAAGTAGCTTTAGATGATAGTTTTAAGAAATATTCCGAAATACAAAATGAAATTGAATTATTGGATGAAGCTGAAAGTGCAGACAGAGAAGAAGTTGAATCGAAATATTTTGAAGTCAAAGTAGACATTCAATCGAAATTAGATGAAATTAATTTAAAAACCTCAACAAATTCTTCATCTGCATTTCAACAAAATGTTCAAAATAGTTCATCTAGCTTACCAAAAATTTCTCTGCCAGTGTTTTCCGGTAAAATGGAAGACTGGAAAGGTTTTATAGATTTGTTTACAGCGTTAGTGATTGATAATACTAATATTACTAATTTAGAAAAATTATGTCATTTAAAAACGACATTAAACATTAAACAAGCTCTTAAATTAATTAGCAATTTGAGAGTTGAAAATGATAATTTTGATGTAGCACTAAATATTTTAGAAGAAAGATATGGCAACGAATTATCTCAAGTGAACAACCATATAAAACAATTACTTGATTATCCTTCAATAAATTATTGCACAAGCAAAAATTTGCGTGAACTTATTGCACATCTCAAACAAAATTTACACAGTCTTCAAAACTTAAATGTTACTAATGACTCTTTGTTAGAACTGTTCTTAATTCACATATTTTTTGATTGTGAAAATAATAAACAGTTTACAGAAAAGTTCTTTAAAGATCTTATTAATAACAGTTTCCATTTGCCATTGAATATTACCTGTCTTCTAGCCTCAAACCAAAAATATATCTTAGATTTAATTCTGAATTTTATTAGGTCTGCCGATATAAAAATATAAAAAGGAAAAAAAAAAAAAAAAACAAATCTGAAACTAGTATGTGGCAAATAGTTTAAAACTAATGCCAACCCACCCCCCCCCCCACACACACACACACACATAATTCACATATTTTCACAAAAACTCGATCAAAGGACAAGAAACTGTTTCGAACAAGAGCGAATAAAAGAAATTCAGTTAAAACGCTCGCTTCCCAATTTAACTTATTTTTATACGTATTTAGAGGGTAGATGTCTTTACCTTGAAGGTGCTTCAAATTCTACTGACGAAAGGTTACTCAAAAAAAAGGTTTCTCACTTAATAGTGAACCCCCATGATAATAAATTATCTTCTCTAATAAACTGTTTATATTGTTCGCTCAGTGACCATACTATTTATAAATGTGTGAAATTCAATTCACTTAATCATTCACAAAAACAACAATTCGTATATACTAACAAGCTTTGCATCAATTGCCTTGGTACAAAACATTTATCGATAGACTGTAAATCAAAAAATTGTTCAATTTGTGATAAAAGACACCACACTTTACTGCATAATGATAATTTTACTAATTCCAAGTACTCTCACTTGAATAATAAGCGCCCTGGTCTTACCAATTTAGGTACCCCTAATGCTCAAAATAATTCACAATTGTTTCTCTTACACACTCAAAATAATCCATCGAATTACTCTCAGTCTAATAACACACGATTTAACCACTCAAGTACTCAAAGTAACCCCACAAATTTATCAAATAATACTCACTCTCAACCAAACACTCAACTGAATTATTCTCAACAGTCTCAAAATACTCGTTCAAATTACAGTCAACCCCATGGTCTCAGTAACCACACTCACACTCAAATAACCCAAGCTTCTCATCAAAATGCAGAAAATACTCAAATCGCTAATCCAAATAATCATTCTTTACATTGTACACAAACTCAAGTAATGAACACTAAGTCTATAGAGAATACATTTACACTATTCAATAACGCAACACAAATACTATTAGCCACAGCTACGGTTCAGGTACAATCAGACAATGGTGAGATTTTTTACGCAAAGGCATTGCTCGATAATGGATCACAGTCATCTTTTATTTCTTCTGAATTATTTAAAAAACTTAAAAATTCATCTTACACAAGAGAACTTCAAATCACAGGAATTACGAATACTTTGATGCAATCAAATAAAATGACTGATATAATAATAAGATCAACCTCGTGTAATAAAAAGTTTAAGGTATCTTGTGCAATATTACCAAAAATCACTTGTGATTTACCCCAAATTGGTATAGGGAAATTTTCATTACCAATACCAAACAATATAGAATTAGCTGACCCTACTTTTTACACCCCTTCAAAAATAGACTTATTACTTGGCTCAGACGTCTATTATGAATTAATAAAACCAGGTTTCATCAGATTAGGTGAAAATCTGCCTCTTTAACAAAATACTTATCTTGGTTGGGTTTTAGGTGGCCCTATTGAAATGAAAAATTGTCTTCCATCACAATCTCAATTAAGTTTTTTTGCACAAACAGAACAAAACGATTTGTTAACAAAATTTTGGCAATTAGAGGAAATTCCAAACAAACCGCGTTTAACACCTGATGATGAACTCGCCGAAACTAAGTTTAAAGACACTCTTATTATTTTGGAAAATGGTCGTTTTCAGATTGATCTTCCTATAAAAAATTCAACTGAGCATTTAAAACTAGGAGACTCCTTTTCACAAGCCAGCAAAAGGTTTTATTTGTTAGAAAAACGTTTTCAAAGGAACTATAATTTATTCTCACAATATCAATCATTTATAAATGAATACATTTCGTTAAATCATGCAAGGTATGTTCCATTGACACTAACTAATTCATTAACTGAAAGTAAATATTTTCTACCGCATCATTGTGTGATTCGGGAAGAAAGCATTACAACTAAATTAAGAGTAGTTTTTGATGCCAGCATGAAGACAACATCTGGTATCTCATTAAATGATATAATGTTAAAGGGTTACACGGTACAACCGGAACTGTTTGATATCTTGTGTCGTTTTAGACACTTTAAATTTGTTTTAGTCACTGATATACAAAAAATGTATCGGCAAATTGAAATTAATCCTAAGCATCGATTTTTACTTAATATTCTATGGAGAGATCACCCAGAGCAACCCCTCAAATGCATTGAGTTGTCAACTGTCACATATGGTACTAATTGTGCTCCTTTTCTTGCAACCAGATCGCTTTTTGAATTAGCCAAAAAATACGAAAATAATTTTTCATTAGCCTCAGACGCCCTCATTAATCAATGTTATGTAGATGATATTCTCATGGGCACTAACGACATTGACCAGTTATTTAAATTATATCACCAACTTAAGGATTTATTAAATTTGGCTTGTTTCAATTTACATAAATGGAAATCCAATTCTGTTACATTTTTACAAAAAATTCATGAGAATTCCCATCATATAGACTATAATTTAACGTTAGATAATTCCACTAACAAGGTCTTAGGTCTTTCTTGGAATGCACTAACTGATGAATTTTCCATCCAATTACCTTCCATCCCTTTTTCACAAATACCCACAAAAAGAAACGTGTTGTCAACAATATCCCAACTATTTGATCCTTTAGGTTTAGTGGGCCCTGTTATTCTAAAAGCTAAACTGATTATGCAAAAAATATGGATCAATAAGATTAATTGGGATGATCAATTACCGCAACAATTGCAAAGTGAGTGGAATACATTTGTAAATACTATCTCAAAATTGTCAGCAGTAAAAATTCCGAGATATATCTTTCTATCTATCAAAATAATAAGTATCGATATTTGTGGATTCTGCGATGCAAGTCTCAAGGCTTACGGAGCTTGCATCTACATAAGAACTTTATACAGTGTGGAAACCACTTATGGAATAAATTCTTTATGTCATTATTTTAGAAAATTATAAAAAATGCCGAGACATGTCAACTTTTGAATTGAGTTGTGCGTTATGTAAACATAAATTTAAATGTACAGGGTGATTCACGCAAGTATGCCATAGTCGGTGTTGTTTTTTTTTAATGAAACACCCTGTATATTTGCATACATACATTATTCAGTTTGTTGGAATCGGTTCATTAAGAGGATTTCAAAAATATGCAATTATACAGGGTGTTTCATTAAAAAAAAAGAACACCGACTATGGCATACTTGCGTGAATCACCCTGTACATTTAAATTTATGTTTACATAACGCACAACTCAATTCAAAAGTTGACGTGTCTCGGCATTTTTTACAATTTTCTAAAATAATGACATAAAGAATTTTATTCCATAAGTGGTTTCCACACTGTATGAAAACAATCAAACTTCCTCACATTTAATTTGTTCAAAATCTCGAGTTGCCCCACTGAAATCATTAACGTTACCTCGTTTAGAGTTGTGTGGAGCATATCTTCTTTCCAAACTCACTGAGAAAATAGTTTCCCTTGTTAAATCCAAATTAATCATAAATCATGTATATCTGTTTACCGACTCTCAAATTGTATTGTGTTGGTTAAAATCTCATCCGTCACGTTGGACAACCTTTGTTGCCAACCGAATTGCAGATATTCAAGAGCTTACATATTCTTACCAGTGGTGTCACGTAAGGTCAAGCCTCAATTCGGCTGATTTCGTATCTCGTGGAGCAGACCCTGAACAAATAATCAACTGCCCCTTATGGTGGCATGGTCCTGAATTTATCCAAGATCCTAACGTGAATCTGAATAATTTTGTTATGAACCAATGTTCAGAAAATTTGCCAGAGCAAAGAAAAACCTTTGTGCATCATCTAATAAATGAATCAAATTGTGAAGAAATTTTTGACCGTTTTAGTGATTTCACCAGACTACACAGAGTTCTAACTTTTTGTATTCGTTTCATTAATAATGCAAACCCAAACTCAGAAAAACTTTCTGGGTCACTGTCAGTACAAGAGCTGCAAAATTCACTCACTAAAATTATAAAATGTGTACAATCTAGATATTTCTCCCGAGATATTCATGAACTCAATAAAGGAAAATACGTATCTAATAAAGATTTACTTCCTTTACATCCATTTGTAGATACGTGTGGCCTTCTTAGAGTTGGAGGCAGACTCTCAAAAGGTGATTTATCTTTCAATCAAAAACACCCCATTCTACTCCCAGCTAAAGACCATATTACTCACCTTTTAATAAAAAAGGAACATTTACGTTTGTACCATGCAGGTCCCAAATCAGTATTAGCTAATTTAAGATTGCGTTATTGGCCTATTAACGGCATTCGCGAAACTAAAAAGATCCTTAAAAACTGTGTTACATGTCATCGATTTAAGGCGCAGATTGCTCAACAAATTATGGCAGATTTGCCAAAATCCCGCATTTCCATCGCACGCCCATTTTCTAAGGTAGGAATTGATTTTGGAGGTCCCATATTAATAAAATCATCTCCTTTGCGAAAGGCACCCATATTAAAAGCCTATTTTGCAGTATTTGTATGTATGGCCACTAAAGCCATACATATAGAACTTGTTTCAGATTTGACATCTGAAGCATTTTTGCTTACACTTAAACGTTTTATTGCACGAAGAGGTAATCCTAATGAAATTTTTAGTGATAACGCTACAAATTTTGTAGGCGCGAAAAATCACTTACATGATGTATATAAATTTTTTAAATCTCAAGACAATTTAGAAAGTATATTTAATTTTTTAAGTTTAACGGAGATTAAATGGACGTTTTTACCTCCTAACAGTCCCCATTGGGGCGGGTTATGGGAAGCAGCAGTTAAAAGCACAAAATTCCATATAAAAAGAGTCCTTGGTGACGCACATTTAACTTTTGAACTTCTAACTACTGTTCTTGCTCAAATCAAAAGTATTTTAAACTCTCGGCCTTTATGTCCGCTATCAAATGACCCTTCGAACTTAAGTTTTTTAACGCCAGGTCATTTTTTAATAGGCACCAATCCAATGTCTTACCCTGAAAAAGACCTTAGTGAAATCCCAGAAAATAGGCTATCGTTGTGGCAAAAGGTCACGCAAATTAATCAAAGATTTTGGAAAAGGTGGAGTGTTGAATACCTAAACCTTTTACAACATCGGCCAAAATGGCATACTGAATCAAAAAATTTAGAAATTGATGACCTTGTACTAATTGTTGAAAACAACACCCCTCCTCTTCACTGGCCACGTGGAAGGATACTAGAGATAATTTTGAGTCACGATAATAAAGTGCGAGCTGTAAAGGTTAAAACACAAGATGGTATTTTTGTTAGGCCAATTGTTAAAATATGTCCTTTTCCTGCAGCATCCGCATAGGTGTTTAAATATTTTATAATTGTTTTTTTTTTCATTCTGATTTATTTATTTTTTTGTTTTGAAGCTAAACACTTCAAAAGGGGGGAGGATGTTGGAAAATGAACTATTTGTAATGGCCTCGTATAATGTTTTTTGTACGTTATAATAAAAAATGTCAATGTTAATTGTCTAAGTGAAGTTTCAGAACAGTCAGTTTTCCCCTTTGTATTTGTGGCAGTCATTTTGCTGTACGAAAAGGTAAATAAATTAGATCTATAAAAAGTTGTATTATTCCACTAAAGGTAAAAAAGCTAAACCCATATATCGAGCGAGGATGCGATGGTAAAGGAAGCAATCTGTTATCATCCAAGCATATAGTAGGTACTGAGAATTATCTGATATATCACTAATGAAAATATTAAAAAGAAGTGGTCCTAATATTGAAGCTTGGGGTACACCGGACTTTTGTAAAAATAGAGCTGATTTGAAACCTTTATGTTAAACAAATTGGAATCTTTAATTTATATATAACTGAAATAGAGAAATTAAATTTGGGGATAACCCATAAAAGAAGTTTATTGACTAGTAAACAGTGGTTGAGCTTGACTTTATTATCACATTAAAAATAGCACATAGGTGAGGTGCTAATGCATAAAGACAATCTTTGATTATAAAGACTGGAATTAAATCAGGTCCCATTATCATAGATGACTTCAATTGTTTTATAGCATTTATCACTTCGTCCTCCGATAAATTTAATAAATTTAAATTGGGAATATCAATATCTACATTTTTTTTTTGAATAATACAGGAATTAGAGTCAGATAAAGATTTGGAAAAATAATCAGCAAAACTGTCTACTATTTGTTGAGGATCGTCAATAGTATTATCTTCATATATAATTTTAGTTGGTATTGATGATTTACCTTTTTTCCGTTTACGTATGACCAAACTTTTTTAGGATTAATTTTCAATATTATTTACGTAAAGTTGATGAGCAGTTTTTATATTGTTTTAATTGAGATCTTATAGTTTTAACACGTTTTTGACTATTGAGGAAACCACATTTTTAACTAACTCTATACGCCCTTTCCTTATCCTTAATCATTCGAATTATTTGGCCATTGTATCAGGGTGGATATGTACGAGAAGGGTTAATCTTTTCTGGAGTGTGCCTTTTAAAAACCGATGTAATTTTATCTACAAAATAATTTGTAGCTATTTCGTGATCACTAAGCTGACTAATAAAGTTCCAGTCAGTGTGAAGTAGTTCAGAATATAAAGCAGGATAGTTACTCTTTTTAAAATTAGTTGCGATGTGTCTGACTTAAAATTAACTGGAAATTGATTATATCTGTTATGAAAACTGAGATCAATGGCTAAGGATGAGTGATAGCTGTCTTCTTAAGTAATAATTTCAATAACTTTTGAGACATATCACATGAGTTTGAAGTAGCAGAAATAACGAATATGACGAAACAGTATGAAGAAGATATAAGAAAATTGTGAAGAAAAATTTGATAAATAAACCCACGGACGAAAAATAAAGTATAAATAACAAAAGAGGACAGACAGGGCGAGAAACTAAAATTGAGAGAGCTATACTCCAATTTAAAGGGTTGCCATACTCTGAAATAAATGCATACTGGCACTTAAACAAAAGAAGAATTTAGTCAATCTGTAAGATGAATTTAAAACTAAAGAAGACAAATAAATTTCCCGGAAATCCCAAAATTACTCCTACAAAATAATGAAAATTATTTTTAAACTCCCAATGTGAAAACGAATTTAATGAAAAATTTTAAAAAATCTGCCCAGGGGGGACTCAAACCCTACTTTCGTGTTCTTCATACTTCAAACAATTTTTGTGGATCCCTCCTTAAAATTCTCCTTATAATGTATCTACTAAGTTGGTATCATATAGAAAACAATATCTGCAAGAAGTAAAAGAAGATTTACAAACAGCATGTTTCAAAAAAAGTACAACATAGAAAAAATATATGAAGGAAGTCGTAAAAACTATGTGCGTAAATATTTTTTTTAATAGTACTTTATTTAGCAATCAAAATGTAACAAAATTCTATGAGCTAAAATGCTAGCGGATACCAGTTAAACTATTAAGAGGATGACATGATTAGGTTAATATTCAATAACTGTATCTATATTAATTAAAATTTTTGATTTAATTTAAATTAGTCCAAACGGTCGCAGTTTGTTCAGTCTTTTGTTATTTAGTGGTTGCATTAGCTGTTTCATCAGTGAGTTTGGCTGTGTTGCCACAGTTTCGTGATGTTTGGCAGCCTTATTATGGATCATTTCCGCAACTGGTGGCATAGGTGGAGATCTATATGCAGTGGACATCTGCAATTTTCCGTAGTGTTTTCTACTGGCTTCTTTGTATGATTGTTTAGTTTGTTTTGGAGGCGCAGCCCCACAGTTCCAGTCCATATGGCCTGATAGGTTTCTTGACATGTTTGTAGATTAATACTTTGTTTTTTATTGACACTTAAGATTTTTCCTATTAATCATTGTAATTCTCTTGCTTTGATTTCTACTTCTTTTTCTTTTTCTTTTTGATGATGTGTTGTTTCCATGTTAGCTTATTTTCAATGTGAAGACCCAAGTATTTTACTATTTGTATTTGTGGTATTTGTACCTTATTTATAAAGACTGGAGAACATATTACTTTACAGAGAGTAAATGTAACGGGTGCAGATTTATTTTCATTTACTTTTATCTTCCACTTCTTTAGCTATCCTTTGTTCGAAACGTTCTTTCACTCAAATACGATTTTAATATTTAAAAGTAAGCTGGAGGTAGAGTTCGTTTTATTTTATGAGCTAGTCCAGGGTATAAAATGCCTGGCTAATGTCTAGGAAGACCCCACTACAGTACTGTTTGTTTTCTAGTGCTTTATTTATGATTTACATGATTCAATGAACTTGTTGAACTGTGGAATGCTTTTGACAGAATCCAAATTGATGATCTGGGATCCAATTTTCTGAAGGTAGGTCTCCTATGTTCTATGTAATACCAGTCGTTGATAGAATAGGAAGTAGACTTATGGGCCGATAAGAGAAAACTTCTGTTGCTTATTTACCCAGTTTATAAATCATTATGATTTGTGCAACTTAAAGATTCTTTGGCCAGTAGAGGAGAGTGTGGGAATATCCCGCAAGGGGCAATACCGCGCAGAGACTTTATAACCGTCTAGTTAACAAATTATTAAAAGTGAATCCTAGTGTCTTCTAGCGGTTGATGAAGTAACTACAACAGTACCGCGAATGCCTCGTTAAATTCACACAAGTAACCTCAGTTGAATTTTATTTACAAAGCGTGTGCATGGTATAATATTGTGCTCTGTTAAACGAAGTAAGGTATGTAATAATTTATTAGTTTTTTGATCTTTGTAAATCATTTGAAGCGTTAAATGCATTGAATTAGCCAATGGTGTTTTTGTAAAAATTTTTTTTACTTAGGACGTCTCGGGGTATTATTGTGCTATTGCGCGGTTTTACCCCAGAGAGTGCTCGGTATCACCCCACTTTGTTTTAAATACTAAATTTCGATTATTTATTCCTTTTATAGATGCCACGTACCTATGAAAGGTTAACAAATAAACAAAATTGGAGTTCCCATGAACTAAGAAGGGCTTTAAATGTGATTGAAGAAGGATCTGCGATTCGAAAAGCGGGTCGGGATTATAATATTCCCGAATCGACCCTGCGAGATAAATTAAAAATGTGGATCCAGTCGGTGATGCACATTTAGGTAGAAAAGCCACATTTACTCCCCATCAAGAACAGGAACTGGAAGTTAGCTAAACTGTTTTATGGAGTGACTCCTCTTTCTCTTAGAAAAATAGCTTACGATTTTGCAATAAGAAATGGAATCAAAAATGTCAGTGGCGTGCGATGACATTTTTGGAAGGGGGAGCGATTGTATAAAAATACAGCAGGCCAGTAAGCACAGCTCCGCAGGCGAAAATTTTTCGCGGCGCATTCACCATTTCGTCAAAATCTTGCTTTTTTCCTCAGTACTACGGATATTCGAGATTGAGATTTTTGAAGTGTTACTCTTACTTTATTACCTAGTTTAGTACTAAAAGCTATAAAAAAACTTACCATTGAAAAGCTTCCTTGGTTTAGGGAGCGTTCAAGTATTACGTAACGCGCCGCAACGTTTTTCTGTCCCCTCCCCCCCCTAGTAAAACGTTACGTAACTACCAAGTGACTATTTTTATCTATAAATCACAGTTATGTGGCGTAAAGTACCGGAAAGTCGCTAAAATACGCGACTTTTCTGAAGGGTTAAAAAATAATAATGTTACGTAACGGGAAGTTCAACTCCCCCTCCCGCCCCTGTAACGCATCGTAACGTTTTATAAAACTCCCCCTCCCCCCAAATTTGTTACGTAATACTTGAACGCTCCCTTATTTAAACGTAAAAAAAAACATTTAATTGTAGTTTTTTTTATTTTTTCCAGCATTTTTCGCACAGTTGACACAGCAGTTGACATTTTTTAATACTTAAGATCTATTCGCCTATCCTCAATGACTGCAAATTTGTCTATAACATCATCGTAAAATTTTGGATTTTCTGATCTGTTTAACAAGCTGTTTTTCAATGGATATTAGGACTAAATTAGAGAGTCTGTCTTCACTTGTTGAATTTCGTATAAAACTTTTAATGCGCTTTAAAGCTGAAAAACTTTGCTCAACTGACGCACTTGTGGCTGAGATGGTTAGTACTAATTCACACAACTTGACGTTTTCACAAAGGGACTTATTTAAACCAGTTGTTATAAGAAAATTTAACTTTTTATCACTAATTTCAGTTGTTTCATAAACAACACTTAACTGGAACATTAATGCTGGAATATCGAAAAAATTTCCATAATTCAATTTTAGTGAATTAAAATCTTCCGATGGAAATTTTGATGAATCATATTTACTAATATTAAAATTGCATTGCTTCCCATGTTTCTTTATTATCCCAAACGTCTTGTAAAAAGTGTATCAAAGAATCACGATATTGAAACACTGTTTGCACTAAACGTCCATTTTAGATCCATCGCGTCGGAGCAACTTTTGGAAATCTTTATAGAACGTGAATGTCCAAAGCGCGAGTTCTTTTCGATGACTTTGAAAAGAAGGAAGCCAAACCACTAAGCGTCGAAAAGAAAACTTTGCAATCTTCAATATTATCCATGCTTCGAGATAAAACCAAATTAAGTCTATGTGCTATACCTTGAACGAAAATTGCATGTTTAAAATTCTCTTTCACTTTAGCTTGAAGGCCTCCTAAATGGCCAGCCATTACGGCAGCACCATCGTAGCTCTGGGCAACAAGCTTAGAGAACCACATTCTAAACTTGAAATAATGTCTAATAATATAATAATGCTGACTACTGTCGCGGTAAAGCAGGGTCAATAACACGAAGCAAAATCAATTGGAAGATGAGCCGGCTTTTTTAAGACGCGCTTCCGCCGACGGACTCGAAGTATATGGTGTGTGCGTTTACACAATTAATTTTCTCATAAGTGGTGCATACGTTTACACATTATAACGGTTTAATTTTACGATATCCATAATTAATTTTAATTTATTTAAATTAATTAATTTGAGTACGTCACTGGTAAGAAATTTTAAAATACCAAAAATCGATATTTATTTAATCTAAGGAACTACCTTCCTAAGATTAGGTAACACTCATTACACATACATTTCTAATTATGAAGGATTGACAGTTATTAAACTTTAAACGTTTTGCAAAGGCAATATCTGATTTCAAACTTTAAATTAATATTTTTTAAAAGGTAAATAAAATACTCAAAATAAAATAAATTTGCATATAATCAAATATTAGAGCCATGACATCTAACGACGGAAGTTGGAAGTAGTCACTGATTCGACGCATTAAAGATATTCTGCGAAGACACGAAGAAGAAAAAGTTCTTTCTGTTTTTGGCACGAGTACTGAATGGTTTAATATTATCAGTTACATTTACAAACTTTAAAATATGAAATAAACTCAGTGATATAAGTATGTGATTTTAAAACCTTCGACAGGAAGTAGTGATATTGAGTCACAGATTGAATGGTATCTTTCAAGCAAAATCCAGTATGTGTTAAAAATTAACACCGGCGTTTTTTTCTTTTTACATGGCCGTCCGCCATTTTATAAAATAAGAAGCTCCCTATCAAAGGGAGTTTCTGTGGGATATCAAGCCCGTCGTGCACACGTGTTGGTGAATAAGCCGAGAACTTTAGGCAATTGGAAGCTCTTATAGCAGTTCAAAGGCTGAATTATTTACGAGATTTTCACATCGAGTTTGTCTCGGATCGTCTCCTAACAATGGATGTGGAGATTGGACCACCTCGTAGTTTCCAGCCATTGAAACGGAGGGAAAGCTCTTCTCCAGGTGGCAATGATGTTTTTAATAAAACACTTTAAAAGAACCTTTAATTTGGTGAGATTATTTATTGGTAATTTAATACTTCTCCACTTGTGGGAAACATATTCTTTGATTTTTAAAGTTAAATATGAATATGATTAGAACAAGATCCACGTCTAGAATCTTGTTAATAATATTTTTTTTTTTGATAAATAATGTTTTAGATTTTTTTAATTTGAATGCGTATGCCTGCTAGGTAAAAGCTAAGCATTTGTTTTTTTATGGATATCTTAAAATATATCCTTTGGAAATTATGGTTTATCATACAACATATGTCTATATGTATTTAGAGTTTAAACGTTAGTAATTTATACTAATTTCTATATTTGGTATCTGAAAAGTATACTCTTAATATTCTATATTTTATAATAAACCTGACAGTGAGCATATAATAGAGTTTTATTTATGGTTGGAGATTGTTAACGAAAGATAATAAGGTAGGTGCGGTGAATATGCCCATGCAGGTAATATGCACACCCGCTGCCATTTTAAAAAGTTTAGCTTATATGCTAATAGAGGGCGACCAACGCGTTAAGATTTTGCACTTACAGCGGTACAAGTCAAATCAGTCTCTGCTAGTCTTTGCCCAGTGGCTGAAAATGAATCACCCGTTTTGAGCGCTGTCGAGTATAACAATATCACGGAGGAAGACCTTAAACGCGCCCTTAGAGCGGTAGAAAACGGAGAGTCGAAAAACTCAGCATCTAAGCAATATAAAATACCTCGAAGGACTCTTAAGCGTTATATTGACAAAAAGGCTAACGTAAAACAGCCACTTGGTAGAAAAAGTGTTCGGAATAAAGACCAAGAAACAGAATTAGCGGCCCGAATTATCAGGCTGGCGCAGGTGGGTTACCCACTTACAAAACGAATGCTTCGAAGATCTGTGTATCATTATTGTGAGCAAAACGGTTTACCTAACATGTTCTCACAAGAAAAGCGTCTAGCTGGCCGTCACTGGTTAAAAGCATTTTTAAATAGACACCCAGAGATTCCTCCTAGACGGGCCCAGAACATGAACCCGGCGAGAGCACAAAAGCTCAACAAATATATTGTTTCCGATTACTTTGACAAGCTTAAAACAGTGCTTCTCGAACTGGACTTAATGGATAAACCTGAAAGAATTTATAATATGGATGAAAAGGGGTGCAGGTTAACATTACATCATCAGCAGACTATTCTAGCTAAAAAGGGCATAAAAAGGGTTCACCTAGTGGCACCAGAACACGCGGAAAATGTTACTGTCGTTGCTTGCGGTAACGCCAGTGGAGGAAGAATTCCCCCAGCCATTTTATTCAAAGGCATAAGGATGAAAAGCGAATGGAGTGACAACTTGCCACCCGGAACTCTAGTCCTCATGACGAAGAAAGCAAGCATGACAATTGAATCATTTAACGAATGGCTAAAGCACTTTGGCAAATATAAACTTCCAGGCAACTGCCTTTTAATCTTTGATAACGCATCTTTCCATTTAGATCCTTCTATTGTTGAAACTGCAGACTCTTATGGCATCACCCTTTTATGTCTCCCAAGTAATACGACACATGAACTGCAGCCAATGGACAAGGCTGTATTTAAATCTTTCGAACATCATTGGGATGAACAGGTACTTTTATACTGGACTCGCCACAAAGACCGAGCTATAACCAAACAAAGGTTTGGGGAGCTCTTCTCTATCGTTTGGGACAAGTCAGTAACACCCCAAAATATAACATCAGGTTTCTCTGCTACGGGTATCTATCCGTACAATCCAGATGCTATTCCCGAAGTAGCTTTTGCTCCTAGCATTTTAACGGAACGAGATAATAACATGGAAGAAATTAACAGACTAGAAGAAAGACAAGAGATTAGAAGGGAAACCACACCCCAACCTGGACCCTCTGGATGTCAACAAAGGAATGACCGAAGCACCATAGAAAAAACTCCTCCGTCAAAGATCTCCAATTATCCTGAATATTTTGGACAAAAACGCCAGAGTAAGAGAAAACGGTCGTCATCAAGTAGCTCCTCATTAACAGATGATAATATGTCTTTATACAGCGAGACCTTAACAGAAACATTCTCTTCGGAAGACGAGGCAAAACTTGATGACGAATCGGCAACATTGGATGACGAAGAGGCTAAAAGGCCGAACATCAGAGAACAAAGGGCGTTAAAGAATTTAAAAATGGACGCAGAAAACCAGAAGTCAATCAAAAACATCCAGAGAGAAGATGAGGACCAAAAATCAAAGGACCCGCCTAAAGAGGAAGAAAATAACACAAAGACAAGAAACGATGCAGAAGAAAAGGTTTTAAACGTGAGTTTTACTGAAATGTTGGAGACACCATATAAAAATGTCCCAAAAACAACTAGAAAGAAAAAAGCTATTAACAGCAAAGCGCTTATTGTGAAAAAGGCAGTTTTTCCCACCAAAACCACAAAAAACTTACCAAAGAAAAAAAATCGTTTTAAAAGACGAAGATAAAGGAGAAAAAATAAAACCCAAAGAATCGTGGTACTGCAAAGCTTGTCAAGAAGACATAAAAAAAGATATGCGATTGTGCTCGATGTTTACTTTCACGAAGAGTGCGTCGGGCTCACCAAAGGTGATAAGACAGTTTTTGTTTATTCAGACTGTGGCTAAGGTTGTCAGAAATTTTACTGTCTACTTACCAGTGTAAAGTAATGTTTAGTTTTTTAGAATTATTTTAATTTTGGGTTTGTGTATTAGTTTGTTATCCTTATGCATTGTTTTTCCGAAAAAATATACTTAACCGACGAAGGTTGTATGCTTTTGTTAAAATAAAATAATGGGTATATTAGGAACATGACATGGGCATATTAGGATCACCCTATGGGCATATTAACGACAGGGTTAGTAATACGCCCAGTATGACGCGTTTTTTAAAAAACGATATAAAAAAATCTCAAAGAAAAAATCATCGATTTCTGTCCAAACATTACTTCTTTGAGTTTAAAGGTACGCTTTCTATAAAAAATCGAATTAAAAGGTTTGTCGTTTCTAATTTTTATCAAGGATTCTGCTTAATATGGGCATATTCACTGCACATACCTTACATTTCTCATAAGTGGGTTTAATTATTACCACTGAAGAAACTAACTGCGTATCCACTACCTGGAGTAAGTGTTCCTGACTTAGAGCTACTGAAGCATCAGTAATAGGTAGGTTTAATTACACAAATATATTTGACATATTTAAATAATTTTATAATATATAATGGTAATTTTACCGCCACAACATTACACCAATGAATTGTTAGTACATTTACGAAATTTACGTAATATTTCAGAAAAAATATAGTACCTAATTTAATATTAATTTCTATGCATTGTAAACTCAATCTCAAAGTGTAGAGAAGCGGTGCTTCTCCCGCTTCCATGGATCGCACGCCCCTGAAAAATGTGTTTAACCATAAAAAACAACTTGCTGTAAAAGACTAGTTTTATCTTATTCTAAAAAGAAACTCTCAAATAAGTCTTAGACAGCTTGAAGGTCACAAGCTTCATCCAGATTAGTTTTTTAATGCTGACGTTAAACTCTTGTTTTTCAATTTAGAGACAGTTTATTATAAATTTCATTTCGCAGCAAATAAGGTTTAAAACTATGATGAAACGAGAATTACGAATGTTCCTAATAAATATGCAGGTTGGGGTACGAAGCAGACGTTGCCACGTCTGGTGAAGAAGGAAACAACGTCACAGTTATGTGTTGCATGAATGCTGCAGGAGAATTCTTCATTTTTTCTCTAAAATGAATGATTATTTCCTTGGAAATTGGCTGCTTTTTGGGCGCTGAATACCGATGTTTCAACTTGTCAGTTTGTTTAATAAAGCTTACGCTAAGGTGGCCACAATGGAAAAAGGAGTAGCTGGATTTAGAGCTACTGGAATATTTTCCCTAAATGGAGACATATTTACAACTGATGATTTTGCTCCAGCTGAGCAGTTTAGAACCATAAGTTTTGAATGTGAATTGGAAGATAATAATCAAGTGAAACCCGTAGCAAGCACAGCAGTGTCAGCCGACCCAGTAGAGACGTTAGCACTAGCAGGCCAAAGTGCACCAAATTCAAGTTTCAAAATACAAAACTTGTCCAATTTAAATTCCTCAGTTACAAGCATTGAAGATGTAGCTCCAATTAAAAAAAAAAGTATTTCGAAAAATAATAAGAGGAACTAATAAACAGCACTCCCAAATTTTAACAAGCACCTCTTTAAAAAATCAACTTACGTAAGAAAAGAAAAAAAGGAGTTCAAAGCGCTGAAAACAGCTTCAGGAAAAGCTAATGTCATCTCAAAAAAAATCGAGAAAAAAATAAAACTAAGGAAAGTTGAAAGTGAAGAGGAAATGAAGAATCAGATGCTGATATGACGGACGTGGTTGATGATGATGATGATGATGATGATGTACAGCTTGAAAATTTTATGAATGGCGAAAATGAATGCTGCATGTATTGCAAAGAATTTGGTCGAGATCGGGAATAAATGCTTAATATGTTCAATTTTAGTTTTTCAAATCATTTTCATGTGCTGATAATTAATTATGTCCCTTAGGTGCGCGTTCTTTCCCCACACTCCCCTATCCAGTTCTTATAATAGCATTATAGAGGTAAATTAGTTATACAATTTCTTGGTAGTTCTTTTATCATTTTTGCCATTATGGTGTCAATTTCAGGTGACTTCTTAGAGTTAAGCAATTTTATTTCTTTAGTGATTTCTTTTGGCGTTAAAGGTTTGAGAGGTCTGTCAATTTCTGGCGGATTGAGTATATCGTTTTCTCTCTGTCGATCTATTCCTTTGTCTAATAGTAGGAAAACAGAAGTCAGGTGTTTTGCGTAAATGTGGAGTTTTAATTCGCCGAACTCAATTAGAAATGTTTCGCCATTATGTATGCTTTAAAATTTGACTTTTTGTTTGTAACAAGTTACTTCTAAGAATACAAAAATTTAATTTTATGTTTAGAAAATTCTAAACTCCATGCAGGTGGGATTCGAATTTAAAATATATGTGCATTTGTACATCCATATACCACTAGGACGAAAAGGATACGTTATCCTCGTAAATCTTTGGATCGAACTCCAGCATGCATTAGAAAAATTAAAATTTTGTTTTAAGCTTCGCTCTGGGTCACTAGCAGAGACGAAGGACATTTTAGATAGATTACAGTCAGAACAATACATTAAAAACTTTTTAATTTCCTTTTATCTTTTTTTTTTTTTCGTCCTAGATTCGAGGTTTGTCGCGACAGCAAATTGCGTTCGTGTTTTTATTTATTTAAAACTGTAGCTATAGTTTTAACAATTCGACTAAATGTACTTTATTAGCATTACAGGTATTTTTACTATATTTCTAAACTAACAGGAGCAAATTACAAAGTCGTATTTATATAAGGAAAGTTTCTAGATATTATTTTAGAGGTAAATTTGAATCTGACTTTTGTATCGTTTGAAGCAAAGACTTATTTACAATAATTAAAATCAACAGTATTTTCTGTGCTTTAGTTAGTAATAAACAATTTGATTTTTATTATTTTCATAAAATTTTCTAAAATCCCTAAATATTTTCATGTAAACCGTGTCTTAGTATGCCCTCAGCCCTATTTAGCTTTAATTAAAAAATTATTAGCCCTCCCAATCAAATTTCAACACTTATCAATAATTTGAATTTTACTTAAATAGGTATAAATAGTAAATAATGTATCAATTAAAGTATGTAAGACTTATTTAGAAATAAATACAACAGTACGTTCTGTGCTTTATTTAGCTATAAACAAGTTTATTTTTATTGTATATTATATATAATTCATATGACTAACTATAGCATATTGGGTTTAAAACAAAAGAAACCGTTTTAACTGGTTTTAAAATAACATCATGAATATCTTGTTCTGATAATAAAAAGGCTGGATTCAACCTATCTATGTTTTTTATCGAGTCTTTACCGTTAATTAAAATTTTAAAAAAATTATCGTTCCTACTAATAACTTTATACGGCCCATTGAACGGGGGCATTAATGAAGGCTTCATGCCCTGTACTCTAACAAAAACGAAATCATTTTTCATCAGTTCTGGTGAAATAAAAGTTTTCGTCATGCCGTGTCTAGATACATCAATGGCTTTAATATTATCAAAAGTTTGTTGTAGTTTAATTAAAAATGAATCAGTGTCGAAATTTTTGGTATCATGTATAAAAAATTCTCCTGGTAATCTTAACGTTTGTTCGTAAACTAATTCGGCGGAGGAACACTTGTAATATGATCTTGTTATTTTATCTATTTTTATAGTGTTTTAAGCTCTATGATTTTGGTGAGTGGGTCAGGTTATTAAACAACTCGTATTACTTTGAAAAAGAATGTTGAGTGCCACTATATTTAAAACTTTCTAAACTTGACAATCGATTAGTGATGAAAATATAGAAAATCACTAACCATTAATAATATTAATAATAATAATAATAATAATAATAATAATAATAATAATAATAATAATAATAATAATAATAATAATAATAATAATAATAATAATAATAATAATAATAATAATAATAATAATAATAATAATAATAATAATAATAATAATAATAATAATAATAATAATAATAATAATAATAATAATAATAATAATAATAATAATAATAATAATAATAATAATAATAATAATAATAATAATAATAATAATAATAATAATAATAATAATAATAATAATAATAATAATAATAATAATAATAATAATAATAATAATAATAATAATAATAATAATAATAATAATAATAATAATAATAATAATAATAATAATAATAATAATAATAATAATAATAATAATAATAATAATAATAATAATAATAATAATAATAATAATAATAATAATAATAATAATAATAATAATAATAATAATAATAATAATAATAATAATAATAATAATAATAATAATAATAATAATAATAATAATAATAATAATAATAATAATAATAATAATAATAATAATAATAATAATAATAATAATAATAATAATAATAATAATAATAATAATAATAATAATAATAATAATAATAATAATAATAATAATAATAATAATAATAATAATAATAATAATAATAATAATAATAATAATAATAATAATAATAATAATAATAATAATAATAATAATAATAATAATAATAATAATAATAATAATAATAATAATAATAATAATAATAATAATAATAATAATAATAATAATAATAATAATAATAATAATAATAATAATAATAATAATAATAATAATAATAATAATAATAATAATAATAATAATAATAATAATAATAATAATAATAATAATAATAATAATAATAATAATAATAATAATAATAATAATAATAATAATAATAATAATAATAATAATAATAATAATAATAATAATAATAATAATAATAATAATAATAATAATAATAATAATAATAATAATAATAATAATAATAATAATAATAATAATAATAATAATAATAATAATAATAATAATAATAATAATAATAATAATAATAATAATAATAATAATAATAATAATAATAATAATAATAATAATAATAATAATAATAATAATAATAATAATAATAATAATAATAATAATAATAATAATAATAATAATAATAATAATAATAATAATAATAATAATAATAATAATAATAATAATAATAATAATAATAATAATAATAATAATAATAATAATAATAATAATAATAATAATAATAATAATAATAATAATAATAATAATAATAATAATAATAATAATAATAATAATAATAATAATAATAATAATAATAATAATAATAATAATAATAATAATAATAATAATAATAATAATAATAATAATAATAATAATAATAATAATAATAATAATAATAATAATAATAATAATAATAATAATAATAATAATAATAATAATAATAATAATAATAATAATAATAATAATAATAATAATAATAATAATAATAATAATAATAATAATAATAATAATAATAATAATAATAATAATAATAATAATAATAATAATAATAATAATAATAATAATAATAATAATAATAATAATAATAATAATAATAATAATAATAATAATAATAATAATAATAATAATAATAATAATAATAATAATAATAATAATAATAATAATAATAATAATAATAATAATAATAATAATAATAATAATAATAATAATAATAATAATAATAATAATAATAATAATAGAATAGAATAGAATAGACGTTTATTGACCTCTTTCATACAATGTGGGTACATTGAAGTCATACAAAAGATACAGAAATAAATAATATAAATGTACATTTACATAGAGAGATCCTATAATTTTTTAATAATAAAAGTTAATTTTCGTCTAGAGATTACTGTGGAAAAGAATAAAAAAAAATATATATAAAACAATTTTAAACAGTAAATATTGAACTTACTTCTAGTCTAACACACTCATAAATATAAAAACAAAGCCGTAGTCAAGTAATATAAAATAAAAAATAAAGTATAAATATAACAGCGACAATTAAAATAACAGTTAAAATAACAGACATGATTAAGATAACAGAAAATCACAAGAATAAAATTAAAATTAATGTTTATGTTTAATGTTTAAATTGTAAAAATTCATCGACACTGTAAAAACTGTTTTCTAGTAAAAAAGTTTTAATAATGTTTTTGAACCTACTTTCCATCATGTTTTTAAGATTGATGTCTTTAAAAATGACCGCTAACTTGTTGAATATATCTAAGTTTAGTTTATTGTTTTTGGTGAGACAGATGCGCGAGTGTGGCACCGCCAGTAATTCCGATCCTCTTGTACTGTACTCATGAGTGTTGTTATTTGTAGGAAAAATCTTTATATTTTTGTGAATTTCTAAGGCTGTTTGTAGAATGAATAAACATGGTACGGTTAATATTTTGTGTTTTATAAAGAGGTCTCGGCAATGAGCACGGTGTTGAGCGGCATCAACAATGCGTAAAGCTGTCTTCTGTAGGATGAAGACTTTTCCAGCTGTAGTGGCGCTACCCCACAACAACAATCCATATGAAATATGGCTCTGGAATAACGCATAATAGGCCGTTCTCAAGGCCTCAGTACTGGTGATGCTCGTGCGCAGCTGTCTCAACACATATATTTGGATCGAGAGTTTCGAATAATAATAATAATAATAATAATAATAATAATAATAATAATAATAATAATAATAATAATAATAATAATAATAATAATAATAATAATAATAATAATAATAATAATAATAATAATAATAATAATAATAATAATAATAATAATAATAATAATAATAATAATAATAATAATAATAATAATAATAATAATAATAATAATAATAATAATAATAATAATAATAATAATAATAATAATAATAATAATAATAATAATAATAATAATAATAATAATAATAATAATAATAATAATAATAATAATAATAATAATAATAATAATAATAATAATAATAATAATAATAATAATAATAATAATAATAATAATAATAATAATAATAATAATAATAATAATAATAATAATAATAATAATAATAATAATAATAATAATAATAATAATAATAATAATAATAATAATAATAATAATAATAATAATAATAATAATAATAATAATAATAATAATAATAATAATAATAATAATAATAATAATAATAATAATAATAATAATAATAATAATAATAATAATAATAATAATAATAATAATAATAATAATAATAATAATAATAATAATAATAATAATAATAATAATAATAATAATAATAATAATAATAATAATAATAATAATAATAATAATAATAATAATAATAATAATAATAATAATAATAATAATAATAATAATAATAATAATAATAATAATAATAATAATAATAATAATAATAATAATAATAATAATAATAATAATAATAATAATAATAATAATAATAATAATAATAATAATAATAATAATAATAATAATAATAATAATAATAATAATAATAATAATAATAATAATAATAATAATAATAATAATAATAATAATAATAATAATAATAATAATAATAATAATAATAATAATAATAATAATAATAATAATAATAATAATAATAATAATAATAATAATAATAATAATAATAATAATAATAATAATAATAATAATAATAATAATAATAATAATAATAATAATAATAATAATAATAATAATAATAACGTTTATTCAGTAAGCCAATGGTATAAAACATAACAGCATTATAATGTAGCGGATATCAAGAATATAATAATAATGAAAAAGGAAAATGAATAATACAATAGAAACCTACCAAAATATGAACTTACTGAAAAGGACATATTCATCGTCAATCATACAAGATGAAAGAAGATGGTTTTCAATATATCCTGATGTAAAAAGCACAAAAAAAAAAGAATTATAACAAAGATTATAATAGTAAATCCTACAAAAAAGAGACAAACAAAATTATTAATTAAATAATAATAACTAACACCAATATCTAATTATAGTACCTATCTAACAATAATAATAATACTACAATAATTATTAATTGATGCGAAGCATCAATGAAAATATTTTTGATAAATCTTAAATTTTAAACGATACTTCCATGTCACCATTTAATATATAACATTTTATTTTACGCTTTAATGAGAGAATTGATTGTTTTATAAAATATGTAAGTAAAAGAGCTTTCAAACATCTTAGTCTTGTGTTGCGGGATTGATACAAAATTTCTTCTACGGATATTAAGATTATGAACATCGCTTCTGAACCTTATCTTGTTATGTAAATATGACGGCGTTTTAAATAGTAAAATTTTTTGAAATAGGCAGCAGGAATGCAAAAAACGAGCTTGACTTACTGTCAGCCATTTTAGTTCACTCCTTTTACGAGAAACCCGTTGATTTTTTTTTAATTTATAAATTAATCTAATGCAGATATTTTGAATGCGCTGAAGACGCTGGTTATTGAATTGAGTAATGCATGGTCCATAGACTGAATCACAAAAGTTCAAGTGAGAAAATACAAGCGATTCACATAATAAGATTTTAGAACGATGATCCAGGGTGTCTTTATTGCCGTATAGTATATTACATTACGGGTGTGGAAAGTGACATTTTTCACACGAGTGGGAAATATAGTCGCACGAGGCGCAAGCCGAGTGCGACTATCACACGAGTGTGGAAAATCACTTTTCACACAAGTGATGTACAATATTTTTCCTACGACCACAAAATAATGTCATCAAAAAAATGTAAAACCAAGGTTATTATTACTATAATAATTAAAATGTATTTAAAAAAATAATCAACAATAATCGTATTTATTCAATTTTCATATTTTCTAAACAAAAAAAACTAAAAAAAATAAAAAAAACATAAAAAAAAATAAAAAAAAACAAAAAAAAAATTCTGCCCCGACAGGATTTGAACCATAGATTGAACGCGGTCGAAAAATGGCAAAATTGATAAGTTCGACGTCCTAACCAGCTGAGCTAACAGCCCTTGTATCAATTGAATGATCTAATCGGTTATGTATTTAACCAAAATAAAGAGCAAACATTATTTTAAAATTATTTTAATAATAATTGTTAAAGATAAATATCTAGGATCTAATTTACAACAATTTC